>JACEII010000038.1:1794476-1808810 GCA_014332785.1 Antheraea mylitta | reverse complement strand
CATATATAACATTTAATATAGATAATAGATAACATTTAATAAATTTAATTTAATAATTTACATTTAATAACTAACAATAAACATATAATAATTTAAACGTATAATACATTTAAAAAAAATGTTTCTATTAATATTTTAAGATACAAGGTTGCATATGATACGCTTTCCCTAGGTGAGGTACCAGATTGTATGTCGTTTAATAATAAAAAAAATGGATAAAAAATGTTATCCATGTATGTCTTGTAAATCCATTCCTTAATATTGTACCAATTTGTTTTTTTCAATTCCGTATTTAATGCCCTAAGTTATTACATACAGAACACCTGCAACTGAGTTAGTAAATATGATATTATTACTGAAGTTACATTATATGACTGGTGCAATATGTGGTCATCTAGTTCCACTAGATGTACAATATAAGACCTTTAAAGAATTAATGTATATGCAAAAGTATGCTATTAAGCACAAATTTTCGGTTACCATCAACGTTACAGGAATTTTTTACAGTTTCGTTTTCTCTTTCTTTCTCTCTCTAATTTATCATGAAATCGCTTATAGTTACTGAAAATGCCTTCAAAAGAATTCAAATTTATAAAATAGTACTCTCTATAACAGACGATAGTTTGCAAACATTTTTGTAGTCAATTGTTTTTCGAACGTGAGGCGATCGCGATCGCCTCAACTCCATAGCGGTAGGCAGCTACAGAGGTTTCATTGTAAGAGATCGTATTCAAGCATATTATTCGCGAACAATCACATTACATTATTATATTAGTTATGTTAGTGTAAGAATTATAACGTAATAATTCTAGTACAAAATACTTATGTAGGTTTCGCGTCGTGTACTGTCTCCCCAGTGTGCTCAGTGTGTGTACTCAGAAATATATGTAGACAAAATCTGCATATTAAAGTCTCAGATCTTATTGCTGAAAACTTTTATATTGTTTAACGTGGAAGAATGAAAGATGTTTTCTAGTTTTATAAAGTAGTACCTAGTATAAAATATTTATGATAAAAACATATTTTTAACTAATAATACTGACTATTTATCCGAGCAGAGCTTTGCCTTACAATAATTTCCACATAGGAGTGCGTGTAAATTAACGGTATCTTGCCTTTTATATGCCGAACTGTGGAAGTTAAAGCAATTACTATTTACTCATATTTCCCAAAATAATTTAGTAAGAAAAAATATTATTAAGTATTCAATTATTGTCATTTAAATGGTGCGTCAATTCTATATAATTGTTCTATTTTGTGTATAGAATTTATGTATCTCTAATATGGTGGCGCTAGGAATGTTCCGGTGGGGTTGTAGTTTCGCCTCTCGGGTATGTTGAAGTGGTACCAGACGTAGTCATTAACAACTGTAAAATTTATTTGACTCATTACCCAGAGCATTTTATAGATATAAAAAAATACATTATAACTACTAGTGATCCGAATTCAACCAAGTTTCAGTGTTGAGAAAAAAACCAACGCTTTCCATAATTTTTATTTATAACATCACGGCTCGTCGAAAATAAATAGTAAAACGAATATAAATTATAGGAGAAAGATAGCAATTAGATACCTAATTGTGATAACAATGTAATAAAATTGAATATTAAACAAAATTCATTACAGTATACCAATAATTAAAATACCAAACAAGCAAGGTATGTTAACAGATCGTTGATTACATCATGCCATTGTTTTCTCAGCTTGTAAAAAAAATGAAGTCATTTCCGACTGTATCGAAGGCGATTGTCAAGCACAAACTTGTTCTGATTTGAATAGAAGTATTCCGTGTAAAAGAATCGATCCTAAATATTGCACCAAAGGATGCTTATGCAAAGAAGGGTATTTAAGAGCAGACAACGGGTCTTGTGTTCCAATATCTAAGTGTACATGTGAGTAATTTTACTAATAATATACTATACTATATATATTTATTCATTAATATATCATTATGATGAAACCATTGTTCAATAAGTTAATTAAACCATTTGTCTTTATTTTGTTAGTCATAAAAATTAAAATATTACATTAAATTATTCTCCCAAACTTCTTTCGCTTCCATCTGAGTAAATATTATTCATACATCCGTGTCGATTTCAAAAACTGTATGTTTTTTTGATAAGTACTGTTTTAATTTATACCGCTATACGCATTTACATGGAACTTCTTTCTTACTTTATATGATGTAGCCTTAGTATTTGTTAAGCTGATTCCTACATTTTTATTGTAAGCTTCTGTATGTAGTTATTTTATTGTATAACCATGTGTGTCTATCGTAACTGGAATCCAACAAGTCAGTACAATCTTTAACATAATAAATAATACGTTAATACCAGGTAGAAGGTTAAACCGTCGCAGTATTCTAGAATAGTAAAATAATAATATCAAAACAAATTATCAGAAACAACAAAGATAATCTTAGTTAAGGAGTGTTCTACAATTTTTAAAAATATGATAAGGGTACTTTTAAAAGAAAAAAATTACGCCTGAGTTCAATGAACTATGTTAAAGGGGCGCTTTTCAAGGTTCATAATTTCACAACCGCTTATCCTCGGAATGTCTAATACGGTCTAACTACGGGAAGCGGGGCGCGAACCGAGGCGCGGGACTCAGCCTGGACTGCGCGACAAAGCGTGATTTATTTATTACCCGATGTCGTATTTGCGTAAATCACCTGATGTTGAGCTTATATCAGTTTTGCGTTTCTTGAAATAATTAGGTCCAATATTAAGCACCTATTTTTAAATCTGATTTAGAACTAGAAACCAATGATTTTCCTGTAAAAATATTGCCGACGTCTAACCTAACACCCAGTATATATTTTCAGTTAATTGCACAGGGAGCAATGAAGAATTCGCAAGTTGCCCGCAAACGTGTCCACCGCAAACTTGTGATAGTTTAAATCATACGTACAACTGTCCGCTAATACCAATCCCTACCAATACTTCAAATTGTTATCCGGCCTGTAGATGTAAGGCGGGATATTATAGAAACTATCTTAACGAGTGTATATCTGAAGCAAACTGTCGTGAGTATTAAGACGAAAATTCCCTTTTGCAATTCAATTAATAAACTTCAGAACTACATGATATTTAATGAGTTTCAGTAAAATGTACGGGTCCCAATGAATATTACTCATGTGGTGGTGCATGCGATAATGTATGTGCTACACTAAGTAAACAAAACCAAACAAATTGTCCTATAGTAAATATAGTTTGCAATAAAATGTGCTATTGTGAAGAAGGTTACGCACGCGCTAAAAATAATACGTGTATTCCGATCAACAGATGTACAGATATACACAAAACAACTTACTAGTATACTATTAGAATAATATTTACTAAACTTTGTAAAATTGTTTGCCCCACGGCTTAACAATGGATGGATTTATCCTTACTAATTTATAAATGCGATTGTTTATTTATTTGTTTCATTTTCACGCTTTAAATAATAAGCCCATCAGTATTAAAATTTGCATACCTTTTCACATAACCCAAGATATCCTTGTTAATATATAATACTCTGGTAAAAGATATCTTGGAATATTGTAGTCCTGTCTGAAATCCAACCTACCAGGTGCACTTAAACAGGATGGAAAAAGTACAAAAACGTTTTTTTTATACCATCTCACGTTCATTACTAACAAATGCAATTCTTTAGTCATTTTTTTTTTCGTAATGTCTACGCTATTGACCCAGTAAGGTCTTAACAGCTTCACCGGACTACATCACAGTTTACATAATTTCACATAACACACAGTTTGGAAACTCCCTATACACGCTCGCAGCGGCACACTCACACAAACGTGCACATCGACACGGCCCCTAAACGAACCTCGCGGTGCTGTCCATAGAATTCCTTTCAAAACCTAGCGTCGATGCGCGTGTTTGTGTGGGTGAGCCGTTTTCGAGTGATTGTTCGTAGTTTCCGTACTGTGTCTCATACTGTGCTATTGTTAACCAGTTATGTGAAAGAAATAAATAAAAAAAATTGCATTATTAAGTTTTCAGAAAAGGATATACGGCACTTTTCATTCAGTCAAAAAGTATTCTTCCCAAAGGTTAGGCTCATTCTAAAAACGCGCGAGTCAGGCCGAGAGCAAAGCTAGTTTGAATACATACATTTTTGGTCTATATGTTTACAGGCTTGACAATAAATAAAAATTGAAGATACCATCACGTTATAATTACCATTATTGTTAGATTCATAGAAACTCTTCAGTTTAATTTTGTAGATTTAGACATTTAAATTGGAATATATTTTTAAGGGAATCTTAGCGCTAAAAGTACGGAAGTTAAGAAAGGATTTTTCAAAAATCAAAATATATCAAGTTAAAAGTATTTGCATTAGTTTATTGAAATTATAACATTTAGTCATGTGGTCTTCATACCTCTAGGCACTCGAAGCAAAAATTATATACACCTATATAAAGTCTAAATCAATGAAACGTGTAGGGAGCTGCAAAATATCAATATTACCTTTCCCCATACTACTTGTCGCTAGTCTGACGCTATCCACGCAAGAATATTACGGCGGGTCACGCTTAATAGCATGTTACGACGTGAAATTATAAATTAATCTGCCAAAAATACCTACAAATGCCTAAAGAAGTTTTCACTTCAAAAATAAGCATTTAAGTTTGTAGTTTCGATAAATTATACTTAAAGGAGGCACGACAGCCCATGACGTAATATATACATAACGATTACATTCAAACATAATTGCTTATTCAGAACAATTTTACCGTAAAACGACAGTTAAATTAAATTATTTGTTAATTTCAGAACCACAATGTCCTGTAAACGAAAACTACGTAAATTGCCCATCACTTTCATGTACACCACGAACATGTTCCCAGTTAGGTTTTCCATTAAACTGCACGGCTCTTACTAATGACACCAAATGTCAAGAAAAACCAGGATGTGTTTGTATCGATGGCTACGTAAGAAATAATAAAAACGTTTGCATACCTCAAGATGAATGCCGTGAGTTTGTTTTGTTTTTGTTTTTCCTCGAGATAATTCCTAGAGCCTGACCACAAAAAGCTTACTTATACTAGAATGTGACCGCGGGTACATAGTTTTTAAAATTGTAAAATAAATATCAAACTGTTTAAATGTTGCGTCTCATACACGTCTCATACACACTGAATAACATGGCTGAAATCCTAAGTTAAATATTGTATGTAACGATATGATATACTTTGTTAACAGCTACATGTGGGGGTGACCCTAACGCAGTACCAGGTTGTAGTCTAAATTGTAATAAGCAATGCTCCACTCTTGGACAAAAAGTAATCTGTCCACGTATAGCTTGCCCACAGAATGGTTGTGAATGTAAAGACGGCTATTACTTCAATACAACAAAGTGTGTTTTACCGGAAGACTGCGGTAAATATACATTTTTTTATACCTTATTTGTACTATTATACATTTATGTGTTGAATTATCAGTAAACAATTAAGAAGTTTACGCTGAACTATTTATGTGATATCTGAACGTAGGTATGAAACGAAGCAAACTTTTAGTCAACAACTTTTATATAATTTTACAAACTCAAATGTTTTTCTAAGAAACGCCAAACTATAATATAGAGTGAATTGTGGTAGACGATCTTCCGTGTATATTACCGAGAATCCTGTAGCTTGTTCTGCTATATGCTTACTCAATGGTTGTCAGTGTAAATCGGGAAATTGCTCTGACGATGTTTTGAAAAAATGTGTCAACCTTAGTAAATATATGTATTATGTAAGCAACACGGTGAATGTTAAATTGCACGCGGTTCTAAGCCGGAGAAAACACTTAAAATCGGTTGAGTGCCTTAATCGCTCGCCTTATTAGTCCAGTGAAGCTGTTAAAACCTCGCTAAGTTAATAGCGTAGTCAGTTCGAGAAAAAGAAATAGAGAAAACATGCTAGTTGCGTCAGTGTAGCGGCTAGTGAATTATTTGAAGAAGACACATAAAACCTAAATTACTAAATTTATTTAGCAGGCTAGAGTTTCATTTGTGAATAGAATTAATCCAACAAATCATTACTTCAACATATAAAGACTCTTAAGTTGACGTTCATTATATCTCTGTTCTTTGCACGAAAGAAGCAATGCACTAAAAGAGTTACAACTTAGGTAATAAATGCAATTATCTTGTTTTTACATATAAACGTATGTTAAATTGAGTTCTTGTATCTCGAATGTAATTTATTTACTTGCAATGTTTCATTTACAGCTCCAAATTGCGGTAAGAATGAGGTTGTTTCAAATTGTGTAAATGGCGGATGTGATAAACGAAACTGCTCTCAGATAAACGATCCAGCAGTATGTATAGACCCGATAACCTGTAAAAAAGGTTGTGTGTGTGGAAAAGGATTCCTCCGTCATTCGAACGGAACTTGTGTTCCAATAAATAAGTGCCGTAAGTTTCATTCGTATGCGTATTTTGTAAATATTATAAACACCATATAAAATACATTAAAAATTAAGTTACTATTGTGTTAGACCCTTTAAAATGTAAAATCATAAAACTCTAAATTACTTTTCAATTGTAATATTTTTATATAGATTGTTGGTGACACACATATATATAATGTACCTTTAAACGAGCAATTTTTGTATATTTTTATATATTCAGGACGGCGTCAGTTGTTTCCGTGAAACTTAGATTGTAGGTGATTTCGGGGATGATAAATCGATTTAGCTAGATTACATTCATAGAAAACTTTTTTGTTTGAGTTTTCAGGCAATGAAAACATATAGCTAGAATATGAAGGTAAACTTCTACACCGCTGTCAAAGCAAAAATAGCTCGTTTCAAAAATGAGGCTAACCCCAGTTCAAATCCGAATGATAGCAAAAGAGACTTTTAAATATATATATTTTTTAATATTAATGCAAGTTCGTGACGCAAACCTAACAGTTTATTTTAATTTAATAATATTTTTTAAAGTACCGACCTAGCTAAGTTCGGTCATTCAGGTGCTATTACTTACACATACTTCTATTATACAAAAAAAAAAATGTTTTCAGCACCGGTCTGTAAGAAAAATGAAATATACACCAACTGCACCGAATCTGAATGCAGAGGCTTAAATTGTTCTCAACTAGGATACCCTCTAAAATGCTTAAGCTCTAAAAATAATAAATGTACCGCAGGATGTATTTGTGTAGATGGATATTTAAGAGCAAAGAATGGAACTTGTATACCTGCGAGCTCTTGCTGTAAGTATAATTGTACCACTTATTTGCACTGTTTTTTTAAAATTCTAGTTTGATAGAGTGACCACAACGTCACTCAAATAAACAAACGTTGTTGTCATGTTTATTTACATGCTTCTTATCTGTGGAATGTACACTGAATATTCCGGAAACGTAATAAATTAAAAGAGAATCACCGCGATAAGCTATTACTGGATATACACTGGCTGATTTGGAACGTTACATGATTTTGCGTATCAAGTATGATGGGTCACTCAAGCAATGGTATTCCACTGTTCCCTTCATCAAAGACGGAAAGCTCCCACAGACTAGTTGCGACCTTCCATCGTAGCGACTCGAGTCTAGATCAGAATCACCACTATGGAACCTTAATGCACATCAACTTGCGTGATACATTGAAACCATCGTACCAACTATACGGACTACACTGTATCTCAAATATCTGCGCACACCTACTCAGTAGACATTACTTAGTGGTTACACAGACAGTACTCAGTAGTGTTAGAGCCACGCTGAAGCTATTTCTGATTTCACCGTGAATGGGTCGGCTCGCCCACGATACTACCACCCTCTTACAGAAAACCGATGTAAAGTAACAGTGCTTGCATTGTTGCGTTTCTTTCGGTCAGTGGGAGCGAAGGAGGCCCATGTCTTCTCTCCCTCCCCTTCCTGTCCCACCCCCCAAACAACGGCAACGGCAACGGACTAGTTTTGCTAATGTCTATGGTCGACGTTGATAACTTAACATCAAGTGACCCACCTGTTCGTTTGCCTCCTATGATCTAAAAAAAAGACACATATGTTCTGTGAGGGATCTTTTCTTGTTTTAGGTAATATATCGCATATAAAATAGTCAGTTGCTATAAAAATGTAGGTATATATACAACACATACCTCTTTATATGCATGTATACGTTGTATTAAATATGTACGTTAAAGTTCAATTACCTCGTTTGAACAGTTAGTTTCGAATTCAAGGAATCTGCATACAAGCGAATTGTCTAAATGGAGGCTTGATCAGCTTGGAGACCTTGCAGTAGTTGCCATTTTGATAGAGTGCCTTCTAAGCTCGCCACCTAGCCCAGTAAAGCTGTAAACATCCTTCAATCAATAGCGTGTACTAAACTTTGTTATAAAATCACTTTTATCGTGATAATGACATAGTAATAATGTTAACAATAATAATAGAACGATTACTATGCAATACAACGTATCAATATACTTCGTTGTAGCATCCTGCGGTGGAGACAAAAATGCCATATCTGGTTGTGGTATTAATTGTAACAAGCATTGCTCTAACATTGGTCAACAAACACAATTCTGTCCAGCGTTATGCAAAAGCAATGCATGTGATTGTAAACAAGGATACTACTTGGATGATAATACAGGGAAATGTGTACTACCCGCAAATTGTAGTAAGTGTAATATTATTCAACTACAGCAGTAAGCAGTAGCTTATTCTACTTTGTAATATCATAGATGAAATCCTAAGTAAAATATTGAATGTAAATATAATATGATAAAAATAAGGCTTTTATTTTGTATTGTTTGACATAGGATATGGACGAGTGAGAGTGAGTGTTAATGTGAGAGTCAGTAATATCGAATACTATTTAAAATAATTAATCTTAATTCCTTGAATATATCGGTATTATGATTATATTTCTATCACACAAAAATGTTTTCAGCACCAGTTTGTAAGAAAAATGAAGTATACACAAACTGCACGGAATCTGAATGCCGAGCCTTAAATTGTTCTCAATTAGGATATCCTTTAAAATGTTTAAACTCTCAAAGTAAAAAATGTACCGCAGGATGTATCTGTGTAGTTGGATATTTAAGAGCCAATAATGGAACTTGTATACCTGCGAGCTCTTGCCGTAAGTATATTGATATGACTTATTTATCGTTTTTTTATTCTATTTTGAAAAAGTGACACAAAGATACATTACAATCTAAATATTGGCGATCGACAAGGGATGTTTAATTCAGCGATAATGGTTCCCGTCATATTGATTTGCAAACTTCTTAGCTGCTGAATATACACAAAACATAATGAACTAAGAAAGAGTCATCGTGACAGGCTATTACTGTATATACACCGGCTGATTTTGGAACGCGAAATGATTATACGTATCAACCGTAAAATTATATCTAATTTAATTATTACTTAAGCGCTTGTACCTTCATATCACTGAGGAGGAACAGCTCCCACATACTTGGTGTGATCCTAGCCTAGATTCGAATATAGTGTACATCGTGTATAGTTCGGAGCAGCTGTGAAGATCTTCTCAGGTCAACAGCGTTTTCATTTCGAAAAAAAAGACTCAGATCTTCACTTGCTTTGCTAGCTTGCTTGAACAGTTGGTTTTGAATTTGAGCAATTTACAAGCAAGGGAGAGGCCCGATACGAGACTTGATCACTTTGTCAATCTTGAGCTTGTTTTCATTTCGATAGTTCATGCGCTTTTCACCCAGCCCAATGAAGCTGTAAAGACCCATCTGACAATAATGTACTAAATTGGAAATACAATGACCTTTATCCTGACAATGTTGTAATAATAATGTTAATAATATCGTAACGATTAGTATGCAATATAACATGTCAATCTATTTCGTTTTAGCATCCTGTGGTGGAGATAAAAATGCCGTATCTGGTTGTGGTATATACTGTAACAACCGTTGTTCTAGCATTGGTCAAGAAACACAATTCTGTATAACGTTATGCAAAAACAATGCTTGTGATTGTAGACAGGGATACTACTTGGATGATAATACAGGGAAATGTGTACTACCCGCAAATTGTAGTAAGTGTATCCTATATATTAATACGTGAAACCAAAAATTTGTATCCCTTTTTAAGTGTATTGGGCCAACGATTGAGCGTGACATTTGACACAGTAAAAGTTTATATGGAGGAGATGTGCAGAAGGCTATTTATTTCATGTAAAATGCATTAAAAGGACATTAAATTAATTAAAATATGCATTACTCACACTACTGCTTAAATTTTACACAACATATACACACATGTAAATAAAAAAGACATTTTGACAGCCGTCAATAATAGACTTCAAAAAATATTGCGAAGGAGGTTACTATGTTCGATTGTATGTTTTTTTTATGTATGTTAATCTATATCTCCGTCAATTGCAAACCGATATTAAAGATTCTTTTTGTATTTGAATTGATTATACCCAGAGGTGATTCCATATAAATTCGAAGGAAATATTCAACCCCTAAGGAGGTGAAATATCGTTTATATGATTTCCACCCACTTCATGTCTACGTATTTTCGTCTACTTGGAACCGATTTCAATAATTTTATTTGAAATACCGCTACTTGGGGACGGTGTTCCTCAAATAAAAAAATGTTCCAACCATAAGTGGTGAAAATAATGGGATGAATAAATGAACTTCCCATAAGTTCATTTTAATGAAAATTTGGCATGTCCTGTCGCAGTAATGAGAATATCATATAATCAATCTAGTCGGCTTAATATTTTTTTGTAAAAATAATATAATATTAATAACACGACTTATGTTCCATATCTTACATGCTCTGAATTTAATTGGTCAAATTACAGGTTCATTTTATAATAATATAATCATTTTAAATATATAATCTTATATTGTATATTAACACGTGAAGCCAAAACTTTGTACTCCTTTTTAAGCGAATTGCGCGAAAGGATGAACGCGAAATTTGGCGTACCTAATTAAAGTTTGTATGGAGAAGAAGTGCAGAAAGCTATTTTTTTGTATAAAATGTATTACAAGCATTTTAAATTAATTAAAATATACATAACTTACACTACTGCTCGAATTTCACACAACATATACACATATGTAAATGGAAAGACATTATGATATCCGTCATTTTAATCTTACGTTGCAATAACGTTTTCAATTTTTTTAACATGAATGACGTTGCAAGCCTTATATGCTCTTTGAAATCAACTGGTCAAATTGTAGGTTAATTTATAATAATATAATATAGTTTGTATAATCAAAATAAGAATTTTGTTCATAAAAGTAATGCATAACTTAGACTTCCGCGGTTACAATGATGCAGTTCAACCTGATGTAAGAACAAAAACGAATTTATTTTCAAAAGTTAATGGTAGTATTTAAAACATATTTGTTTTGGATTATCATTTGATTCTACTGTGTATCCATTACTTTTCCAAAAGATGATCCTATCACTATTTCTCATAATGAACAGTACACATGTAGTCACATTTAATTCAATTACACTCACATATACCACCCACTCATGGTGTACTGTAAAATCAATTGATATTTGTGTCATGGGTTGCAATAATTTCCTTTATTTTCATAAAGTTATATTTACTTAGAATTTGAGAGCCTTGCCACCTTATGTAACCACCTGTTTTTTGTTTCAAATTTATAATTAATTTGAATTTTCATTTACACATCGATTTTTTTTATGTTTATATAATTAAAGATCATGGCAAATGGTAAATAACTGAGTAGCCATGATAAAAACCTTTTATTATAGAAGTATAGCTTTTGACAAAAGAACCCTAATAGAGATTAAACTTTAAACAATCAATTACTATGGTCGAGTGTCGACCACTGGGCGCCCACTAGTGTTTTGTAAATTGGCAAATAGGTTCAATCTTTTATTATGCTAGCTTTATACCGATAAGAATAGAATAAAAGTTGAGTAATCACCGTATAAGGAAACGCGTTAAAATGGGCTCAGCGATGGTTATTGAAAAACATATAAACGTATAAAACATTTTAAGATTTAGTTTTTATTTGCACATTTAGCAACATAGTTAAAATACTAAGTAAAAGTCTGTATCTATCTATGCCTTTGTCGACAGGTACATGTGGTGGTGACCCTAACGCAGTACCAGGTTGTAGTCTAAATTGTAATAAGCAATGCTCCACTCTTGGACAAAAAGTAATATGTCCACGTATAGCTTGCCCACAGAATGGTTGTGAATGTAAAGACGGCTATTACTACAACGCAACAAAGTGTGTTTTGCCGAAATACTGCGGTATATACTAATTCTTTGTTACTTATTTATAATATTATAAAATCTATTTACCATTGAACTATTTAATTGATTTCCTTTTACCTACTATGAAGGTTTATAAAATTATTTTTTTTTGTATTTAATACATGTTTGTATAAGCGTAGCATCAATGAAATACAAGTAGAATCCGTATACATTTGTATAAGTAGAACCAGATGCGATTATAGAAGATTAGTTGTAATATTTGAGAGATTGCCTAAAGAGAATTTTGTTACGATAATTTTTAGAAAGAACACATAATTTGAGTTACCCTATAAATAAGTTAAATCACAATAGTAATAAATTAAGTTTTAATAAAAAAATGAGTTATTGATTCCTAACAGTAAATCCTGATTGTTATTTTTTTCGAATTGACTACGCTATTGACCCAGGAAGGCAACAGCTTCACCAGACTACTAAGGCGAGCGCTTAGGGCACTTAGCCGATTTTATTTTGGCAACTAGCTCAAGGGTGCACGGCACACCTCGGCTTGGCTGTTGCCTGTTGCATGCAAAATCGCGACCTATCTTAGCAGGCCTAGCTAACTATTCATACATGTATGAGTTGTTGAAACGTATATGTATACCAAGCATACATGCCTCAACAACTCCTCCATATATTTATTATCGGAAAATTGAGAGTTTTTCAGTTTGATAAGGGAAAAAAAAGTAAACCCTTCCACTTTCATGTGTAAGCGTGTCGGCGTGCACGTGTGTGGGGGTGATCGTGTAGCGTTGTAGCAGTGATGTATACTTGTATGTCACAGTATCGCGCAAGCAACGCACTCAAGGGCTCCCTACTGAGGGATCGAACCTAGGCTTGAGCCGCTGCCGTGGGAGGCTTAATTGGGTTGATTGAAAATATACTATTATACTTGTCTTTAAGTTTAAAATTGACGTTGTGAATCTTTATAATATAAATACCTAACTCTTAGAGATATTTTTCAGTATTAAGTATACTGTTTTCGATGTGATTATACAACATTATTGATTTTATAATGTCCGCGTCTTTGTTGAGTGGAATTGTTAATTTGAGATAACTTACTAGTTATACGTTTTATATATATTATTATACGTGTTCGCAACGCTACTTCTCAAAAGGAAAAAACCTCGATTTTGAAAATATTCTTTATTGGTGCTCCATTTCTATTAGTCTTAGCCTGATGTTTATAGCCTATAGTATTTCTTGATAAATGAGCTCTCTAACACTGAGAGATTTTTTTTAATCTGATTAGTAGTTCTTGAGATTACTTCCTACAACCTCACAAACTTTACCTCTTTATATTTGTATAAAGGATATGTAAAATAAATTTAACTTGCTATTGATATGCTAACTTCGTCAACTATTTTCACTATCATTATTTGTGTTTGTAAATGAGACATTTAACTCAGAGAAGTATTATACATTTCAAATTAAAAAGATGAACTACATAACTCAGATAAGTATTATCCACTTAAATTAAAAAGATGACCACATAAAGCAATTAAGGCTCAGTGATTAATATCTCTGTCCAGTCCTTGCTAATGGAGCTGGAGCAATCGGTGAAAGAAAACATTGTAATGAAATCTAGGCATGATATCAACCCTTGAGTTGAAAACCTTTTACCAAGTACATACAAGATTTTTACAGCTACGTTTGAAATCAAATCCCTCTAAACTAAGCACGTTCTCATCTTTGTCTCACTTCAGTCTGTAAGGTGTATAAAAAAATTACAGCAAGATCCACGACAAGTACTAGCACAACACCTATACCTAGCACTACCATAACACCCACCACTTCTGCGCCACAAAATAACAGTGAAACTACACTAGCTTCATTTCGTAAAACCAATTTGGCCTTCGCTGCTAAATTATTATATGTGAGTAAAATCAGCGTATAAGGCATATAACAAAATTAAAGCATCATCCTCAACAACTACTAGCCCAAGACCTAAAAGTAGCACAACCATAACACGCACCAATTCTGCGCCACAAAATAACAGTGAAACTACACTAGCTGCATTCCGTAAAGCGAATTTGGCCTTCGCTGCAGAATTATTATATGTAAGTAAAATGAGTGTATAAGGCATATAACAAAA
>JACEII010000038.1:1677121-1794466 GCA_014332785.1 Antheraea mylitta | reverse complement strand
ACCAATTCTGCGCCACAAAATAACAGTGAAACTGCACTAGCTGCATTCCGTAAAGCGAATTTGGTCTTCGGTGGTGAATTATTATATGTAAGTAAATATATTCAATTGTTGCTATTTCGATTTTCTACTAAAGTAATATTGACTTCATAATAGGAATAAAGTCAATTTACGTTATAAACAATTTAGCCAATTTAATTAACTTTTATGGAATAGACAACAGATATCATACGGTTACATAATTTTCTAAGGTGTTTGAGTAAAAAATAGTGTTTTTTAATATAGCTAATGGTAAATACTACGCAGAGGCTTTATGTAAAATTAAAATCACATTTTGAATCACAATGTATTTTCTACTGGAGGTGCCTTTTGAGAGATCAATATTAATAAAACGTCGTCGATGTAAATAATCTGAACCAAAAATATTATAACTAAATAACTATGGAGATTTTATAAGCACTTCGTTAACGCCTTATTAAAACTTGGCTAACTAGCGTATTTTTGATGACTGCCCGTCAATCCGCATCCGTATCTAAGCAACATATAACTATTTCTTTTTTACAACCGATACTGAGAATATACGAACTTACTTCCACATTTTATCTAAGGCTGTGGTGTTACAACATTACTTTACGTATGTGTGCGTTATCGTTGCTTTTGTTTTGTCAAAATATCATGTAAGTAACGTATCTATACTTTGTTACTTATAATATTATTGATCTGAATGCCTTAAAATATATTAAACTAAATATTATAGAACCACGAAATAACTTGGTTAAAATATATCCTAAATTTCGAAATCTCATCTATAAGACTAAAGACCAAACAATACTTTTTCATAGACTGATATATATACCTTTTAATTACCATACGGATTACCTACTTCACTACTTTACATTATATTTATAAGAATAATTCGGAGACTTGAAAAGAAAAATCGTGGAGCAAATTTGCTATTTTAGTTCCTTTCCGTCTGAAATTGAATAACGTTTTTTTTTTTGTTTCTTTCTTATTATATTCTTGCATTGCCATTCAATGTTGAGTTAGGTATGTTTACATTTTTCGGTATATAGCTCATTAGATACTTAGTTATAAACCAATTGCAAAATTCTACACAAAAAGGATATACAACATTGGCATAATCATGACTTGGACATTAAAAGGGAATTATTAATCATTTTATACTTATTAACAGCAATCGGTTCAAAATAGTCCTGGAGTAAGCTACGTGGCATCAGCACTTTCTGCGTTAATCCCATTCACAGAAATGGCACTCTATGCGTATGGAGAAACATTGCAACAACTCTTGACACTCTTATATTTTACAGATAAAAATCAGGTAACAGTATACAGAAATAATTTTTCATATTATTTTCATTATATATAAATTTCTTCTATACGTGTTTATGTCACTGAACTCCTCCTAAAACAGCTGGACCGATTTTGATGGAATTTTGTGTGCGTGTTCCAGTGGACCGAGAATGGTTTAGATTCACTGCATCCGATATGTGGCGCTGCGGTTGAATTTTAGATTGTTTTTATTATCAAGGCAGGACAACGTCCGCCCGGCCCGCTAGTATTATATATTTTTCTTATATAAATATTCATTTACATAATTAAGATTGTAATTTATAGGAAAGGTAAAAATCACTTGGGCCTAGTGCTCAAAATATATTTATTTAGTGTTAAGGCATTTTTAATGCTCACTTGGCTAGCTACCACTTTTAAATGGAAACTATTTTGTTAAACATATCCAGAAGTGTTCCGACAGTTACCCTGCAGAGTAAATGCTAACAAAGTGTTATAATATTCACCTATAATGTCACTTAAAATCAAATGAGATTATTGAGTTAGGTTAGTTAACTATTAAAAACCTGAAACCTCGGCCTTCATAACTAACTTCTAAAATACTTGTTCTTCTAAATAATCAATGCGAATTATATAACATTAGTGTTTTGTGTACCTTAATAAATATTGAAATTGTATCTTTTATTAGATAAGAAGTGCATTCCCGGCATTACTGCAGAGTTTCCAAGGTCAACAATCTGTGAACTTTGTGATAGCTAACAAACTCTATGCAAACGAAAATTATCCGCTAACCAATACATTTGAACAAGATGCTCAAACTCTTTTCAATTCAGCAGCTCAAAATGTCGACTTCACTAATGTTGTTACAGCAGCTAATATAATTAATCAATGGGTATGTATTAAACTACATTAAAGTATCATTTTATAAAGCATAAGCACTAAGTATATATATACACAAGCTTAAAAATCATTAATTTTAAAATATATTATTAAATAACATTTTATTTAGTACTAATGTATGAATACTAGTAGCCAAGAGGAAAAAATCGTCCATTGGTCATTTATTAAAGAGTGTAGCATTATTGCGTACATTTTTTGATATTGTCCCATTACACCGCTCGCAAGTGTAAATACATTATGTAATATTTTCTAATGTATTGAAGCATATACAAAAATATGGTATGGAAAAGATTGTAACTGTTTCAGTTTCTTTTAATTTATTTAGAACACTAAAGCTCATCAATAGTTAGTAAAAAAGGAATTCAGGTGACAAAGAGAAAAGAGCATTCAACTGTTTTTTAACTTCGACTAGTCTTACAGTTCGAGCCAAACTTTTTTATCGCTCTGAAGATAGCAGCATAGAACACAAATTTAGGTATAAATAAGTATTCAATTATACGTATGACATTTTAGCCTCTTTTGTATTAAACTTTTGAAGATACTATGCTCAAACCCGAACTTACGGCTATACTCAGAGCGGCTAAAAAGATTGACGAGGACTGTATATACCTTTTTTTTCATTAACGTGGGGAAATCCTTTATCCACCCTCCCGGCGGAGAAAGTGGGTTATGTCCAACACATACAGACTAAAGCCCCACAGTGTACAGACAGACCGTATTTCTTAGAGCGACAAGGGATCCTACTAGCTACTCAACCTTACATACTCACTCCAGCTGCCTCCCCTCGTCAGTCGGAACTGTGCAATGAGGAGATGTGTTCCACGGCCCATCCCATCAGGTACGACTACGGTGGCGGAAGGAGGCGGGCAAATTGCCGCCTCCTCCTGCCGGTCCGACGTCGGTGGAGAGAGTGGCTTAGAGGATCAACTTCGCGAGTCCTCTCCGCCGCCTCCTTCTGCGAGATGAACTCCTGACCAGCATTGCTGAAACCACACTCGGCAACGATAAATCCGCCCCTACCACCGCAGCTAGAATGCAGGGCTGTCCCTACCACGCAAAGACCCCGCAGCGCCACATTCATGGCATGCAGAAGATTGTATATACATAGATGAACTGCAACTTGTATGTCAATGTAACTTTTACAAAACAAAAAAAAAATATTTTGTGACTAAATTTCATAACCCATTCTTTAAAGTGTAGCAAAAGATATGTAAAAAACTGAATATATTTAGAACATATTTATTTTAACAATACGTAATTAATATATATTTTGATATAGGTATTACTAATTTTAGATTGCAGAAGAAACAAACAACCTTATACAAAATACCATATCGTCTGACATGCTGGATGCTGAAACAAGGGTTGTTTTGGTCAATGTTATTTATTTCTTGGTAATATATTTTTATGTATATAAGGAAATAAAAGAATATTAAAAAGTTTAAGTAATAAGCGACCTGCCATTTATATTTTTTTTATTTAATTATTGTAAATTTAACGTAACTTGATAGTATAGCGACCGACTTGTTTGAATAATTCTGTCGATGTTCATTTATTATTTTGCAAACTTCATTTAATTTTTTCTCTTGTTTAAACGTTATAATTTCCATTTTCGACTTATATGTGATTAATCTCACATTTCATTTATTACAAGAAAAAATGTTTGTTTCCTATGACACGAATTATTATATTCAGTAGAGATCAGTTAATAAATGTATTTATGTTTTAATAAATTGACCATTGAAAACAAAATTATCAACATCTTCAATGTGTGATCCATATAAAAAAAATATGAATAATATGTCAAATATCTAAACAACTTATTGAATAGGTATAGTATTACCATACAACCAGTGGAAACTAATTTCGAAACTGACTACGCTATTGACCTAGCAAGGTCTTAACAGCTTCACCAAACTACTGTGGAAACTAATCATTTTTATTCGTCTTAGGGAAGTTGGAGTTTACCATTTAACCCGGCTGATACCGAAAACCGTGATTTTTATACGACACCAAACGAAACAAAATCTCTACCGACAATGTATCAACAAGGAAAATTCAATTACGCTGAAGATTCCACTCTAGATGCTCAGGTAAATTTATACTAACTAGTGGGCGCCCAGTGGTCGACATTCGACCATAGTTATTTGATAATTTAAAGTTTGAACTTTATTAGGGTTCTTTTGTCAAAGGGTATACTTCTATAATCAAAGGTTTTCATCATGGCTACTCAATTATTTAACATGATATTTAATTATATAAACGTTTTAAAAAATCTATAAGTAAATGAAAATTGAAATTAATTATAAATTTGAAACAATCACGTGGTAAAGCTCTCAAATTTTAAGCAAACATAACTTTACGAAAATAAAGAAATTTGTCGCAACCCATGACACAATTGTCAATTAATTTTACACGACACCATGGGGTGGTATTCCTGGATGATATTGAATTAAATGTAGTCTGTTCATTATGAGAAATAGTGATATGCCCAGTATCATCGTTTGGAAAAGTAATGGATGAACAATACAATCAAATGATGAATCCAAGACAGAGATGTTTTTAATACTACCATTAGCTTTTGAAATAAATTCTTTTTTGTTGCTACATGAGGTTGAATTGCAACTTTGTAACCACGGAGGTCTAAGTCATGGATTACTTTTATGAACAAAGTCCTTATATTGATTATACAAAGTATTATTTGGCTCATTTTTTTATTAATTCATCATTTGAAGTGAGTTCACCATAAAAAATAATAAACATTACAATAATAGTTACATTTTATAATATCATTGTTGAATATAGGATGACAAATGACAATTGGAACGTAAAAGTTACAAAATACATATAGTCGAGCATAGCAACCTCCTTCACAACCTTTTTTGAAGTTCGTAAATATTGACAGCTGTCAAAATATCTTTTTTATTTACATGTGTGTATATGTTGTGTAAAACTCAAGTAGTAGTGTGAGTAGTGCATATTTTAATTAATTTAATGTACTTCTAATGCATTTTATAAAAAATAAACAGCTTTCTGCACTTCTCTGCCTTATATACTTTAACTATGCCAAATTTCAAGTTTATACGTTGACGGGAAATAGGTTAAAAAGGGATACAATTTTTTTGCTTCACGTATTAATATATAGATATTATAAAGAGGTAAAGTTTGTGATGTTGTGAGCTTGTAACGTGTGCCGGGGTAATCTCAGGAACTACTGGTCCGATTTGAAAAATTCTTTCAATATTATATAGCTCATTTATCGAGGATGGTCATAGGCTATATTATCGCGTTAAGACCAATGGGAGCGGAGCACCAAAGAAGAATGTTTAAAAATCGGCCCTTTCTTTCATTGTAAGAGCTTCCGCTGCGTGTTATCGGTAGCCCAAAGTATCTATTCTACGTGAACGAGGTCGCGGGCAAAAGCTAGTTATAAATAAAAAAAAGCATTATACATATAGAAATAAGACAACGTTATGGTAACATCATTATTATTATATTACGATATGATCTTGAATTTTGAATTCTTGATTTTAAATTTTTGGAATAAAAATTTCTTAGTCGCGTTGAACGGTATTTTTAGCGGAACATAAAGTTATGATTTTGCGTCGTAATTTGCTAGAAAAGCAAGCATATTTAGGTCTAATATTAATGTTTTGTATTTTAATTATGCAGCCCATTATATACCATATTTGATTGTTGTAAGAAACTGTATATATGTATATAGCTAGTAATAAGGGGAAGAGAAGAGGGGACGAATGAAGAGAGGAGATGACGCTCTCACTGATCGCAAAAATGCAACAAGCACTGTCACTTCACGTCGTTTTTCGTGACAGGGTGGTACTACCCCGAGTGAGCCAACCCATTCGTGCCGGAACCAATAATAGTTTAAACGTGGGTCTACAACCTATAACATTCTTGTTCGCGTTACTAATAGTTGTGAAAACCAGACTAATATTATTAGGTAATTTCAATATACAAATTATGGAATTTAAATAATTCATGCTATAATTAACATAAACATTCAAATTCACAATTATTTCATTATTTTGAGTTTTCACTTATGTTGGCAACCTTTGTAATAACTGCCTAGATATTTTTTTTAGTTTTTTTTATATTGATAATAAAGGATTTTATGTAGTATTATTGCTGTAAGGCAATAGTACGTAATAACTACGAAATATATATAATAATATATAAGTATTTTGCTCGTCTTAAAACAGGTTTCCTCCTGCAAAAAGCCATTTAACAAACTTCAGCAGTATAAACTCTAAAATATAAAAAAAAACACCTAACATAACAACATAATATATTATCAATGAACAAAAAAATAACTAATAACCATTTTGTAAACTTCCAGATAGTTGAATTATACTATAAAGGAAACAATTTTAGTTTCATAATCTGGCTTCCAAAAACAATGGATGGATTAGCAAGCATGGTGGAAAAATTACGAGATCCTAATACATTCTCCAACAGTTTGGATTCACTTACACCTGAAACCGTTCAGATGTATATACCTAGAATGGATATGACGACTAATACTAACCTAATCAAATCATTACAACAGGTAACATATACATTAATTATACACGAACAGTAGTCTATACTAATATTATAAAGAGGTAATGTTTATGAGTTTGTGACACTGTGACGTTGTAAAGGGTTATCTTGGGAACTGGTCCGATTGGAAAAAAATCTTTCAGTATTATATAGCTCATTAATCGAGGAAGGTTATAGGCTATATATCTATACTAATATTATAAAGAGGTAAAGTTTGTGAGTTTGTGACGTTGTGAGTTTGTGACATTATGACGTTGTAGAGGATAATAATCTCAGGAACTACTGGTCCGATTTGATAAAATCTGTAAGTACTATATAGCTTATTTATTGAGGAAGGTTATATGCTATATATCTATACTAATATTATTAAAAAGTAAAGTTTGTGACTTTGCGACGTTGTGAGTTTGTGACATTGTGAAGTGGTAGAGAGTAATCTCAGGAACTACTTGTCCGATTTGAAAAACATCTGTAAGTATTATATAGCTCATTTATCGAAGAAGGTTATAGGCTATTATATATTATCACGCTAATACTAATAGGAGCGGAGCAACAATGAAGAATGTTTCAAAATCAGGGTTATTTCCTCTTGAGAACTTCCGCTGCGTGTTAGCGTTAGGCCAAAGTAACTATTCTACGCGAACGAAATCGCGGGCAGAGGCTAGTATACAATATAACTAGATTTAACTATAAAAAATGACACTTATAAACTTCTATACACATATGTGCTTATATATTCGATATTAAATATCAGATCGTTTATATTAATAAAAAATCGGTACTTGTGTATTAAATGCACTGGGATCGCCGACCTCTACCGTGGCCGGCTCGCGTTTTTTTATTCTCAAATCTAACCTAACCTAACTACATACATACATACTGAGACGAAAACGTTTTCTTTTAACTTAAATATCATTAAGTTGGTAATATAGAAGATTCGAAGATGCTTGTTCGGAATTGACTCATAACCTCAAAACTTTGATCATAAATATCTTAGTAACTATTATTTAAAGTATGACTTTCCGTGGAGAGGGGAAATCACCCCTTCCCTCGCTCGTCTCATCCCCTTCAATCTTTATATCAAGAAGAGAGTTTCAAATGAAGCCTTTTAAAACACTTTAAGGTTCCAAAAGATTTTATTTAAAAACAAAGTATTCCATAAGATTTAGGTGGAAAATGGGTTATTATAAAGTTTAATTCCTTTTTCTTTTCTCGACTGTTTGATATTGTATTTTGGTTTGGTTAGGTTAGGTTAGACTTGCGAAAAAAATAAAGCAAGCCGTTATTAGTTGTTAACACGTAAGGGGTCGGCAAGTGCGGTGCATTTAATACACTGTACCAAAAACACATTCACTTTGTTTTTCAGTATTTTTTTTTATTATTATTTTATATTAGAAATGTTTTCTTAGCCTTATCTTTTAGTTTTATCTGTTATTATATTCGCTAATAGAATACTAACTTTTCTTAGTCAATTCAAGTTGCATAGTCATCACAAAGAAGTAAAATGTAAAAACAAAAATGTTCCAGGATAACGTGACGGATGCGTTTAATCCTCAAACTGCTCAATTTAATGGAATCGTGACAACAAATGAAACTATATATATATCTAATGCTATGCAGACAACTTATATAAAACTAAATGAAACTGGAACAGAAGCAGCTGCCGTAACAGGTATGATTGAGATATATGTATGAGTTAATGGTATAAAATTCTGATAAAGGTCTAAAGTCTAGGTCATTTTTATTTCGTTATACAATTAGCAAAATTAATTTTCTCTTCTTCTATGGCACGTACAACTGATCACCATTTCATTTACGTGAGACATCACAGCGAATTCTCCGAACTAGACCTTTTAGTACTTTTCGCTATTTTGTATTTTGTTTTGATAACAATTTCAAAGTGATTTCTTTCTAAAACTTATCATTTATATTTCTTAAGGGAACAAAACAATTTTAAAGGTTAAAAATAATGTATCGTAGGAGGCAAATGAACACGGGGGTCACTTGTTGTTAAGTAATCACCACCATCCATAGACACTTGCACCACCAGGAAAGTTGCAAGTGCGTTGCCAGCCTGTGTTGGGAGGGGGGGGACGAAAGGAAAAGGAGAGGGAGAAAGTGAGGAGAGGTGGGTCTCCGGCGCTCTCACTGACTGATCGAAACGCAACAATGCAAGCACTGTTACTTCACGTTGGTTTTCTGTAAGAGGGTGGTACTACCTCAGACGAACTTACCCATTCATGCTGAAGCCAGTAATAGCTTCAGCGTGGCTCTACCACCTACAAGGTATAGTAGTACAATACGGAACAATATGGTTTATGCGGATCTCATCTATAATCACTTTACCAATCAGAGATATTCTTCATCCACGTGCAATAAAGATTGTTGCTCATGTTTACCTGTTTTATATTTGTTGTGTTTTTTGTACAAAATTAATAGTTCAATCACTTAGAACTTATATAAAACTTCACAGTAGTTACCGGAGTTGCGACTGCGGCTATTGCAGCTCCTCAAACGGTATACACGTTTGATGCCAATCATCCCTTTGTTTTTTGCATTAAGAAGCAACAAGACCCGGTATTCATTGGTATTTTTACTGGCCAATAAGGTAAATATTAACAATTTAAAACAGTATCAAACCCATTCATATATCAGGTGACTATTTAGACAGTAGTAATATTTCTAGAGGATACTCTGCACTCTATTCTCATTCTAAATCGATTAAAAAAATAGATATTTAATATTAGATCTCATTATCTACAAAAATTATACACAATCCTGTACGTGTCTATGTTAAAGCATAGTGTCAATGGCCATCGGGTCTCTTCTCTTTTATTGGAAATGGAACGTCAGAAACAAAACAATAGGGCTTATTGCCCGTTTTACTATTAAAAGGTATCAACTCCGGGTCACTCATTGTAGATTTTGGCACCGGTCATTGAACTTAGGTTTATTATTCTATTTACACGTTTGTAGCTATACTTTTGAAAATCTAAAAAATTAGAGTCTTAGTTTGATAAACTTTAACTTAGATTTTCTTGGTTGTTTATTATTATTTGTTTCAATATTATTATTTTATATTTTACATGTAACCATGAAGTGTGATACCCCAGAATAATGGGAATGTCTAAACAGTCAACTGGTATACTGATAAATGTAACAATTATAAATGCAAATTTGGGTTTGTTTGTTACGCTTTTACTCTTTAACTACTGAATCAGGAGTATAAAAATGCACAAAACCAGAAAAAAAACCATTGTTCCTAAACAATATTTCAAATATACATAAACGCGGGCAAAGCCGCTGGAAGAAACTAGTGTATTTATTATGTATTGCTTATTTAATATGGTGACTTAATAAATAATTTCAGTTAACGTATGCTATTTATTTTGTAGACAACTAATATATTTTAAATTAACTTATGACATAAACTATTATTTATTTTCAATTATGTCTTAAATCGCGATGAATTCACTTTTATAAAGTGGCATCTCTTTTAATCAATTTTTAATTTAATTTTGTATTTTTTTTTTGCAGCTAAATAAAAAAATATCAAGTTTATATTCAAATTATCGGCAGTAATTAATTTGAAATAAATGTATTTTCTTGTCGACTGTTTTTTTTTATGTATTGTCCCACTTATAGTAAAGGTCACAAGCAAAAAGTGAGCAACAATACTTGTTATTAATACGAAATTGTGAAAAGAAAATATTATGTTAATACTCGTATATAGTAATATTGTCTCAGTAGCAAACACCTTCATATAAAGAAGTAAATAAGATACAATAGTAATATGTAACAATAAATATATATATATATATATATATATATATATATATATATATATATATATATCTTATGTTAAAATATTTTTTAAATTAAAATAAACTGTTAGGTTCGCATCACAAAATTGGCGTTTTTAACAAAAATATTAAAAAAAGGGAATCGAACTGGGGTTAGAACGATTTTCGAAGCAACCGATTTCAATCTGAGCTATTTTTTTTTTATACGGCCGGCGAAATAGACCTATATATTCTAGCTATATTTTTTCATTGCTTGAAAACTCAAAACAAAATGTTTTCTTTGAATGTAATCTAGATAGATCGATTTATCGTCCCACTTACACATTAAGTTTCATGGTAATCGCAGACATCGTTTCCGAGATCCTGAATATAAAACAACATAAAAATATACAAGAAATGCTCGTTTAAAGGTATTATTATTATTAGATAGATATATATATATATAATTTATGTATCCACGACTTCGACTTCACATAAATTAATGTGAAATACTCTTTTGTTATCTTTGTCTTAGATGTAATTAATATATTGTTTTATAAGAGATTAAATTGCATTTACTTAGCTACTTTTCTCTCGTACTTAACTAGAGCCGTCATCCAAATTACAATAACTTTTGATAAATCACATCAATTGTATTGAAACAAAGATTAAATGTTACTCGAGGATATGCTTTATGTTATGCTTGGCAAGGTTTTATCGTGAATACAGTATTTTAAAAGTGATGCGTGTCCTAATGAACCTGACTGACAAACAAATATTTGTAGAAATAGTTGAAATGATTTTTATGACTTATTATAATATAGTTTAACCCAATCAGTAGCCACACTCAGAAGTAATATGTATAGAACTAACTTACCATTGCTGTAAGCTTTAGTTTAAACCTAAATTTATTGTTTAAAGCAGTTGCAAATTCTATGGACTAAGAATATTTATTAATTAATGACACAGAAATGTTCTCTAAAGATTTGTCTTTTTTTATGTATTTTGTCTACTATATTATTAATATTAATAATTAACTTATAAAAACATATCTAATAATAATTGTTAGTTGCTTTAAGGATTTCTTGTAGTATGGGAACATTACATGAATGACAGTGATGTCTAAAAAAATTCCTCTCTGTGCACATTCCTTAAAGATATTATTAAGCAATTGTGAATAATACGCACTTGCAAAACTTAAAAAATAAATAAACAAAAATAAATCAAGCTTCTTGCCAAACCTTCACGACAACTCTATGCAATAATTTCCTAACTAGCTAGCATTAGCATCTTAATAACTGCAAGTGCCTTCGTAGAGCTCAAATTGAATAAAGTATTTTTTCTTTTCATCTTGAAACATAATACCTTCTATTGAATTATTTCATACATTTTGTGGCGTGCAATGATGACATGTAATCATAGAAAAAATAGTAGTTACTTTTTCTTCAGTTAAACTAAAGTGAAAGTACCTCAGAAACCGGACATAAGTGGTGTATATTATTTTGTTTGTTTGTAGGGCACTGATCATTGTAAATAAGCTATCGGTAATGTATGTTATTCAGCTACAGTCTGAGTTTCATTATATACAATACATTAAAAATGGAACAATATGATAGTTTAAAAAAAATCTATTATTCACATTTAATATAGTTACGTGTTACTGATACTGAAATATCAACGTTACAATAACAAGCCAATAAATCACTGTAAATGACATTAACTACTTTACAATGTAATCACACGCGTTAGCCATACATTTACATAATTAATTATTTTAAATAAATTTTGTTATGTAAGACTGAACGATATTTATTAAATTATATTGAAACAAGTGCATGACGTGACATTCGGCAGGTATAAAATGGTAAATTACCATGCTGAGTACTTCAGATAATTTTCGCCAATTATAATGTTCCAACAACTCTTTGTTTTGGCTATAATGCCTATTTTATTTTTTATACAACCGCCTTTCATTAAAGGTAATATTTAAACTGTTTAACATGAATATTATCTTTTAAATTGTTCCACTTTCAGCGGACAATTCAGTACATAATATATTTTATGGTGAGGACAGAGTTTTTAAATCCACACCCGGTGTCGACGGCTGTAGTGATATTTTCTATAGTAAGTTTGAATACTGTATATTTCTCATGCCTACACGATCACCCCCACGCACGTGCACGTCTACACGCTTACACATGGAAGTGGAAGGGTTTTATTTTTTTCCCTTATCGAACTGAAAAAACTTTAATTTTCCGATAATAAATATATGGAGGGGTTGTTGAGGCGTGTATGCTTGGTACACATATGCGTCTCAACAACTCAATTATATATGAATAGTTAGCTAGGTTAGCTAAGATAGGTCGCGAGTTTGCATGTAACAGGCAACAGCTAAGCTGAGGTATGCCGCGCACCCTTGAGCTAGTTGCCCAAATAAAATCGGCTGAGTGCCTTAAGCGCTCGCCTTAGTAGTTCGGTGAAGCTGTTAAGACCTTGCTAGGTCAATAGCGTAGTCAGTTCGAAGAAAAAAAAATATTTATCATGTACAAATTTTAACTAACATGTTTGTCGTTATTTTCCATACGTTATTTTTTTTATTATACAAGTGTATTTTATTATTTCTAAAACAATATTAAAAAATCTGTATACATATATTTTTGAATAATAATCAAATTATTTCTATACTTTGCTATACGTTAACTCTGTAGTATTACGCTTGAAAATTAGCTAAATACGACTGCGATTATGCAAAAAACTTGATTGGTTGATACAATTGAGTAAAGTGCACCAGCAACTCTTGATATTGAGTTTTTGGCGAAATTTTGGTCGACTATGTAGCGAATTTTATATTTTATTCATAATCATGTGTTACTTGACTCTATATTGTGTAAAATTGGTGGTGTTTTAGGTAATATAGTTCGTTTATTGTGCATAAGTGAATTTAATGGAAAGTAATATCACGGAGCATGAAATTCTGAGATTCCTCAAAAACTCCCTGGAAGGTTCTAATAAGGGATCCACCATCTTCTTAGAATATTGAAATAATAACACGACGCTTGTAAAATTGTTAACTACACGACAATGGGAGTAATAATCTGAAAGATGGGTTGCCAAAAATAGAGTTAAAAAAAAAACTCTTGAGATTTGTTTCATATATCATCTACCAATAGTAGAAAATTTCTTGAAAACCTGGTGAATCACTACCATCAGCATCAAAATCACCACCACCAGTGGTGATATTAAAAAGTATTTTCATTAATAATTAAAGCCTTCGCGTTTACCAGAGTTCATGAAATAAAATGTTTTACTATTATTTTTTTATGACTCTTAAGAGAGTTTGTTTTCTTTATTATAATTTTTTCTGCGGAACGAGTTAAACAAATACAAACTAATTAGTAAACAAGCAATTAGTGAAGCGGGTAAAAGCTAGTATTGTAAAAAAATAGGCTTTTAAAAAGAACGCTAGTTATTATTTACGTACGTCTGTCTATATCTTAATATTTTTTTTGTTAACAGTAAATTGTACACACACTAATGAAGTTCTCGAAATGTGTCCGCAAAATTGTCCAGAGCGAACTTGTGAGGATATGAATCAAACATACCACTGTCCGATAATACAAGCCCCGATTAAAACTACCGATTGCTGTCCCGCCTGTAGATGCAAAAGTGGGTATTATAGAAACGAGAGATATGAGTGTTTATCTGAGGAAGACTGCCGTAAGTATTGCATGATTTAATATATAAATGGCAATTTTATACTTATCTTCTATCAACACAAGTGGCAGAGCCACGCCTAAGCTATTACTGGTTTCAGCATGAATGAGTCGGTTCACCAGAAGTAGTACCCCCCTCTCACAGAAAACCGACGTGAAGTAACAGTGCTTTTATTGTTGCGTTTCGTTCGATCAGTGCGAGCGCCGGAGACATAGTCCTTTCTAAAAAAAAAACCGTTGAAGAATTTGTTGCCACCCGTCCAGCTGATTTCTTTAAGAAGGGCATCAATAAACTGCCACTGCGTTGGAAAAGATGCATTTATTGCATGGGTGATTACTTCGATTAGTGCAAATAAAAAATACATGAAAAAAAATTCGTTTAAATTTTTTCATACAAAACGACAATTTCATAGGTAAAAACCTAATAGTTTTTTTATAACGTTAGTGAAATACTTTATGATAATGATTTAGACACCTTGATTCTTCCAAACAAACTATACAATTTGGTTGTTGTACTTATAGAACACATTTAGAGAAGTTATCTTCTGTCCCCAAAATTTAAATTTACATATCAGATCGGTATGACTTGTATTTAACCGTATTGTACATATAATTAATATCATATAAATATATAAAATTAGCGGGTCCGACATTGTCCCACCCTGATAATAAGAAAGCCTATTATCTGACCCCAGCGCCACTTCTGGGTCCAATTGTAAATCTAAACCATTCTCGGATCCTCAGGAATACGCACACAAAATTTCATCAAAATCAGTCCAACCGTTTAGAAGGAGTTCAGTGACATAGATGATATTTACGAGGATTATTTAGGTCTGCTGTTCTGCACACATGCTAAAATTACTGGATGAATTTCGATTAAATCTATTTAGTTTACGTACAAAAATATTATCATAATATTTTCATTTCCTATAACATTAAAATAAGCTATGAGTTTTACGAATTGTGTAAAGTAAGGCAATCGGTGTGGTAACGCAAGAGACTAGAAGTAAAACTTGTTTACGAAGGAATTTTATTAGCAAAGTTTGGTTTCGGTATGATTTT
This sequence comes from Antheraea mylitta, assembly GCA_014332785.1. Classification (NCBI taxonomy): domain Eukaryota; kingdom Metazoa; phylum Arthropoda; class Insecta; order Lepidoptera; family Saturniidae; genus Antheraea; species Antheraea mylitta. Next base: position 1,779,147 of record JACEII010000038.1, on the reverse strand, counting down.
TTTTTTGTTTGTTCCTCTAATAATGTATATTATAATAAAACTGTAACAAGTCCAAATCTGTACATTAAATAATTTGTTTAAATTTTAATCAGAGTAGTCTATGCTATCGATATAGAAGCCAAAATAATATTTTTGCAGTTTTTGTCTATCTGTCTGTCTTTCTGTTTGTCTGTCTGTATGTCTGTCCCTGTGAACACGTATCACTCTGAAAGTGCTGAACCAATTTAGATGAAACTTGACACAGTCGTAACTAAGATTACGAGATTACATCTAGGATACTTTTTGTCCCCTAAAACGCAAGAGGTTCTCTAGGATAACGAAAGAGTAAAATTTGTAGTTGTAACTAGACTCTTTTATGACACCTTAGTACAAGAGCCAGCAACGTTGGAAGAACATGAATTTTAGAAAAGTTGGTTGTTTAACATATATTTCCTTATGCCCTTCCAAACAAAATTCAGGATACCTGGTATCCGGTTAGCGTTGTTTTTGATGCGCATCACAGGTCCAAATTTTGATTTATAAATAATTTTAGAAACATTTTTTTTCAGTAACTTTTAAACACTATTAAAACATAAATTTATCACAGGCAGATATTTTTCTATATTCAATAATGTGCTTGATGATATATTTAATAAATGAAAATAATTATTTGAAAACCATCAGTTTTAGATGTAGCTCTGTTAAAAAATGTCGCGCTTCTTGTACGACTCATATCAGTCGTACACGAACTCGACTCGAATCACCGCCCGGTTCTATTACAGTTAGGACAGAACTCCGATTTTAGCCCGTCGCCGATCAGAGTGCCCGATTACGCGAAGCTTAGCGAATATTTTAAAAATAGACCGTCGTCTAGTAGTATAGACAGGATTCCGGACGTGTTGGTGTCTAAAGCCGACGCGGATTCGGCCATCGATTCCCTGGTTGATTATCTCCAGACAGCCGTCAGGGAGACATCGAAAGAGGTACAAGCGGCGAACGAACGCCGTTTTATACTCCCTGACGACGTGAGAGCATTGATCACGGAAAAGAACGCCGCGACTCGTGCTCACGATGCTTACCCGACCGCAGAAAACCGCGTACGCTTACGTTTCTTGCGTAAAGCAGTTAAGTCTCGTATTTCTGAAATCCGGAGTGACAGGTGGGACAGGTTTCTGGAGGATCTCCAGCCGTCTCACCTGTCATTCTGGACTCTCACGTGAAAGTTTAAGTCCGATACGGTCATTCCAATGCCCCCTCTCGACAGAGGCCCCGGGTTGCCTCCCGCGTTCGATAACACTGAAAAAGCAGAATGTCTCGCCGCGAGTTTAGAGAAACAGTGTTCGCCAAACACTGATAATACTGACCCTTCCATCATAGAGTCTATTGAAACAGTCGTAGAGCATGCACTCGCGTCTCCTCCGGCGGATACCCTAACCCCAATAACGTTTGACGAAGTCTCGGCCGCCATCAAGCGTCTCAAGCCTAGGAAGTCCCCAGGTCCCGATGGGATCAGGAACGAGGTTCTGAAGCTTCTTCCTGACCGCATCATAGTTCTATTGGTCTGCATCTTCAATGCGGCCATGTCCCAGGGTCATTTTCCAGTCTTCTGGAAGAGGGCCGTAGTGATAGGAATTCACAAGCCCGGTAAGAAAGCTACGCTTCCCGATAGCTATCGCCCGATCAGTTTGCTAGACACTCTAGGTAAACTTTACGAGCGGCTCCTTCTGAATCGTCTCCAGGTTTCGATTAACGACTTTAGTCTGATACCGCCTGAGCAGTTTGGATTTCGCGCCAAACATTCTTGTCCCGATCAAGTACTCCGCCTCACGGAGTACATCTTTTCTAATTTCAATAAAGATCCGCATCCGGAGCCGGATCCGCCCGTGAAAAACACTAATCCGAAACGTACAATAGCTGTCTTTTTCGATGTCGCCAAGCCCTTCGATAAGGTCTGGGACAAAGGGCTCATATACAAGTAAAATCAAGCTGGTATACCCGATAGGTTCATTCACATCATTCGTGATTATCTCGCCGATAGAACCTTCCATTTTAAAGTAGACGGCGAACTCTCATCGCCCCGTCCGATACGCTCAGGTATGCCACAAGGCTCAATACTCGCGCCCACCCTCTTCAACCTGTTCATCAGCGACCCACCTAAGCTCCCGGGAGTCGAGGTAGGTTGTTATGCTGATGATATAGTAATCTACGCCTCTGGCTTGCGGCCGAGTGTTTTCAGAGATCGCATCAAAGAAGCCGTTAGCACACTCGGTGATTGGTTTCTTCGATGGCGTATAGGTATTAACCCCGATAAGAGTGCCGCGATCAGTACCAGCCTGTCTCTCGTAACAGAGCGTGCTCACGCCCACGCCCGCGTAACCACAGATCGCGCCGTCGCGGTCTGGGGGTTAATTTCGCTCCCGCACACCCGATTAGGCCACCCACGGCAGCGGCTCAAGCCTAGGTTCGATCCCTCGGTAGGGAGCCCTTGAGTGCGTTGCTTGCGCGATACGGTGACACACCCATACATCACTGCTACAACACTACACGATCACCTCCACACACGTGCACGCTTACACGCTACACGTCTTGGTGGAAGGGATATTTTTGGTAAATATTTTTCTCTTATCGAACTGAAAAACTCTCAATTTTTTCGATAAAAATATATGGAGGAGTTGTTGAGGCTGATATGCTTGGTACACATATACGTTTCGATAACTCAAACATATATGAATAGTTAGCTAGGTTTGCTAAGTTAGGTTGCGATTTTTGCATGCAACGGGCAACAGCCAAGCCGAGGTGTACCGTGCACCCTTGAGCTGGTTGCCAATATAAAATCGGCTGAGTGCCTTAAGCGCTCGCCTTAGTAGTCCGGTGAAGCTGTTAAGACCTTGCTAGGTCAATAGCGTAGTCAATTCGAGAAAAAAAAAATCGTTTCAATAGTAAACCAACTCAAGGATTACCTATTGATTGATATATTAAATTTTATTATCCCAGATCATTCAGTGTTTATTGTATCATTATTTATTTTGTAAATATATTTTATCCTTTAATTTAAAATTTAACTTTATTAGCTTGATAATTTATAATACTATACTCATTGTATAGTAAACATCTACAAAAAAGGGAAAGGAACTTCGTTCAAACCGAGGGCCATAGACCCCAAGCTTTTTTTTACATTACCTCCAATATATATAGGTTAGATTTTATCTTAATTGAAGCCGGCAGATCATGCTTCGAACAGGTTCTAGACTTATTTTAAAAGATTTCTCACATACCATCTGGATATATATTTGAGTGAGTCCCTTGATATTTTGGATTCACAATTGAAAACCGTAGGTATGATTGCAGTCGGGTTAAAGGTGTATTAAAATTTTTCGAGTTTCAAAATACAATTGAAACCTTTGATAACCGATTTGATGCAGACGAAGTTGCACGGGTCAGCTAGTAAAATAAATAATCAAGATAATAAGCAACGCAGACGAATCCGGGGGTATAAGGCAAATTATATTGTTAAGTTTATTATTTTCATATAAATTAATGTTTTTTAAAATGCTTTATATTGAAATATATGAATATTTTTTGATCTTTCAGTAAAATGCACAGATCCGAATGAGTTGTACTCAAACAGTGATTCATGTGATATACCATGTTTTTCACCTAATGAAGGACAAAAGTATTGTCCTTCAGAAAATAGCCCCATAAGATGCTTTTGTAAAGAAGGTTATGCACGTGCTAGGAATAATACATGTATTCCAATCAACAGATGTACAGGTATACACAACATAGTTTTTCAATAAATATTTTATTACTAAGAGTAAAATCTATTTGCACAAAAAAAGATAAATAAATCTTTTTTTTATAGTGTATTAAGTATTATCAGTTTAAATATAATATAATGCTATAAATAACAATTCATGCTACTTAATCTCCCTAATACATACATTTGGTGTCAAGTCAAAACATACACCGAAATATTATTTTTCTTAATTGACTCATACGATTCCACAGATATTTAGTAATCTTAAAGATCATTATATTAAAAATACGATACAAAAAGCGTGTATGTTCCTTTTTTTTAATCAACCTGTGTTGGTGACCCCTCTAATACATGTTCTGTTAACTATAAGAAGGCAAGAAATTAATATTTGTTAATTTCAGAACCACAATGCCTTGCAAACGAAAAATATGAAGAAATCCCATCACGTCTATGTAGGCCCCAAACGTGTAACCAAATAGGTTCTCCATTTATATGTTCACCTTCAAATGATAGCGTCGAGAACAGAGAAAATCCAGAATGTATTTGTGTCAACGGCTATGTAAGAGACAGCTCAGGTGTATGCATACCCAAGAATGATTGCAGTGAGTTGATTTTGTTTATAAAGTATTACTTTGAAGTTTTTGGAAGAAAAGTAATCTGTCCACGTATAGCTTGCCCACCTAACGGCTGTGAATGTAAAAATGACACTTATTTTGATAAGCATTCAAAGAAATGCGTTTTATCTTATCACTGCTGGTAGTATGTACCTTTGGAAATTTTATGGTGACGAGTGCGTATGAGTGTACTTTCAACTGAGTTGAGTAACCGAGTAACTAACTTGAGGAACTGCTCCTGCTGTGTGATGAAGGTCCTCGCGATTGGGTTATTGAATTAAAAAGAGCAATTGTTAGTTTGCGTAGTTTTAATCTTGATGTTCCCCGTATCTATTAACTGTCGAGCGGGCCAGCGCGCAGTAACTGACTCGCCGTTCATACGTCGCGGTCTCATATAATTATTTGCTTACGATGCACTCTGGCTTACACGCCTAAATGTGTCCCTACAAACCTAATCATTTTTATGTATTTTTTTGTATATATTATTAATATAAATTTTCATTAGTCTCTTTATGTAGAATGTGAATGCGAATGTTGAAGAACGATGAATTATTTATTGGCGTATCCGGCAACCGTATAGATCAACATAGGTTTGAGTCCTTGCAACTGGGTCCAAGTTTTCGGTGAAGAAAAATATCGTGATGAAATCATCACATAATGGTAGTAAGGCTTCTTCTAAGTCTGCCTGGATAACATCTGTAATCCTCAAGCTTAAAAATATATGACGAATCAGCTGTTGTTTTATCTATTGATGAACAAGATATAAAGTATACAAAAACTGATTTTATAAAGACAATGTTTAAAATGAATATAGTGAATATTAAATTTATAGCAGAAGAACTCATTTGTCTTCGATAAAAATGTATTACATAATTATAACAATACAATTAATACCAAATACAGTTCCGAATTCTAATTATTACAATGCATTTTAAAATAGAAGATTTATGCAAAATTTTACTTTTTATACATTACTTTCATATTTTTGTATCTCATTAACTTAAATTATGATATCTACGCTATATTAACTGTCTTAAACTATGATATTACGTCATAGTGTCTATCTTACATTATGCTATTTACGTAAATGAGCTTCTTTGAAATAAAACCATATTCATGTCATTTTAATTTATTTTAGTTTCATTAATATTTGCTTTAACATTACTTTTTCATGATTTTTTAAATTGTCGTAATTTTCTTTCCAGGTCCAAACCAGGGGTAATTTATTTACATTTCAATTATACATACATTTATGTATTTGGTAAAATATAATACTTTTTTCTTAATCGTTATTTTAATGAATTACCTAATACACACTGATACAAGACGTACTCATATACCCAAGACATTCAAATTCAATACGAATTCAATTAAATAAAGTACACGATTACTGTAAGTATAATATGTATTGATATATTATAATATCATATTATGATGGTAAAGCAATTTATAGTGTTTTTTGTAGCAAAATGGGGAACCTACATTTATACTATTAATGGCAATATATGACGAAAAATCCACTTGCATTCATATAGATTTAATCAATCCCTAAGCAATAGTGATTTTTTCTAGGTGAAAGGTTCTTTGCGGTCGGTTGAGTAGTTAGGTGTAAACGCGTAACAGACAAATTTTTGTGTTTGTAATATTAGTTAGGATTAATTATTATATTCCCGCGGCGTCACATGACACGTCTCCTACGATGACTCCGCCTCAGCCTACAAGCGCGCCCAATGCGGCTGATAACCATAACAATGATGACAAGGATGCGATTCCAAAGGTGACCTGGGAAGAGACGAGGGTGGTGGTGTAACGCTTACGGACCAAGAATACCACCCCAGGACCCGATTGTAAACGTGTTAGTTCTTCAACCACTAGCAGGGACTTTTAAATGCGAAAACACTTTACGTAGCATTAATTAGCAGATTTGTTACAATACTGTATTAATTTAAACAGTCTACAGACAATATAACACATGTGTTTGTACTCAATCCTGAATGACGAATACTCCAAATACTTTTATTATTTTATTTTTTTCTCGAACTGACTACGCTTTTGACCTAGCAAGGTCTTAACAGCTTCACCGGACTACTAAGGCGAGCGCTTAAGGCACTCAGCCGATTTTATATTAGCAACCAGCTCAAGGGTGCACGGCACACCTCGGCTTGGCTGTTGCCCGTTGCATGCAAAAAACGCGACCTAACTTAGCAAACCTAGCTAACTATTCATATATGTTTGAGTTGTTGAAACGTATATGTGTACCAAGCATATTCGCCTCAACAACTCCTCCATGTATTTTTATCGGAAAAATTGAGAGTTTTTTCAGTTTGATAAGGGAAAAAAAATTTAACAAAAATAACCCTTCCACCAAGATGTGTAGCGTGTAGGCGTGCACGTGTGTGGAGGTGATCGTGTAGTGTTGTAGCAGTGATGTATGGGTGTGTCACCGTATCGCGCAAGCAACGCACTCAAGGGCTCCCTACCGAGGGATCGAACCTAGGCTTGAGCCGCTACCGTGGGAGGCCTAATCGGGTGTGCGGGAGTGAAGTTAACCCCCAGACCGCGGCGGCGTGATCTGTGGTTACGCGGGCGTGGGCGTGAGCACGCTCTGTTACGAGGGACAGGCTGGTACTGATCGTTCGCTGACGTGATATCGTCGGGAAGATCGGTAAAAATATGTCGCGGACGTCTTCTATATCGCCCAGCGTTGGGTACGGGTTCGTAATTTGCGGCGGATACCACTAACGGACTGGGATGAATCGCGGCTCGCTCGAAATAACTACTCGAAAGTGATTTTATATACGCCCAGATGGACGGCACCTCCAGGTCCCTGTGGAGATCCGCCTTCCGGACGAACCAAGGAGCACCGGTGATTTTACGCAGAACCCGGGTCTGAAAAACCTGAAGCTTATCGAGATTATTCGCGTGGGCGAAGACCGGATAACTATAAGTCATAATCGGACGAAGGTACTTGAAATACCCCTGAATGCGCGCTCTTATAATTTCATCCCCACTGATTTACTTTCTTATGATTGGTCGTTGTAGTTTGACAGTATAACAGTATCTTCGAAGTACTTCAAATATAAAACTCTATAAAAATGATTAGTAATTAATTATTCAATATGATACATAATAATTTATATATTTGGCTATTTACAACACTTGCTTATGACTGATCATTAAAGATTGACAGGATCTGCACCAATCATAAGAAGTACTGTAACACGATGGCATACCTAGCCGTGCGTAAGTTTTAGCTTAAGAGGCTCTCGAATATCGACTGGCGAGGATTTTCACTGCATCGCTTCAGTAGGGCCGGTTTCCGCGTTTGTCGAAAACCGGTCGTTTGATTCTGCTGAAGAAGTGGGGGCGCTCAACATGTAGGCCTACTTGCCCAGTGTGTTGCTGGACAAGGGGGCGAAACTCTGCGAACTTATAATCGCAGGCCACCACGTCCTGCATTAAACACAAGTCAGGCCGGATCTGATGGATAAGCAGTATGGTTTCCGCCAGGGGCGCTCCACTATAACGCACCAATTGCAGTGAAGATCCAGGCGGAGAAAGCAGTTCCCAGGGTGAGGTGATATTGGCGGTGTCTCTCAATATTTTTTTTTTTACAGAATGTTTTCTATTTTATACAGTGTTTATCTAATTTTATAGTAATTCTCTTTTCAATCTCAAATAAAAACTTTTTTACATTTTAATTATCGTCAGTTATTAATTTCAATTTACATACCTAGTCTTGCCATCAATACTGAAAAACAAAGAATAAAAAATATCTATTGCAAATAACATTTATTACTTTTACAGTGTGTTACTTGAATACTCAACTAATCACTCAGTAAATCAATTTAAAATATAAAAAGCTTATTCGAAGTGGTTTCCATTGGCTGCAATAAAGCCCTTTAAATGTTGAAGCTAGATATCCAATAGAAGCATGCACTTTTTCTATGGGAAAATTCTTCACTGCCAGTCGTAAGGATTGTTTTAGGGACTCCAAATTATCATGGCCTTTAGAGCAAGCCGTACTCGTTAAAACTAACTATAAATCATAATCCAGCGGACTAAGATCAGGACTAGACGACGGCCAGTCTTCAGCTCTGATGAAGTCCATAACGTACTTTTTTTTCGAACTAACTACGCCATTTACCCAGCAAGGTCTTAACAGCTTCACCGGATTACTTTTGTTTCCAAACAAGACTGCGTAGACCGAGTTTTATGACCCGGCGCCGAGTCTTGCTAGAAGGACAATTCTTGGTTATTGAACATGGTTTTGTTAAGGGGCTTCACTACCTTCTCAAAAATGGTATCTTGATACACTTGTGCCGATGTTTTGATACCCTTCTCAAAAGAGTATGGCTCAGTTACTCCTTCATAGCTAATACCCCACCAAACTGCAAGTCCTAAGTCATTTTTTAAAATAAGCGACATGGTTCTAGGTGCTATCTTCATCTCCCGAGATAAAATCTTTTGCTTTTGGACAGGATTTCTTCGAAATATTTCCCTTACTGGTTTGACTACCTTTTCGTAAGAACACTACGTGGACGACCAGACCTTTTTCTCTCACAAACAGAGGAGCGCTCATTGTACCTATTAATAGCCCGGTACATAAACATTTTACTAATACCAAGCGTATGGCGGTAAATTTTAAATATTGCATTTGGCTTCATACCTACTTTGTATAATGCAATCACATCGATTCGGTTTTCTTTATACCCCATTCCATTTCAATATCAATAAATATTGTATAATGTATTGGCGCAAAAATGAGAAAACTCAATGAATAATCATATAAAAATCACAGATTCCAAATTCATATGTAATATTTTGTTTATTTTTAATTTTAACAGTATTTATGACCAGACTAGGTATATATTGCACTTACATTGTATTGCATTGTTATTAAAGTGTTATTGTGAAAAGAAAATAATATAATAGGACCTCATATGGATAAATAATGTGCTTTGAATAGCAGATGTTTTACATAAAAAAGTAAAGCAAAGAATAGTAATAACAATAAATACAAATATTGTTGTTATACTTAGTTAAGAAATAAATAGTGCTTGTAATAAATAACAATATATAAACAATGAAGGGATAGATCGTAATAAAAACATATAAAAGATGGTGGGGCTTTGTAATAGCATAAAGTGAATAATAAATTCAGTCTCCAAGCAGATACAGGTGTATGTGTGTTCTACAAATGACATTGTCCGTTCTCTCTATGCTTTATCGTTTTCTCGTGTGCCAATTAATTAGGTATTTTATGTGTTTATAGACCGCCATCGTCAAATTTTTCTCAATTTTTACAAAATATGAAACAAATGTTATCAAAAATTTTCAATATAAATAAAATAATCTTAGTTTGTGGTGACTTTTACATAGATATTTTAGTATGTCGCCAGAGTTTACTATGTTCACGTTATTATTTAGGTCATTTAATCTAGATCCATTTTTTAATGAGCCAACTAGAATTACTTCTCAGACTGCATCTTGCATAGACAGTATTTTCACTGACTTTGAAACCATTGGCGGTACTATTATTACAGGGATACGGTCTAACCGCAAGGGACTAATTGTTAAAATAAATTATAACAAACCTAACGCTGCATGTATGAAAACAGCTAGACTTACATGCCAACCTAGATTAGATTGTCCAAATCACGACGTTGTACAAAGGCTTTCTTCTAATACTTTAAGTAATCAAGATCTGAATGAAGATTATGACAGCTTGTTTAATATTATAAATACTGAATTTAATAAATATTGCCCAAAAAAATATTAATTTTAAAAGTAAAAATAATCTTATTTAATGGGCTACCATACGAATTAAAAAAAAATAGAGATCGATTATACGATTTATATTATAGGAGGTCATTAACTAGCGATGAATTCTTTCATGCTTATGTTAGAAATTATTCTAAAATTTTGTAATGTGTTTGTATAGCTGCGAAAGCATAATTATTAATAAATAAAATTCTTGCGTCTAGTAATAAGACCAAGACTGTGAAAAAACAAGATAAGCTATAATACGCATAATCTGGATGTCGACGGAGTTCTCATTTTAAACAGTTCAGAGGTAGTGATTGTTTTCCAAGATTATTTCACAAATATACCTTTACAGATGACTCAAAATATTAATTCATCAGCCCATGGAGTCGTATCGTTTTTAGAAAGTCTGAGGGCACTTATTAAGTTAAAATTTAATTTCACATCTACAAGTGCCAGTGACATAATGAGGGCCTTTAAACTATTAAATTTGAAGTATACCAAAGACATTGAGGAATGTCAATAATGGTGGTTCAGTCCTTAATTATTAACAGTTAAACATATTAAGCTATCATATTTAATCAGTGAGCACAAAGAACTTTCTTTCCCTAATCTAATGAAAATAAGTAAAGTAGTTCCTTTATTTAAATCAGGCTGTAGGAATAGTCTTGAAAATTACTACTAATTTCTGTATTTCTGACATTAACCAAATCTTTGAAAAGATTATGCTTAAGCAATTAGTAGAATCCTGCCACACTTTCGGAATCCAGCTACCCACAGATGCCCAAGTTAATCAAATCAAAGGGACCCCGATATCCGCCGATTGACGGAGAGAAGCTGCCCAACTGGGTCCAGCACTTCAGACAATTAATGAAGACTCTCGGTCATGCACCGAACGCCCGCCCCTACGGACAAGGAGTCCGTTTCATCCCGGTAAACGGAGACGAATACCGGGTTATCTAGGACTACGCAGGAGGGGGTGCATTGGTTCTCATAACCCCCCCCCCCCCCCAGAAGCAAAGCCTGAAGGTCGCGAACCGCGGCCTCCCTGTGGATACAAACCTGGCCGTGATTATGGATGCCCTGCATGTGAAGGAACACACTGCTGAGTACGTCCGGCCGATTAAAGTACGCGGGGGCAGACCGGGGTGCATCTACCATGCTGTCCTCTAGCGCACGCCTGTCCTCATTCCGGCCATCTATGAAATTTCGGAGCTCCTGAACATGACAGGAATCTCAATCGAAGCCTGGCGAGAAAAGCGCCGTCCGACACAGTGTCATTGGTGCCAACAGTTCCGGCACATCTCCCAAAATTGTCACCAACCGATCGCCTCTAATCCACACTTTATTCTACATTACAATGGGGTCCTCATATTAAAAAAATTGGCGAGAAGATTAATTTCTGCTGCGTTCGCAGTTCGAAAGATTCGACAGCTAACAGATATTGCCACTGCTAGGTTGGTCTACTTTGCTTACTTCCACAGCTTAACGTCTTATGGTATTTTGTTGTGGGGGACAGCGGCTGAGGTGATACTATATTCCTATTACTAAAACGGGCAGTTCGAGCAATTTATAATTTAGGGCCTCGCGAATCATTAAAAATTCAGTTTAAGGAATTTGGTATTTTAACTCTGCCCTCCCAATATAGTCATGAGAATTTGATATACGTCCGCAAAAACTTAGATAATCTGGAAATAGTAAAAGACCGACATAATTAGAATTATTAATTAGAAATAATAACAAATTGGTCACTCCATGTTTTAGGTTGCCTAAGACCAGTAATAGTTTTTAGGTAATGGTTTTAGATTTTATAACAAACCAAAAACACAATACCGACTTGCCAGATAATAAGTTCAAATGTTATGTCAAGCGAGTCTCAATTCAGAAACACTATTACAGGGTGGATCAATATGTGAACGAAGGCGACGTCTGGAAGTGAGGCCTTTCTCTGTACATCCACCAAAAACGAATGTAGTTACATGTTTAGTATGTTGTAATTATATTAAAAAAAATATATCACGAAAACATAAACCAGATCGAGTTTCTTTTCGGTTCTTCTCGATGACTGTGTTGTATTCCGAAACAGTGGTAGTTTTGACATTCATATGTGCCTTTTCAGGGCCTAAATCGAATAACTCTTTATTTTGATTTTGATTTCAATTTGTTATCAACTTATTGTACTAGAATTGTTAGATTATGAAATATTCAAGCCTTATGTAAACCTAGTTTAAAAAATCCTTCATGGAATGACAACCAATGATATTTTCTTTTTGGTTATAATATCTTTGATGACAAATATATTAATGTTATAATCACTCATCCGCATTATTAATGTAGATTTATGTCGATTTATCTCGTGCTCTCTATTGATATAACACGTGCCTATGTATTATAAGTGCAACCCTTTCGAAAGAAGAACAAACACATTAATTGCATTGTTTATTAAAAGTGTATTCACTTTTCACAGAAATCAGCGCATTGCTTTTAAAATATCCTTACTAATATTAGAAATACTAAAATAAGTTAGTTTATTACGTCTAAATTACTCAGCAATCATCATAATATTTTGCATTAACATTATCAGGGGTATAGGAAATTGTACTTTTCCAGAGATCTATATCAAATCTCCATTAATGCGAGCGAAACCGCAGGTAGAACCTAACTTGATAATAAATAACTAAACACTAATGGGAATACTTTTCGAAGCAAAATTAGGTATAGGCTTTATTTAAATTAAAGTGAAACGTTTTCAATACATTTGGAATCTCTGCATGAGAATTACATTTATCTACATAAAAAAATATCACTAATAAAAAAAAAATAACTCTAAATGTAAAAGAAGCTAACTTATATGAACTATCAATTCAACGCGAGTTATACCCAAATTCTTAATTTTGCTCTGTTTCGAAAATTATAAAGACCGTTGGCTGCAAATTAATTTAATTATTACCAGAATTAACTCGATGTTCATAGTTAGATTTAAGCAGTAGCCAAACTCAGAAGTAGTAAGTACGGAACTAACTTATCGTTGATGCAAGTTTTCATTTAAGTCTAGATTTAGTTTGTAAACCACTTACAAGTTCCATGGACTGGTATAATAGACCAGAAATATTTATAATTGACGGTATGGAACTTTTCTTCTAGGCTTCCTTCGTTTTTTCTTTAGCACCTGGACGAACGAGTGTAGCTCGGTTCTTGAAAATCATTTTTAAATCATAATAAACTTTTAGGTTTACCTCACAAAATTAGCATTATCTTACCAAAAAAAAAAGAAAATGAAAAAAGAGTCCGTCTAACCCCAGTCCGAAGCCGAGTGACAGCGAAAAAGATTTTTTTTTTTTTTGATAAAAATGCGAATTTTGCGAGGTAAACTAACAGTTGATTTTAATTTGAAAAACATTTTAAAGAACCGAGCTAGGCTCGGTCGTTCAGGTACTTATATATTAAAAGATGGCCATAGATAACGGTAATACTACTCATAAGATGTTATTTTTACCTTTGTCTTATTTATTTTACTTTTAAACTCATGAATTTGGTCACGGTGTTGTTGTCTGTCAAATGTATAAAACTAAATTAAGGTAACAAGAATATTCTTATTGCTTCTGCAAGACCAGAGGAGTCGGAAGTGCGTTGTCAGCTTGTTTTTGGAGGAGGGAGGAATGGGAAAGGAGGAGTAGGGTAGAGGAAAAGGAGAGGAATACGGAAGAGGGGGTACGAGAAGAGAGGGGGAGGAGGGGGAGTACTGTTAATTCATGTCCGTTTTCTGTGAGAAGGTGGTACTAACCCGGGCAGGCTACATTCTTGCTGAAAGCAGTAACAGCTTCAGCGGGGCGCTATCACCTCTTCGTTACATTTACTGGAAAATATTTGTTAATCATTATAATATCTTACTTTGTTATTCTTTCGATTGATTATGTTACGAAAAGGATTCTCTTCTTATATTCGACAATTAAGCTTTGAGTTACCAATAACTGGAACTTATTGGACCATCACCATCGGTATGTATTACTATGAACATTTCAGTCAAGCTGCGTTATCTATATAACGTTTTTATTTAACATTATTTTAAATATAGTTTAAAATAAATTTAATATTAGTATTATAGCTATTATACGACTATCAATAACTATGAATTTTTATCATCATTTAAAAATCTACTGGAATTTGTCGCATCGTTTTTGCAAATCTATAATTTTTGTAACGTTTTCACTCAGTGTCTTATGAATTACGTTTGGATAGAATTTCTTTCTCTTTCGAATAACTTCACTGAGTACAAAAAAACGGTCTAATATAATTTGCGGAGGTGATAACATTAAATAAACAGTTTAGAACTATAGTAAGTGGTAGGTAACATTTATACAGCTATTTTTTGTAAATCATTTTACTGCTAAAGAAATAAAATTGAGGCAGCGCATACTTTCTGTTTCTATTTTTACAGTGATAATATACTCTTAAACTTTCCTTCGTTTTGCGATTCTTTCATACACTGGTCATTGTAAATACAAAACAAGTGTACATACAATGTTTTCTTTAATAACGAATTTGTTCCATTTTTATGACTGTCTTTTTTAAGTGAAAATCATTATTATTATCATCTTCTTACCCTTATCCCAACTCAGTTGAGTCGGCACAATATGTTTTCTTTTTCCATTTTCTCCTGTCTGATGTCATCCCTGTTTTAAACACAATCCATCCATACCTTTTTCGATCTTCCTCTACTCGTATATCCATCCACCATCGTACTCAAAACTTTTCTAGTTATATGGTCTTAATCTATCCTCATAACATGGCCATACCATCGTAACCTATTACACGTCAACTTCTCATTCACTGGTGCTATTTTCGAACTTCCTCTGATATATTCGTTCTTAATCTTATCCATTCTAGACTCAAGACACATTCACCTTAACATTCGCATCTATGTCACATGTAATCTTCTCTCATCCGTCTCTTTCGTAGCCCAGCACTCTAATGCATCAGTAGCGGATTTGCCCTAAGCTCCAGGAGACCCGAGCTTAGGGCGGACAGATATTAGGGGCAGCCAATCGTGACAGAAAATTCACTGATGATAACAAGAAATAACTCAAAGTACGTAAATATTCTAAAGGCTCGCGCACATGATGGTGGGCCGCACTACACTGCACCGTATAACAAATATTATTTAAAAAAGTTGGCAAAAAAGCAAATTCATTATAAACTCAATATAATGGGTGCTATGAAATGGGTGACTGGTACTTACTACATGGCCTGGGCGGCCAAGACTGCAAATCCGCCACTGAGATGCATAGAACATGACGGGTAGAAAATGTCATGGTTAAATATTTAATAAAATTTGTTTGTTACTCATATTTCTAAATGTGTTTTATTGAGATTACTTTTAAAATATTACCTATATGATATAACAATAACAAGCCAATAAACCATTAAAAATTTTATTAACTAGCTTACAATATAAACAAACGTGAACATAAAAGGAAAATATTTAAATCAAATGCATTATATTGGAATAAATGATATGTTATTGAATCATATTGAAACAAGTGCATGATATCACACTCGGTGGGTATAAAAGTGATAACTTACCATAATAAGTACCTTAGATGACATTTGTTGGTGATAATGTTGAAGCAACTCTTTGTTTTGGCCATAACGGCTGTTTTATTTTTTATTGAACCATCTCTTATTAAAGGTAATAATTATATTATGGAATTCAGTTATTTAACTTTTTTTTTTATTGTAGCACGACAAAGTGACTGCACTATGCCTGATGGTAAGCTTAGTAAAAGCCAAAAACATTGGCAACCACCGAGAGACAGATTATCCCTCGCCGGTTGCCGCTGTCATGCCGGCCTGTCTCTTCACGTTACGCTTGAAGGACCCCAAGTCATAGGAAGGAGGGAACACACTGGCCCGGAGATTGTTCCACAGCTTCACGGTACGGCAAAGACGACGATGCGAACTTTTAAGTTCGTGGCCAGATACAATTTAGTAGTTTGGTTGTGGAATGGAGAGGACGGGATTAAATTAAATATCTCTTCGGATCACTTGCCGTGACACAAATTGAAGTACATACTCAGTGAGGCTATGCCGTATATATTTTCTTTAATTTTTGGATTTTTCAGCGAGCACTGAAAATGTTTCAACGCATAGTAAACACGAAAGTTCCTCCAAAAGTACAAGCAGCCGTTCGACAATTGTTACCAGTTGTAATGGAGAAGAAGACAGTAAGTTGAATTTCTATAAATTCTCACTTTACTTTATAACAGCTTCACAAAAACGATTTCATGCTGTAATTGAATGCGTACCCAATATATTTAACTTCAAACTATCAACAACCCGCGACTCCGAATCGACTTATTTGGCGATAATTATTTTTTTCTCGTCGTTTCATATTATTAAAATATACGTATAAATATAAAATATACGTATATTTGATATCCCAAATCATTACTGATATTATAAAATAGTCTATTCATTTTGACAAGACATGAACATTCCCGTATACAAAATGTCATTGAAATCAATTGAGATTAATGCAAATTTAAATTTTATAGAGTAACTGTTGCTAATATTTTATAGTCTATCAATTACGGTATAGCTTTTTCTCCCCAACGTTTTTTTAACACCTGATGATGACCGTGAGTTAGCTTCGTTTTATTTATTCTTGTAATATTTTTTTCGATTTCTAAATGGTTATATTCACAATTTTTAATGTTGTTAATTACAAAAGGACATGAAATTCTCGTTGACAAAATTTCAATAAAATCGTTTTAGTATGAAATAAATAGCTAATTTTTAAATAATATAAAGATAATATTTATGGCGTATTAATGTTTAATTAACACTTATTTCCGTGTGTAGATTTTCTCAAAACCGGTTGAATATATAAATTATGACACGAAATCTCGGTAAAATTATATACTATATGATTTGTTAATATAGACCGAGCTACTTCGTTTATGTCCAGGTTAATTAATCGCCGAAACGACTGAATCGGTTTGAACTGGACTTTTACTAAAAATAATTGAAAAATTCAGTAAGGAGCTAAACAGTAGTGATAAAATTTAACAAGGGTAAATTAAAATTGGTAAAAAAATCTCTATATAAATAGGCGAAAATACTTCAGTTCTACACCTTTTCTTCCTCTACCTTGGAACTGTTTGTTTTTTTTTTTCTGTGTAGTAGTTATTTTGGAAATAGCTGTTTTATTCCATTGTCGTTGTATCATATCGTATATTCGAGTGGAGTTCTTTATTTATAAATCTATATTCTTCATATAACACGCTCTTATCTACAATATACAATATTAAACTCTCGATAGAGTTTCTGCCATTTAGAAAAAAAATCAGACAGCAATATTTATCCATACTAATTTATATAAATGCAAAAATAGGTTTGCTTTTTACCCTTTGACGAACCTTAACTAACTCAATCGGATAAGATTAAATTTCGCATACTCACGAGGGTTATAGAAAAAGGTACTTACTCCGAAGTATCGATAAAATCTACATTCATGCGAGTGAAACCACAAGCAGCAGCTAATAGCTGTTATATTAACATGTGAAGATAATACTGTGTAACTTTTTGTGAATGATCACTGAAGGACTAAAGTTTACAGTAAATACTGCGAACATATGTATCTATTAACGGAACACTAATGTTTGAAATAAAAACTTTAGTAACATGAAATTTTCTGTTAACAGTGAAGTGTAGAGGGCCCAATGAGTTTTACGATGAATGCCCCCCGACTTGTCCACCGCAAATCTGTGAGAGTATAAATCAAACATACCATTGTCCGCTAATACCGGCCTCTAACGACGGATCAAACTGTAAACCCGCTTGTAGATGTATAAAAGGCTATTACAGAAACAAAAAAAATGAGTGTATATCAAAGGAAGAATGTTGTAAGTAATTATTGTTAGGGTAATAAATAACACACAAGTTCATATTGATTTTGTAGCAATTTAGTACATTAAATCAACAGCAAATTAAGCGCACGAAAAAATAACTGTATAAGTGGATATTATTTTATGCCTGACATTTAAGAAAACGTATAGCATAATATCCATTTTATGAAACGTATTGCTAATACACTATAGTATTAAATAGATCATTACCGAGGAAAGTGTGTCTTTATAGCTATTAATTTTATTATTTATGAACATATGTATTTCTTAACATTACACTAATGTTTTACCTAATACTTACTTTTTCATATATTAATAGATAATAGGCCTAAACAAACTCATATTTAGCAACAAGTTTGTCCTGTCATGAGTAGTCATAATAGGATAAAAAAGTATATTAAAATTAATAAGTTAATAAGTATAATAAGAAAATTAAATATCAATATCAATCAATAGCAACCAGTTGCTGTTATAACTAGGGAAAGATTATTATTAAGGGAAAAATTAGAAATCAAAATAGAAATCAAAAGCTCTGACATACAGCGCTTACGGGCTGACCTAAAAATAAAAGAGACTTATGTTCAACAAATGAGTGTTTATAAATTCGGCTTAGTGAACACTCGGTGTCAGTTGATAAGTTGATGGAGTCGGCTGTGGGTAAGGTGGAAGAGGTTGAATCACTCGACAAACAGTGTGTATTAAGTGATTATAATCATTCTGGGTCTCTGTGTAGCATAAAATCATCTGTGATTGATGTGGCACAGAGATCAATTCCTGTACTGTCTCTGTCCTCAATAATACCTCATTCTTCATACCATAAAACTTGTAACTTAGACACGGAACATATCCAAAAGAAAGTTATTAGTAACAGTAATCAGTTACATAAGAGTGCTAGTGTCATGGCTGTTAAAAAACCTTTCTTTATAGTGTTGGAATAGGTAAAGGTATGGAGTTGATGTTATCACAGAATCTAAACGATGAGATTATTAATTATTGTATGCCGGATGCTTCTTTTACTCAAATAATAGAAAAAATTATGAACACAAACTTCGACAAAAACTGTAATATTATAATATAATTAGGTAACAGTTTAAATATAAAAAAGATTGATTTATATAAATTATCAGAAAAACTGTTATCTTTGGACGTAGGGAAAAAATAATGCTGTGTGTTTCCTTATCCAGTGTCTTTAAAAGACAAGAATAATGATAACATTCCCTTTTTAAATAATTGTTTATACAATTTGACATGTCGTCATCGTGACAACTTTTTTTTATATCAATAGTTTTATTAATAATTTTGTATTGACTTGGGAATATTTATAATATTTTTATGTATTTAAATATTTTTACTTACTTTAAGTAATCAATATCCAAAGGAAGATTATGACAGCTTGTTTATTATTATAAAGACTGAATTAAATAAACATTGCCCAATACAAGTTATTAATGTTAAAATAAAAATAATTTTAGCGAGTAGGCTACCATAAGAATTAAAAAAAATAGAGATCAATTATACGATTTGTATTACATGAGGTCATTAACTAGTGATGAATGCTTTCATGCTTAAGTTCGAAATTATTCTAAAATTTTTAAACGTGTTTGTGTAAAAAACAAAAAAAAAACAAAAGTGTATAACAAAGTCCCAAAACACATTACCGACTTGGCAGATAATAAATTTAAGTGTTATGTCAAACGAGTCTTAATTCATAAAGGCTATTACAGGATGGATTAATATGTGCACGATGATGACGTTTTTTTTTAGTTTGTTCTATTCTGCAGACTCTTGGTCCACACCTTTTTTTTGCTTATATGTAGTTTTTTTTACGTAAAAATCGTATCCGTGACCTTATTTTTTATTATTATTATTAGTATGGCGATGGCGACGTTTGGAAGTGAGGCCTCCCTCTGTGCATCCACCAAAAACGAATGTGTAACCTCATATGTTTTCTAAGTTATATTATATTAAAATAAAATTATTATGAAAAGTTAAACCAGATCGAGTTTCTTACCGGTTCTTCTCGATGACTGGATTGTATTCCGAACCGGTGGTAGTTTCGACGTTGATAAGTGCCTTTTCAGGGCCTAAATTGAAGAAAGAGTATTTTAATTGATTTGAATAAATTTAATAAAATTAGTTTTTCTGTTAACAGTGAAGTGTAAAGGGCCCAATGAATTTTACGATAAATGTCCGCAAACTTGTCCACCACAGACCTGTGATAGTATAAATGAATCCTACAGTTGTCCAGCTGTGATTTCAAGCTGTGAACCCGCCTGTAGATGTATAGATGGTTATTATAGAAACAAAAATAATGAGTGTATATCACAGGAAGAATGTCGTAAGTATTTATTGTAATTTACTATAATAATATATAAGTTCGTATTGATTTTGTAGCGATTTAGTACATTAAATCTAACTCTGAATTAAGCGAAAGAGAAAATAAATGTTATGTTAAATGTATGGTAAGCTATGTCTAATTTTGTTTTTGATAGTGATGAAATCAATATATCTAAATATTCACTTTGTACTTTTTGATCAAAGTACAATTCAACATACAGTACAATTCAAGCGCTAAATTTACTATAAGAGAGTTATTTTTAAAATTAATTATAATTGATATGAAAGTTAGTTTCGATTTTGAGAACATTGAAAATGATTTTGAAAATGTTAGTGTACATTATAAAAAAGAAAAAGAAATATACTTTAAATTAGAAGAAGTATCCAACGCGTTTATGTGCACTGCAAAGATGTTCCTAATTAGATTCTCCACTGACCTACTAAACTTAAATAGCACCAAAGGCAAAAATAAAATAATTGCGAAGACATGGTGTTGTTTATAGACATGCTTTGTATATTTTTTAATCTGATGAACTCGGCTTAATCATTTTAGGTTATACTGATAAAAAAACGAGAATTATAATTCAGGAGGTAATCACTTGTTAGTTTTATCTGGTAATTATTGTATACTTAGTGGGCGCCCAGTGGTCAACATACGACCATAGTTCATTGATTTTTTAAAGTTTGGGTTCTTTTGTCAAAGGGTATATATTTCTCAAAGGTTTCCATCATGTCTACCTGCGCCTGAGTTATTGGTCACTTTTTGTTAAAATTATATAAACATAAATAAAATCTATGTCTTAATCAAAATTGGTATTAATTATAAATTTGAAACAAAAACAAGCAGTTACATAAGGTGGTAATGCTCTCGAACTATAAGTAAACATAACTTTACAAAAATTAACAAATTTATAGCAACTCATGACACCATATTCAATTAATTTACACGACACAATGGCTGGCTGATACTTCTGGGTGATATTGGATTAAATGTAGTCTGTACAATATTAGGAATAGTGATATGCCTAGTATTCTTGTTTGGAAACGTAATATAGATAGATACGATACAGATACGCAATAGAATCAAAAGATGAATTCGAAAAAAAAGATATTTTTAATACTACCATTAACTTTTGAAAATGAATTTTGTTCAAAATACTTCATCAACTGTAATAAATATAATTGCTACATCAGGTTCAACTGCATCAATGTTAACGTGGAGATCTAAGTCTTGGGCTACTTTCATGAGTAGACAAATTTTCTTAATTTGATATTACAATGTATTTTTTGGGTCATTTTTTATTGAAGCATCATTTGAAGTGAGTTTACAATAAAAAATACTAAACAATAAAATAGTAACATTGGTAATATTGCTTTACTCTTATGACAACATGAAACAAAGTGACCAGAAGTGAAAGCAGTCCTGTCATCTAAAAATTTTGACATTCAATAAGACCAAAGAGAATAATTATTATTTCAGTGGTTCTATAAATTTACTAAAGACAAATTATTTATCAATTGATTTGATATGATTAATGTATATTAGGAATTTACATATTATATTATTATAAAATTAACCTATAATTTGACCAGTTGATTTCAAATTGCATGTAAGGATTGCAACTTCAGTCATGTTATAGGTATACACTTCCAGGTATTTAATTATGGAGTATAAGTATTTGTATAGATATAATCTTATAATAATAAATACGAAATGAGTTATTATATTAAATTTGTAAATTTAATGGAATTTCTGTCTTGAAGACAAATGCTTGTTTACCTATGGCAACATATCCTGTCTGACTTCGCTTAGGAAACTCCTATACCAATGACAATTAGAAAGTCCTTAATACAGATCAAAAGAAAAATAACCTAAATGTAATGTCTTAGTATCATGTGGTGGTGATCCGAACACTGTACCTGGCTGTGGCGTAAACTGCAATAGACATTGTGATGATATCGGTCGAGAACCAGGAGCATGTGCTGCTGTTTGCAAAGTAGATGGTTGTGATTGTAAAGATGGTTACTACCTTGACGATAACACTGGAAAATGCGTTTTACCCAATCAATGCAGTAAGGATAAGTTATAGTGATTTTATTTTTCTGTATGTTTTATATATTTTTATAATCCCATTTGTAAGATATTATAAAATTTTAATTTAGAGCTGTTTGATAAGACTTAGTAAATTAGTTTTTCATACCAGTTAAAAAGTAGTCGTTCAACTATTAGGCAGGCTGTCCACAGGGTTGATTATATACAGTGATATTAGATCAAGATAAATTCTAGTTTACTAGAGATAGCCCCTCTTTTTTTTACTAGGGGAAATCCTGCATGGGATACCCTCCCAATGTCGGGCGACAGTGAGAGGGTTATGCCGAACTCCTACCGGTTAAAACCCTTAGGCCGCGCAGGGTACGGGCTCACAATTGGCATTCGTCGATGCCCTGGTCGCTCGCTTGGGTCACCCGTAGATGTGCGGACGGAGACCCTCATCTGGAGAGAGAGGTAGTTCGTCTCCCTCCTGCTTCTTATTGAAGCTGCGGCAAGCCGTACTTCTCCTCACGGGAGAGATAGCCCCCTTGCCTAACTTCACTTAAGAATCTCCTCTATCAATAAAAATCCTAAAGTACACCATACAGTTAAAAGAAATATAAACATAAAAGTATTATTTTTAGCGTCATGTGCTGGTGATCCCAACGCTGTACCTGGCTGTGGTGTAAACTGCAACAAGCAATGTGATGATATCGGTCGAGAACCAAGATTTTGTATTGCTGTTTGCTATAGTAATGCATGCGATTGTAAAGATGGTTACTACCGGGACAATAGCACTGGAAAATGCGTTTTGCCTAGTCAATGCAGTAAGGATAATATGATCATGATTTTATTTTTCTGAATGATTCATATATTTTTATAATGGGATTTTCTTATTCAGGCTTTTAATTTGGCTTAGTAAATTTCTCTTTTTCATAGTTGTCAAAAAGGATCAACTATTGGGCAGGTTGTCCATAGGGTTGATTATAAATAGTAACATTAGATCCAATATATGTTCTAGTCTACCTGAGACAGCTCATCCTTTTTTATAACATGGGGAAATCCCTAACAGATACCCATACCGTGGGAATTTTCGCTGAAGATGGGTTATGTCCGATTTGCACGGACTAACACCCCATGGTGCCTTCATACACCTTATTGGCGGGGGAGCAGGAACTGCCGACTGGCACTGTGTCTGCTCCTCCGACAGGTATGGGCCCTTTAAGAGACCCTGACTGCGGTCTAAGGGGTCATAGATGGTAGACCCTTCAAAGAGGGAGTGGGTGTTAAACTCCCCCTGATGAACTGTGGGAGTCGTATCGGCACAATGCGCTTCCACCACATGGGCCTGTGCAGTTTACACTGTCAGGGCGACGAAATGCCCGTGTCGTGACAGTTCATACTGCCTAATTTCTCTAAAGAAATTCATTTACCAATGAATATTGTAAAGTACATCATACAGTTAAAAAGAAATATAAACATAAACGTCTTCTTCAGCGTCATGTGGTGGTGATCCAAATGCTGTACCTGGCTGTGGTGTGAACTGCAATAGACATTGTGATGATATCGGTCGAGAACCAGGAGCGTGTGCTGCTGTTTGCAAAAATAATGGCTGTGATTGTAAAGATGGTTACTACCTGGATGATAACACTGGAAAATGCGTTTTACGCTATGAATGCAGTAAGCATAAGTTATTGTAACTTTGTTTTTCTAAACATTTTTTTTATAATACCATCTTGTATATTTTATGATTTTAATTTAGAGCCGTTTGATTTGGCTTGGTAAATAGGTTTTTTTTATACCCGCCAAACCGTAGTCGACCAATTATTGCGTGGGTTGTCCATAGGGTTGATTATGGATTGTAATGTTAGATTCAAATAATAGATCCATAATTTTAAATAAAGTAATGTGTTTATAAAAATGAATTTTTGAGAGGAGCGTGAATGCCAGCCAACAGACTCTAATAGTTGTATATCTATATGTACAAAAACAAAAGAAAAACAGTTAAAATATCTTCCTCCTCTGATTCTCAAACTATTTTCTTCAGTTTTTTCTTATCTAGTAGATATAGCCGAGCTAGTACATTAAAGTGCTGTCACTTAAATTGACGAAAATATGTATTTTCCTTAATATTGAAGCTTGGTCAAATAGTGAGTTATGGTCGAATTTTAATCACTAAACGACCAGTCGTATCCATTATTAAACTGCACATTATTCCAGACACCATTAATGTCTTATGTGCTTGTGTAGTACGAAATAATCTTAAAAATTCATATTTTAATTACATGAAGTTTACTTTTATTTACTATCCATTTGTATCCATTACTTCGTCGTCATCAATAAAATAAATTTTAATAATAGTTCTTGAATATTTGTCTACGTACAGTCATATTCATTTACAAAATATAGTCAGTCACATGTGATTTAAGGTTATCAGGTACTTCATTAGTAAATGTCTTTGCTTCAATTTAAATAGGGTTTTTACAACTTCATAGAAAAATCAAAATATCAGATACATATAATATTTGTATATCTCGGAATAGGATTATATTTGGCATTACAGGTCATGTTTAAAGTAATACATTTTTAAGTATTTAATGTTACAGCTTTATATGTATCTCCAGGTACATGTGGTGGTGACCCTAATGCAGTACCAGGTTGTAGCTACAATTGCAATAAGCAGTGCTCCACTCTTGGACAAAAAGTAATCTGTCCACGTATAGCTTGCCCACCGAATGGTTGTGAGTGTAAAAACGGTACATACTATGACAAACCAACAAACAGATGCGTTTTACCTGAAGACTGCTGTATGTAAACCTTTCTACTTATTTTTTTTATCTACTAGCTTCTGCTTCTTCTTCGTTCGATAAAAAAATATCTATAAATGAAATCTAGCTAGATCGATTTATCGTCCCCCAAACCACCTTCGTACAAAATTTCACGGAAATCGCTGACACCGTTTCCGAGATATATAACAATATCAAAATATACAAGAATTGCTCGTTTAAAGGTATTAGATAGATATAATAGCTTATTGTTTTCGACAGAAGTGCAGTACGAAGATACAACTAAATGATTAATGTCTAATACAGTTTCCCAGTTATAATCATTACAAAGCATTTTAGAATAAAATATATCACTTTTTGTTACCGAAACACTAGACAAATAAATAATGTTAAATTTGACTTTTTATTTTGTATTATTTTTCATATTTTATTTTATGGCACTATCTGTCTTAAATTACGCTGTTCACTTAAATGAGCAGTTATAAGATAGCGTTCACGTGAAGTATTATTTTTGCTTCAAAATAAAAACATATTAATTCGTATCTCAATTATATAGTAATAATCCTTATTTTTACATTCATTTTTCATGTTTCTCATTATTAAATTCTGCCGTAATTCTCTTTTCAGGTCCAGATCAGGAATAATTTGTTTACATTTCAATTACACATACATTAATCTATTTGGAAAATAATATGTCTTTATAAATAAATGTAATTAGCTTATTAGTTATTTTTATTTATTTCCTAATATATACGGTCGCATAGCAAAAATTAGAATTCAATGTTATTGAAATATAAGTACGTTATTGATATAGGATATATGTATGGATGTATGGATATATCCTAATATCCTAGTATGGATATATGTTAATACTACAGGACCTGGCAGACGTCACGCCCTGATAATAACAAAACCCGTAACAGATTATGTACGTATGTATACCTTCCTCATGAATCACTTTATCTACTAATGAAAATCGCATAATAATCGGTGGAATAGTTTTTAAGTTTATCTCGAACAGACAGACAGACGTGGCACAGAACTTTGTTTTTATAGTATGTAATGATAATGAAATTTTAGAGTGAAATATTCGTTCGCATTAATGTGGATTTAATCGATTTTTTAGAAACAATCCTTTTTTTGGATGAATGGTACCCTATGTTATTTTCTGTTGCCCTGACAACGTGTATAAACAATTTCACGATTAGAAGTTTATTATAAAAGCATAAAAAACTCACGTTCTCATTTATAGGATGAGGATATACTCAAGTATTTAAACTTAAACTTATGCGGTGTTATTTCAAAAACGTTAAATACGTATTGAATACTTGCTTTAAAAAGGTTACGTTTTAAATGCACTGCGCTCGTTGAGTGTTCGCCATTTTGCTCTTTTATCTCACTTTGGTTAGGTTAGGTTAGGTTAGACTTCCGATAAAAGAATAAAGCGAACTTGCCTCGGGCGAGAGCGGTGCGTTTAGTACGAAACCTTTTTAAGGCACGTATTTAACTTTTTTGTAATAACACCGGTTATGGTTTGAAATGGGCGTAAAACCTTTTCAGAATCTCTTTAAATATAATAACATTATAATTTTTTGAAGGTTTTTGTGTATTACTATTTATAATTTTTATATGAATTTCCGAACGATACTAGCAGCTAACAAAATTTTACGAATCTCTGTTAAGGTTGAAATATATTCCTTTATTATTCTTTTAAATGTACTTTATCAAATAAGATACGATACAAGCTTCTTATTTATAAAATACGTATAAGAATTTTACAATCTGTATTTAGTTAAATCCTGGTTTAAAAATCAAAAGACTTTAACCACAGATTGAGTTAAGTATATATGCACATGCTACTGTGCGAAAAATTTTTTCTACTCAAAGTTTTTGTGGGGACACGCGGGGCCACGCAGTGTATTTAAAGGAAATTTTGAAAGTATTGAAGAAGTACCAAAAAACTGAAACAGATTAAAGAGTAAAAAAAGTATGTTTGTACTTATTTACATGTGTTAGAAGTTATACTCCTTTGGCGTAACAAGATAAAAATCTTTTATTCAAAAATTTTATCTTTCGCCTTATTCTACGTTTGTAGAAAAAACGACACTATCAATAGAAAAAAGGTATTTAATACATTGAAAATTTTAATACAAAGAAATACAAACAACAAACACAAAGAAACAAAATGTTGTCTATAGCTAACTTCAGGGTGTCGGTTTTTCGTGACGCGTTTCGTTTACCCTAACGCTCCAAAAGAAGTATAACTTAAAAAAACAATCTTGTTAACCTTTACATTCTTTTAAATAGGTTAAAGATATCCAAATATAAAATATAATTGGTGTTTCTTGAACACCTATTGCGTCGCTTAGTGGCTGGGCTCTGTAGTAGGGGTCGTAAAAATTATAGACACAATTTTCGAAAAGTAGCGTACTTCCTAAAAAGTGACAAAAAAGGCCTACTTATCTATTTAATTGCACGATTTTTTATTGATAACGGTATTGAGTTACTCGAAAATGTGGTAATGAATATTAATAAGAAATATATAGTTTCTTATTCATAGTTTAAAAAAGTTTTAGTTTTAATACTTGTGAGTAATAAAACATTACTTACGTACAACGTAATGACAAAAACAGTCCAATAAATTAAGTAAAATGACTACCCTATGAGACACACAAACACTGTGAACACTATAGACGGCTAAAAGTTGAATCGAATTATATTAAATCTAAATATATTGGAACAAATGCATGATTCCACATTCGCTAGGTATAAAAGCGGTAAAATGCCTTGCTACGTACTTCAAAAAACATTTACAGAACATATTGAAGCAACTCTTTATCTTAGCCGTTACGGCTACTTACGAAATCGTTTTACGTGGAAGGTAATGTACTACTATTTGACTATTTAAAATACTTTATTGCAGTAGAAGATTTTCTCGTGGATATGATGATCCGAAAAGCGAGGTAAGCACAGTATATTATTTTTTTTATATCATAGTAGGCAAACGAACAAGTGGGTCACCTAATGTTAAGTGATCACCACCGTCCATAGACACTTGCAACAGCAGGGGTGTCGTAGGTGCGTTGCCAGACTGTGTTGGGGGAGGGGTGTAAGATGGGAAGAGAAGAGTGGGAAGGTAAAGATATGTGGGCCTCCGGCGCTCTAGTCTATACTCATTGGTCTATACTAATATTATAAAGCTGAAGAGTTTGTTTGTTTGGTTAAACGTGCTAATCTCAAGAACTACCGGTCCGATTTGAAAGTTTCTATAAGTGTTAGATAGCTCATTTATCGAGGATGACTATAGGTTACACGTCATCACGTTAAATCCAATAGGAGCGGAGCACTAATGAAGAATGTTTCAAAATCAGACTATTTTTAGAGCATCCGCTGCGTGTCAGTATTATCTTTGCGTTACCACGGTAACATGATAACATTCTATCGGAAATAATACCAGGGTTTATTTTGTGTTCCTGTTCAAAAGTTTATTCTACGTTATTTTTAATTCTAATTTTTGATTATACGTAGTACGTTGCTATCGCAAACATTTTTAAAGTCTATTTTGTGATCCTATTCTAAAAGGTTAGTAGTAATAATATTGGTCCATCAATACAGGCGAAGTAATTAATCCATAATGCCAATTCTGAAGTTGTCAATATAGGCAATTCTTATGTATTCTCTACCCAGTTTTCTTCTATGTCTAAGTTAATGTAAAGATGTAAGCGCTAAATCATCTATATAATATTTCGTAAATTTTTATCTTCTTAATATTCAAGAGCGCAGAATACATGCTCCGTGGTATTATTTTTCATTCATTTCACTTATGCACAATAATAAACAAACCATATTAGATAAAACGCCACCAATTTAACACAATATAGAAACAAATAACACAAAATATGAATAAAATATAAAATCCCCTACATGACAGACTGAAATCCTGTCAAAAACTCCTCAAAAAGTTTATTCTACGTTAGTTTTGTTCCAAAAATTTGGGTTGTGAATAAATACTTTTTGATGAATAGATATATCTGCAGTGCTATAAATATATATATATATCTTAGAAATGACTACGCTATTGACCTAGCAAGGTCTTAACAGCTTCAACGGACTACAAGTAATATTTAAACGGGAATTTTACGGGCAAATAACTAACTAATTAGCTGTTTTATTTTAAGCTAGCGCTAACGATACCCGCTCTGATAAGTAAAATCGGCATGAAGATGCGTTTTGATCTTATCGCAAACATACCTATAGACAGACGTGGAACACGACTTTGTTGACACCATGTTGTGATGAACTGTTATCCGTGCATTCGTATGTGTGAAATTGAAATATATAATATGAATAAAATATGTTGTTCACTGTAAACATGCGCGTGTGCCGTACATTGTACTGGACTCCAAAAATAAATATAATTGATAGTCATATATTTGTATGTGATTTAAATTATAGCAAGGTATATTAATAACTTGATTATATCAACAATATGGACATATTATATCTATATAATAAAAGATTTAACACATATTGTTCGATATTTATAATATTTTCATTACTTTCTTTTAGTGTAAGTGAGCACTGAGGGTGATATATAGATAGAAGTTTAAAATTCCAGCTATGTGGCTTATGATAAATCCCATCCCATTCGATACATTATTAGTATTCACATATATAATGTACATGTTGCCTGTTACTGTAGATGATGTGCGTGTCATACATACAAATATTGTTGAAACAGTATTATTGTTATTTACACATCTAATAACAATTTTAAATTTATTTAGTATATTCAAAAAACGCGTGCAAAGCCGCAGGTAATAGCTAGTATAGATATATTCAGGATATCGAAAATGGCATCATCTTTTTGCTTGAAATTTAGTATGTTGATAGTTTCGGAGACGAAAAATCGATCTAGCTAGATTTTATTCATGTATAACTTTTTTTAACTGACATTACAGGTAATGAAAAAATATAGCTAGAACATGAAGGTAAATTTCTGCTTTCGGATCCGAGTGTATATATACATATATATTTATAATAGAATGATAATTTTGTATAATAATTTCTTTCAACTAATAAATAATTTCATTATTATAATTATAAGAGATATCTTTTTTTAAGTGAAAAAATGCTAATTTTATGAGGTAAAACTAATAGTTTATTTTAATTTAAAAATATTTTCTAAAGAACCGAGCTAGGCTCGGTCGCTCAGGTACTATTATTAAAGTGAGCAAGATATTATACTTACTATTATTAGATTATTAGAGTAGTATTATTATACTTAAGTGGTCACAAATCATTACGTGTGTAAAATAAGTGAAACAGGATGATTATTATATATTACATTTTTATTACTAGTACTTTTATAGTTATTAAAAACAAAAAATATAGGTATCTTATATTTACCAAAAAATATATGAGTATTATTGAGATGACGTTACCTACATTGCAATATGAACAAATATTGTAAACTCTACAAGTAGGTATGAAAATATACATTGTTTTGTAATGAATAGTCTTTTATTACATATGATAAAATGCATGACGTCACATTCGATGGGTATAAAAGTGGTAAGTTGCTTGAATAAATACTTCATACAACGTTCAATAGTTAAAATGTTGAAGCAATTCTTTATTTTATCTGTCATGTTAATTTTGTTTTTTGGAAAACCTCCACCTGTTGAAGGTAATGTTATGTTATTTAGCTATTTTAAAGTATACCGGTGCTATTATAAAAAGTTAAATAGGTATTGGATACTTGCTTTAAAAAGGTTACGTTTTAAATGCTCCACACTTAATGAATGTTCGCCATCTTGCTCTTTTGTATCGCTTTGGTTAGGTTAGACTTGCGAAAGAAGGATAACACGAACTTGCCTCGAACACTGCGGTGTATTTAGTGCGAAATCTTTTTAAAGCAAGTATTTAACATGTTTTTAACTTTTTTGTAATAACATGTACATATTTATTTTTTAATTTTCTCATTTAATTATTGCATCCTTTGCGGTTCTCCATGTATGTATTTAGTAATTTGTGATACGAAACAAGTACATTATATCTTATTTAGTGCTGACCTTTTTTTAGTAGCTTTTTTGCCGGTTTCTATGGTAGTAATAGTTTCAAGACATCTCCTTTAACACAAAGAAGCTAATCATGGATTGCAAGTTA
The DNA here is from genome assembly GCA_014332785.1 of Antheraea mylitta. NCBI lineage: Eukaryota > Metazoa > Arthropoda > Insecta > Lepidoptera > Saturniidae > Antheraea > Antheraea mylitta. The sequence goes on along the minus strand of JACEII010000038.1, from coordinate 1,747,801 downwards.
AGAAAGGCGTTCCACTTGAAATTAAATCCTAATTAATTTATGTTAATCAGTCTTGTAAATTAATTTTGGAGTAATTAAAATTCCTCATATACATATGTGTCCAGGTGATTGTGGTGATGACCCTAATGCAGAACCAGGCTGTGGTTGGAACTGTGGTAGGAAATGCTCCGATGTCGGCACGAAAGTAATCTGCCCACGTATATATTGCCCAACTACCTGTCAATGTATAAGTGGCTACTATTATGATCAAAACACAAATAAATGCGTTTTGCCTGAAGACTGCAGTATGTAAACCTTTTTTGTGTTTTTTATTATTTCCAATATTTGTATACATTTTAGGTAGAAATTCGTTAAGTTATTTATATATTTCTGTATTTTATATATTCATAGTCACTTTCTTTTGCTTTTTTTTTTCGAAATGACTACGCTATTGACCCAGCAAGGTATTAACAGCTTCACCGGACTACTAAGGCGAGCGCTTAAGGCACTCAGCCGATTTTATTTTGGCAACCAGCTCAAGGATGCACTGCACACCTCGGCTTGGCTGTTGCCTGTTGCATGCAAAATCGCGACCTATCTTAGCTAACCTAGCTAACTATTCATATATGTATGAGTTGTTGAACCGTATATGTGTACCAAGCATACACGCCTCAACAACTCCTCCATATTTTTATTATCGGAAAATTTAGAGTTTTTCAGTTCGATAAGGGAAAAAAAAAGTAAACCCTTCCACTTTCATGTGTAAGCGTGTAGGCGTGCAGGTGTGTGGGGGTGATCGTGTAGTGTTGTAGCGGTGATGTATATTTGTGTGTTACCGTATCGCGCAAGCAACGCACTCAAGGGCTCCCTACCAAGGGATCGAACCTAGGCTTGAGCCGCTGTCGTGGGAGGCCTAATCGGGGACTTTCTTTTGCTTTATTGTGCAAATATACAGCTTCTGTAGTTAGTTATAAATTATAAGTTTAAAGGCAGCTAGTTATGTAAAGATAATATGTTAAATAGACATATAACCTTCATTAAAATAGTATTGAATTATTTTCTTTGATAGTTATGAATAAATTGATATTAAAATTATATAGATCTTAACTACGATCATAACATAACTTATGAAATTAAAACATTATATAAATAACACTTAACATTGTGTTAATGAAAAAAATGACAGATACCTAAAATAAATTAATGGAAAGTTTTACTTTTTATTTTATGTTACTTTTAATTATTTTATTTTACTTTATTATGAAATGTATAGACAACATAGAAACTAACCGTAATCTCTTCTAATGTGAGCAAATCTTTAATCGGATTTTGTTTTTTATAATAAAATTGCTTGTAATTAGTAAACTCATAGTTTTATAATAATAATTCGTACTAACTCTATCTTCTCCTATTTTTATAACATAATTCTCTTTTCAGGTCCAAATCAGGAATAATTTGTTTACATTTGGAAATACATATTTCTTTTGTCAAACGTTATTTCATTTACGAATAAAACCATAAATACAAACGATTCATTGCATTATTAATTAAGTATAACTAACTACCTTATATATATCTTCTTTACATATAGGTAATTAAAATGAAGTGTCTGTATGTAATATCAGAATAAATTTGTGTTACTGATTGGGTACGAAAGCTACTGATAACAAAAATGTATTTTTTTTTTTAATTTTGTCGGTCTGTCTGTCTGCCTGTCTGCCTGTTTGTTCAGGGTAATCTCCGAAACGGTTGAACCAATTTTGACGGAAACTTCACTGGCAGATAGCTTAAATTACAGCTGGTTACTTAGTCTAATTTAGTCTAGCTGTTAACCTTGGCTTCGCCCACAATGCTATCTCCAAAACGGTTCGACCGATTTATACGAGACTTTCACTGGCAAATAGAAGGCATTAGAAAAAGTCATTTAGTTTATTTTAAATTATACTAGCTATTAATCATGGCTGCCTGCGCCCACAGTGCAAACTCCAAAACGGTTGAACCCATTATTTACAAGCCTTTCACCGGCACATAGCGGATATCATGATAAGTAATTTAGTCTATGTTAATTTAGATTAACTGTTAACCGTAGCTTTGTCCGTAGTACTATCTCCGAAACGGTAACACCGATCTTCATAAAACTTTCATTGGCAGATAGCTGACCTTATAAAAATCCTACCTATCTCCAAAACAGTTCAATTGATTTCAACGTAACTGGCAAATAACTGATTATTTTAGACTAGCTGTTACCCGCTACTTTGTCTGCATATAATTTAGCAAAAATATGTTATTCACTGTCAAGGGGCTGGTGGGGCTGGTGGTGTAAATAGACCCCACCGGGATATGCGGGTAAAATAAATACATAGCGAAAAAGCGGTAGGTGGTCTTGCCTAAAAATAAATAAAATAACAAGAAACCCAAATAAAAGCGTGGACTGACCTACAACTCAACATCTCATACGGAGCAGCGGCTATTTTTTTTTTCGAAATGACTACGCTATTGACCCAGGTCTTAACAGCTTCACCGGACTACGGGGAGCAGCGGCGTCCCAGGCGAAATGTGCGGTGTATGAAAAAACTTAACATTAAAGCACAATGCTTTTGTTGACGGCGGTATAAAGCGATTTGCTTTCTATAGTTTTAGCCCATCGTTGTGTTAGGTAAACTAAAAGTAAACCGGCCGTAACGTAGCCATCCATATTATTGGTTGGTTTTAGTTTCAAGTAAAGTCGGTTTAATTTTTCTTTAATTAGTGTATGTTTTACCTATAAACAAAGAATTTTGTACGTTGCCTTGAAATTCGTTCTGAAGAAAGCACATTTTTTGAGACTTAATAAATGGTAAAAGATATTTACCGAATATATTTTTTTTATTATAAAACAAAAAATAATGGAAAAGTAATTATTTGGTTGACGTAACCTGTAATTTAAGCTTAGACATAATTCATAAACAAATCTGTGTTTCATAGAAAGTGTTCCATATCGAACGAACCAGCTTTATTATAATTATCAGTAGGGATTTCATCTTTGCTTTTGACTTATTTACCTTTGTGGTCTATTTTTATATTAACTCCATTATTAATTTATACTTATTATGGTATACTTGCACTCAAATGTAATCCTTTCTAAAGATATAAAAGCAAGCAGACTCGTGGATGGCTGTTAGTAAGTAATAAAATAAGTTGGAACACTTAAGTTGGTAAATTTCGTGACAATGACATTTGAGTGTTAATGAAATCATAAAAATTGTAGTAATAAATATTCTTCAACGGCCATAGCTCAGTTCAAACCAGAAGGCTTACTTAATTGAATTATAAATACTATGATATTATTTATATCTAATTAGTTTATTATGTTGACATACATCAATATAGGTATTTTTTACTTCTATAGTAACAACAGTTCTGTCGCATTCTTCCTTCTAGTGTTTCATATGTGCCAAAACTCTTCAGTACCTTATTTATATTTCTTACTTAAGGCTTCATCTATAAATAACACGTACACCGACTCAGGAAAGTATTCAGACGATAGTACATTTTCAGTTAAAATGTATAAACGCACGTTAATATTAATATTTCGGGAACGCATTGATAACTTTGTTGCAAGTTTATATAAGAAGAAAAAGATAAAATTTCATCAAAATTGAACAAAATGGATTCGAAAGATGGAATTTTATTCTTTGGGTCACAAAATAATTCTAATTCTTCGGTTGATCGTGGTGGATGAATAATAAAATGTCATGCGAATACAAGTATTGCATTTCAATTTATTCGTAACCACTCTGTTGTGTAGGCCATTTTATGCTTTCATCTACCTTTCATTTACCTTTTGCTTTATTTGTATCGAAAATGAATCTGAAGAAATCCGAAACGAGTAAGAAGGAGGCAGACAGCTCATGTAAGATATTGTAAAGAAGGCAAATCCGGAAATTTCAGAATTGAATTTTGTTAAATCAATTTTTTTTATGTCGTAGGAGACAAATGAACAGGCGAATCACCTGATGTTATGTGGTCACCGCTGTCCATAGAGACTAGCAACACCATGGGAGTCGCAAGTGCGTTGCCAACCTGTATTTGGGGAGAATGGGGGGGAAATAGTGAGGGAAACAGGAAAGGGGGATGGGAGAACGGAAGTAGGCGTCCGGAATTCTCACTGACCGAACGAAACGCAACAATGCAAGCATTATTACTTCACGACGGTTCTCTGTGAGAGGGTGGTGGTACTACCCCGGGCGAGCCGACCCATTCATGTTGAAACCAATAGTAGCTTCAGCGTGACTCTACCACCTAAAATTACTTTATTATTATTACTTACTACTATTACTTGCATTCTATGAAAAATATTTAATGAAAGTAATATAGTGAATAATCTAGTGTCTGGTCGACTTAAAAAAGTAACAGTGGGGAAGAAAACACCGTACGCTAAATTCAGAAACAGGCATTTCACTTGAGATAATTAATAAGGAAGTTCATACAGAATTATGTAAAAGAATATTAAGAATCAATGGTTTGAAAGGAAAGGTACCCAGGAGAAACCTATACATTAAGAAAAAAAAAGAACAAAATACTTTATTTACAATATACTAAAAAGTATATAAATAGGAACCATTTTTAGCATAACGTGTTGTTCTCAAATGAGAGTGACTACAATATTGACAGACGAAATTCTTGTGAAAGGAATGAGATACATAACTGGATATGAATGTGATCTGTGGTTACGCGGGCGTAGGCGTGAACACGCTCTGTTTGGAGAGCGAAAGACTCTTCGATGAAGAACTTTATGGTAATTTGCTAGACTACTGGAAGTGATCTTATTGAAAAACTGTTTTTTTCCATTAAAACTCATTTGAAACCTGTAATCGGGGCTAAATACGAACCGTATTGACTGTCATTAAATCCTCGTTAGAAGTTAAAAGTTACCGTTCGAAAACTTTTAAAAAATAAACGTCTATATGTTAAATTCATGTTTCCCGATTTCAATGAAGTTGTGTTCTAGTTTTCCTTATTCGATTCCAAAGTTTTTTTATTCATTCCCAAAATATTAATTATAATGTGCGCTTTATAAATTTCAAATGCAAGTATCACATTTCATCGTTAAAATACTTTCGTGAGCCGGGCTAAATAATAAAAAAATACATTAACTACTTTACAATATAGACAAACATTGCGACCACTACAAATATAAAAAAAAAACAGTGCGCTTTAAACCACACGACTGGAGTTTCTTCAAAATTCTTTAGCTCTATCTATATGTATGTATCTATCTATACTATAATAAAACTGTAACAAGTCGAAATCTGTACATTAAATATTTTTTGAAAATTTTAATCAGGGTAGACTATGTTATCGATATAGAAGCCAAAAATAATCTTTTTACAATTTTTGTCTGTCTGTCTGTCTGTCTGTCTGTCCCTATGCACACGCATCACTCTGAAAGTACTGAACCAATCTTGATGAAACTTGACATAGTGATAACTAATATTACGAGATTACATCAAATATACTTTTTGTCTCATAAAACGCAAAGGGTTCTCCAGGATAAAGGATTAAAGTCTAGAATATAAACCCGAATTACTCTGAAAGTACTGAACCAATTTTAACGAAATTTGACACGGTGATAACTAATATTAGAAGACTACATCCAGGATACTCTTTGTCCCATAAAACGCAATGAGTTCTCCAGAATAACGAAAAACAAAAATTTGCAGTTAACCTAACTAGACTTTTTTGCGACACCTTAGTACAAGAGCTGGCAACGTTAAAAGAACAAGAATTTTAGAATACCTGATTCTTTAATACATCAATATTTTTTTTTTATATCATAAGAGGCAAACGAACAGGTGGGTTAAGTGATGTTTAGTGACCACCACCGTCTATAAACACTAGCAACACCAGGGGATTTGTAAGTGCGTTTCCAACCTGTATATGGGGGAGTGTAAGGGAACCTCCGGCACTCTCACTGACCGAACGAAACATTACAATGCAAGCACTGTTATTTGACGTCGGTTTTCTGTAAGTATTCTGGCAGTATTAGCCCGAACGAGCCGACCCATTCATGCTGAAACTAGTAATAGCTTCAGTGTGGCTCTACCACCTACAGAAATTATCAATATATCAATAGACAGAATTTAGGACACTTGGTAGCGGGTTAACGTTGTATTTTTAATAGGCATTTTGATTTATGATTAATCAATAATAAGTTTAGGAACATTTTTTTCAGTAACTTTTAAACGCAATTAAACATTCAGACACATTTTTTATAAACAATCATATATATACCCGCTGATATATTTTATAAATAAAAAAAAGAATGTGGTGTCGTGGGACACCAGGTAGGAACGAAGTTCTTTCGGCTAATGTAGAATCGACACTATTTGGAAAAAAAAATCGTGCTCAATTTTATGTAATCGTAATTCAAATTATCAATTAAAATAACAAAATATGTCTCTTTATTTTTGTTTGACAACATAAAATTACATAGAAATAGAAATAATTACAAAAAAGGAGAAAGAGAAAGATATTATACACTACTCGCTTATGTATACGACTGTCGCGCCTGCGCACGTCTCATTTAACTGTTTTATTCCATGCACTTTTCGTTACAGTTTTACTATCACATTTTTTTCAGTTCGGTCGCGCAGCAAAATCTCTATCTCCTCCAAGCCTGCCGTAAGGAACTTCGTTCCAATAATAAATTTCAAATCAATTATTTTTTTTCATAGCAAAGAACCAATTTCATTTTATTAAACATTATTGACCACCATATACAACGATAAACGTAAACGTATGACTTGGGATTGACGCCATCTCAAATATATGCGTCGTCGACAAATACAAAGCCGAAATACCTTGGGCCGGCGAGGTGAAATATCTTGGTGTTACTTTAGATAAACACTTAAATTTCGATTCACACACAGAAAGAGTGCGAAACAAAGCCGTATGGTCTTAGGTCGTTTCTATCATTTGCTTTGTCATAAGAGTAAAATATCCCCCAGACAAACTCACTTTATACAAAACTTGCATCCGTCCGATTATGACGTACAGTTGTTCGGTCTTTGCACATGCGCAAAATCGTATTCAAAAGTTGCAGGTTCTCCAGAACTGAGCCCTACGTAAAATCACCGGTGCCCCATGGTACGTCCGGAATAAGGATCTCCACAGGACCTGGAGATGCTTTCTGTCTGAGCGTATATAAAATCACTTACAGGTAGTTATTTCGAAAAAGCCGCGAATCATCCCAGCCCGTTAGTGGTATCCGCCGCGAACGATGAACCCGTACCCAACGCTGCGCAGTATAGAAGACGACCGCGACACATTTTTACCGACCCTCCTGATTCAATCACGTCAGCGAACGATCAGTACCAGCCTGTCTCTTCAAACAGAGCGTGTTCTCACCCACGCCCGCATAACCGCAGATCACGCCGCCGTGGTCTGGGACTAAATTTCGCTCCCGTACACCAAATTAGGCCCTTCTCGGCAACGGCTCAAGCCTAGATCTGTTCCCTGGGCGTGGAGCCCTTGAGTACGCTGCTCACGCGATACAGTGACACAAGAGTTCTACCCTTATTTTTCGTTATCCTATCCTACATAGTTTAGAGGATTTTTTCCTACACAAAATACATATAGAAGTTGTTGAGGCACGCATGCTTGGTACACATGCATGTTTCAATAACTTATATACGTATATAAGTTACCGGACTACTAAGACGAGCGCTTAAGGCACTCAGCCGATTTTATTTAGGCAACCAGTTCAAGGGTACACGGCACACCTCGGCTTGGCTGTTGCCTGTTGCATGCAAAATCGCGACCTATCTTAACTAATCTAGCTAACTATTCATATATGTATGAGTTGTTGAAACGTATATGTATACCAAGCATACACGCCTCAACAACTCCTGCATATATTTATTATCGGAAAATTGAGAGTTTTTTAGTTCGATAAGGAAAAAAGTAAACCCTTCCACTTTCATGTGTAACATGTTTCATTCATCATCATTCAGTGTTTCATGTGTTTCACGTGTGTGGGGGTAATCGTGTAGTGTTGTAGCAGTGATGTATATTTGTGTGTCACCGTATCGCGCAAGCAACGCACTCAAGGGATCCTTACCGAGGGATTGAACCTGATGTATAAAACTGGCTTGGTTTGAATGTGATAGGTACTATGTTGTGAGTGGTACAGAGATTATTTATAAAAATATATTGGAAATATATTTAAAATACGTTTTTGAAACAGTTTATAACTCTTAGACAATAGTTTCAAGCAAGTGACATTTGACGTTTTCGGCGGGATGTTTGACGCTTCGATACGGTGTTCATATATTTTTCTTTAATACAATGGAGTATAAAAAGGTTTTAATACAAGTCGAAGATAGTTATGATAAAGTAAGTGGTAAGTGGTAGAGATGTTTATTCAGTTTTATGTAGGTTAGTTTTTATTTTAATTGATCCTGGTAGATGACGCTACGAATGGGTACTACTAGGTTTATTTAAAAAATGAATACATGTAATCTGGGTATATGTTTAAGTGAATCCGTGAATAGTTTGGATTTACAGTTGGAAACGGTAGTTGTGGCTGCAATCGGGTATCAGTTTTATTTGCGGGGTGGTAGGGCTTTACAGCCTGACTGGGTCACAACCACCATGTACATGACGAAAAAATCCGTAATAGTGATTCGCTTCTGCGCGTCGCGTTTCGGGATCAGCCTGTGCATATCCAGCTTTTTGTAGGCCGGCATGATAGTGGCGACCAGCGATGGATAGTGTGTCACTCGGTGGTCGCTATTGTTTTTGGATTGTACTGTGCTTACCATCAGGCATAGTGCAGGCATTTTGCCGCGCTACGATAAAAAAAGAAACAATTTTTTCGCGTGATAACCAATTTGGTGCAAACGAAGTTGCACGGGTCAGCTAGTACTATAATAAAACTGTAATAAGGCCAAATCTGTACATTAAATATTTTTTGAAAATTTCAATTAGCGTAGTCTTTGTTATCGACGTAGAAGTCAAAAATAATCTTTTTACAATTTTTGTCTGTCCCTGAGAACACGTATCACTCTGAAAGTACTGAACCAATTTTGACGAAACTTGATACAGGCATAACTAATATTACAAGATTACATCTAGGATACTTTTTGTCTCGAAAAACCAAAGGGGTTCTTCTGGATACCGGATTAAAATCTAGAATCGGAATACGTTTTACTCTGAAAGTACTGAAACAATTTTGACGAAACAGTCATAGCTAATATTACAAGGTTACATTTAGGACTTTTGTATCATAATACACAAGGGGTTCTCCAGGATAACGGACGAAATTTAAAAAGTTGAAGTTAATGAGATTCTTAACAAATTTTGATATTTTTCTTTGTGCTATATAAAGCAGACAGAGCTATATTTCATCTCCCTATGCTATAAAAAAAAGACAGCAACAAAATTCGTTTGGTTCCGAACCGTCGCGTCGTCGATCGACCGATTAGTACGAAGTCCAGCACATTACAACTAAGCTAAGGCTACATGGCAAAGAAATACAAAAATATTAACTACATCAACTAGATAGGAAACGTCGACAAAGTTGTTAAAAGAAACTGTACCTAATTATATAGGTATAATAGGTTTTAGGCTTATTATATAAAATAATTTTCAAATACCAACTTACTATAAATTTGAGTCCTTGGATAGTTTGGATTCACAATTGGAAACGGTAGATGTCGCTGTAATTGGGTTTATTAAGATTTTTCATTTAAAAAAATACAATTTAAACGGGTAATAATCGATTGTGTTCAAACGAATTTGCATGGGTCATATATGTATATAATTGCATAAATAATATGTAAGACATATTAAATGATGAACAATGTTAAATTAATTACTTTTTTCACATAAATATCAAATAATTGTACTTATAATAATAAATAATTATATAATAATGAATTTCATTATTAGATAATAAGATTGAGCTTAGCAGTCCAGTATAGCTAAAAGGGTCCATTGATGACGCTACTTTGAAATAGTTTGAAGCAAAAAAAGTTGTGTATTAAATATGTAATATTAACACAACATATGTTTTTTATACGTTTATGTTTACTTTTTCTCACAAAGATGAGAGACAAAAATTTGTATTTAATTGATGGATTCTGGTACATTTTCTTTGTGCTATATATAGCAGACAGATTAGTTAAGCTATATTTCATATTTTTATCTTTTTCTTTTCTGGGAATCCTTGGTACAACCGATCCGATTTTAATTTTTTTTGCAATGTTTGACAGGTATATTATCCCTTACTGTTATGGATGATGTTTATTTTGGCAAATATATATTTTCAATAGTTAATCACAAGGAATGTAATTGAAATCCGCAAAAAATCATTTATCGCCAGTACTGGGAAGACATTTATCGGCAATATATGTAGGTTACTTTTTATTTTGATTGGACCCGGTAGGTGATGCTGCGAATGGATTTTAGGCTTATTTTAAAAGATTTCTCACATACCTACTGGGTTGAACCCCGGTATAGTTCAGATTTACAATTGAAAACGGTAGATGTCGCTGAAATCGGGTATTAGGTTTATTAAGATTTTTCGCGTTTAAAAATATAATTGAAACAGGTAATAACCGATTTGGTGCAGACGAAGTGGCACGGGTCAGCTAATATACATATAAATTTTCTACAAATATTTAAATTTATTATGGGTTTTCATTGATGTCACAAAACGAAATTCTCTCTCTTTCTATCTTCACTAACTAATATCTCCCTTTCAACTTCCGTCGCCTCGCCTGATCACACTTTTCGTAACGTCCTCGACACGCATTCACAAGCTTACACCACAAGTGAATCGTGCGTAAATTAGTTTTATTTCAACATTTTGCTGTCGTAGTCATCTCAACCTAACCTGCACGGACGGGCGAGGAAACTGGTCAAGGCTTTGTGCCATTTTTCAGTGGCTAGTCTGTCGCAACTCGTGAAAACGGTCGGTCATTGGGGCGCTGTATCCAGCAAGTGATTGACTCTTCATGGCTTCTTAGTGTGGTTTCAGGTGTCTATTTTTTTCCATCAATAGGCGGAGGTTGCGCTCTTCTTCGGGATCTACGTGCCTAGTCAATCCCATTGATTTTTTCAGGTATTGCCTCAGGTGCTCGCTAAGTCGGGCACCTGCGAGCTCTGGTTGCTCGGACTCCCGGGCTTCCACTGGTGAAATCTTTGTGCTTTTGCACGGGGTTGTTCTTCTGCCAGCTCTAGGTGTGGGCTCATTGATGGAGGCCATCAGGCTCCCTACTGCTGATTCCTCAATCGTATTATGGGGTAAGGCATAGGCAGCCGTCTTGCGCCCAGAATTACCTATATGGCCGACGGTGCTTGCCCGACGGTTGCGTGGCTCGCGTCGATGGAACATAATTTTGGGTTGTTCGAGGAGCGAGGGCCACAGTTAACGTAGGTTGCCGACTCACTCGTCGGGCGTTCACATTCATGTGTGAGGTGTGTCTTCCCGCATCTTACACAGGCAATCATATGATGGCATTAGTGGGAGAAGTGCCGGAATTGCTAGCAGCGATGACATTGCGCCGGCTCTTTCTTCCCACGCCACCCTTCGACGCTGATTTTGATCAGGAGAAGCTCGTCAAGGTTGAATATGGCATCTGTTAAGCCTGACGGTCTCTTGAGTGCGTAGTGAAAGATGCACCCTGATCTTCTTTGTCTTTCGTGGATCGCTCTGGCGTAGAGCGGTTGGAATCCATTCTCTTGAAGGGCCGATACGACCTCTTTAGAGGGAGTATTTGAGGAGAGGCCGCGGATTGCGACCTTGAGGCTGCGTTCTTCGGAAAGTGAATAAGTAAACCAGTTCACACTCTCATCGCTCTCCAATATAGAGAGGTAATTGATTATTATCCCGTGCTCGTCTTGATTCGGAGGGATAAAACGCACCCCCTTACCAAATGACAGTGCATTCGGCGCACGCTGCCCAGCATCTCTGCCAACCATCGAAAATGTAATGTCCAATTGGGAATACTCTCACTGACGATGGGCGGAAAGCGTCACCGATGCTCAGGTTTCCGTTTCCGTATGGCGGCTATATCTTGCGGTGGTGGCTTTGTTGGTTGCACGGAGCTTCCGGATTGGCTGGTCTATAGTTCCAGCGGCGGCAATGTGATCGCAACGTACGACGATTGCTATCGAGTAGCCTCTTACGACGGCTCATGGGCGGATGGTGCCACTGAGCAATCAGTGGTCTTGTGCGGCTGCGATATAGCTTTCACAGGTTTCGCGTGTTCCATATGTGATACAGTCCTTCGCGGGTAGCACCTCGTGATCGCGACGTCACAGGCGTGGGTACGAGTGCGTGCACTTTCACCGTTAGATTTTCAGTTGTTACATCGCGTGGCGTGGGAGGCAGCGCGGGATCTTGGATCTTCGTCCTTTTGGAGCCTCGAGACCGGATTTCAGGCGAAGAAGCAGACGATTGAATCGCCTCAGGCATCGTGACGGCGTCGGTTTCAGGATCGCAGTGCTCTACCGACTTAACAGCGCATTCAAGCGCCGCGGAGTCCTCGGTGGACGGCATCTTGTTCTCGTTCTCTGCTTGCTGTAGGTGCAGATACAGTGCCATCCAGCAGGTCATCCTCACAGACAGCGTCCGAGCTGAAATTAGTTCGGCGAGAATGACTATATCACTTTTGTATACGATTATCGATGTAGACATCCCGCCGGGCGACCACTGTCACGCCTCTGCGGGCTGTGCGCCAGGAGCAGGTACGGTCGTGCGAAGTCAGGTAGGTACAGCGGTGGTCGGTGTGCAGGATTCGGCGGTGTCCGAAGGCTTGCGTGTGGCCGTTCGTCTCGAAGTAGAGGCATCGGAGTGGCCCTGAGTAAGGCTTTTTTGGTTTCTCACCGTTGCCGTCGCCGGTTGGGGAGAGGTGGTGCTAGTGCGGTGCATCGACGAGCAGGATACGCGGTAAGGCGGAGCTCGCGTAGGCATCCTCGCGCGCCTGGGATGACGTAATGATCCCCTTAAAAACATTTTGTTTTGTAATTCTATTAGATATTGGAAAGTGTATAATAACGTTGCATTCGGTTTAATCCGGTGTAGCTGTTAAGACCTTGCTAGATTAATTGCGCAGTCAAATCAAGGAAAAAAAGTCCCATTCGGTGGATATAAAAATAGTAAATTGTCTTGATAAGTATCTCATATAACATTCATTAGTCATAATGTTGAAGCAACACTTCATTTTAACTGTAATGGTTTTGTTTTTTGTAAAGCCATATTCTGTTAAAGGTAATAATATTTTAGTTAGCATACACTTTTATTTATAATTATTTCGTTTTATTATTAAATATAAGCCTTTTCGTACGTACATAGAAATCTGTAATATTATTTAGTGCAGATCTACGTTTTGTTCAGTAACCTTATTACCGGTATTAACTATAGTTATAGCTTTAATATACCCCTAGCTTACCTATTGTTCTTAACATGGAGAGACTGATGGATGTCATATTGCGAAAGGCATTCCACTTGAAATCATTTACATACATTAACTCAAACATTTTATATTAACACTTTTACCATGAGATATTCTATGTACGTGATACTATATACTCTTTAATACTACATTGAAACTGACATAAGAACTTTATTACTACATAAGACATTACATGAACGACGTAAGACTTTTTAATATACGAAACATTGTTACCTAATTACATACAAAACGAAAGAGACTTTATACGAAATATTATGACTACATAAGGTATTTTATATATCATACATTTTAAATTATAATAGACATAACGAGGCTCAGCTTTCTGTAACAGATATATAGATAAATACAGAGGTAATAAAATATCGAAATGCCATACAGTTGATTAAATGCTATCAAATTATTACTGTATTAATATTATTAGATATATTATTAATGTAATTGTAGCTTATAGTGTCAAGCTCAATCCATCAATATGCGAATACAATCAACCGTAAAATGACCGAAGTCCTGAGTCTAGACATAATAGCTTACTTATTCATAAGCACTGAGTTAATATCGGTCGCGTATCAGTGGGTGTTGCAAAAGATGGTAGATGATAGAAAAGTGGTAGTGGTGCTTTCTCAGTCCAACCTTGAACAACTTCAACACCTCTTATTCCATAAATGTTAGCACAGTATCAAAAATGAAATCTATAACCTGAAAATAATAGCAATTCGATTTCAGTAGAGAGACACCAGTACGATGCTCACCATCAAGCTTCCTAATTGGAAGAAGGTAATTCGCTTGCAAGCTACGCGGTCAGAGAATACAATACTGAGTCGGTATTTGTTAGGTTCATGCTTTTGTAAAATCTCTGAGTATCCAATATGACGAGATATATAGTTTCTACCAAATGGTGCTGTCTGCATTGGATCCAGTAGATATGAATTTAATAGCATTTTAACGCTTGATATGCCTGATAAGCGTACGTAAGGAAATTATTTATTGAAACTTAGTATGTAGGTGGTTTCGGGGACAATAGATCGACCTAGCTAGATTTCATAGAAAACTGAGTTTTTATCTGACTATTTAGGCAATTAAAAATATAGCTGGAAATCGGCTGCTTTGAAAAGCCGTCTAACCTCAGTTCAAATCCGAGTGACAGCAAGAGATATATATATCTATTTTCTTTTTTTTTTGATAAAAAATGCTAATTTTGTGAGGCAAACCTAACAATTTATATTAATTTTAAAATGTTTTTTAAAGAACTGAGCTAGGCTAGATACTTTATGTTTAAAGGAAATGCTTAACAATTGAAAATCGCAAAAGAACAATTTTGATTCAAGATCAATTCATTATTTCATTACCACCTAAGCGAAGATTTTTTTTTATGATTCCATCCGATAAAACTATTAAATTAAATGGTAAAATTGGTCTTTGTACTTTCTGAGTCAGGTGGTATTGTTTACACAAGTGGGAAGTTTCGAGGTCACTGAAAATATTTCGAAAGTGAATAATATTTTAGGAGGTTTTCGTAGGGTGTCTACCAAAAAAATTAAAACTAAGCTACAATTTCAATATGTAGACAAATTACAAAATGTTATAACACATTGATTCATAAGAAACAAAAGGACCATAAAATTAAGATTGTATTGGCAATATTGTTCGACGAATTTAACAAAGAATAATAAGAGTAGAATTGATTGTGGAAGATATTGTCTCACTAACAAATCCTCATAAGATGTCATCAAGCTAATGAAAATATATAATACATCTGTGTTTACAAGCATACACCCTAAGTAAGTATTCTTTCACGTCAGCAATAGTCGACGAGCATATATACTCGTAATTTAACTATGCTAGTAGGCGGTTAAACCCACAGGCGAATCATGTTTTAAACAGAAAAAATATCAATGTTTATTATATTCCAATTGAACAAATTTGACTATCGCTTGTAAAAAATTCTTGTGTGTCAAAATAGCTGAGAAGATGACAAATGGGTTCCTTGGTAATCGGATAATCTATACTAATATTATAAAGAGGTAAAGATTGTGAGTTTGTGACGTTGTAGGGGGTAATCTCAGGAAATACTGGTCCAATTCGAAAAATGTCATATAGCTCACTTATCGTGGATCATTATAGGCTATATAAGAGTGTTTAAAAATCGGAGTTTTTTGCTCTTGCGAGCATCCGCTGCGTGTTAGCGTTAACCCAATGTAACTATTCCACGCGAACGAACTCGCGGGTTGAGGCTAGTAATATGATAAACAGAATCAATTTCGCAAATCACTAATTTAATTACTTTCAGTTATAATCAAAGTATATATTGTCTAGACAAAAATAGTATTAATATTCAAAATCAAAAATACTATACTCATTTTCTTCGTAAGTATTTTCATCATACATATACAAAGACAGTTACATTCGTAGTGGATACATAGAAAAGGGCATCATTTCCAAACATCACCATCGTTCATACATTGATCCACCGTATAATTAATCATATTTAGATATTAAATATTAAAAGGACACATGCTACTCTACATTACGTAAAGTTTTTGTCGAATTTTATGTAGTTTCAATTATATTCTCTTGAAGTAGAAGTACATTAGGTACATTAATTTTTACATACATTTCTGTCGGATGTTATGTAGTTTCAATTATATTCTCTTGAAGAAGTACTTTAGGTACATTAATTTTTACATACAGTTTCACAAGGACTATAAATAAATTAGTAATTCTAAAAAAGTTAGTTAAATACCTATTTTAATTTTGTATTGATAAGATCGGATATAATCTTTGATTCAGATAAAAAAAGTCAAAGTAAGGACTGCCGGTAGAAGTAAAAATTAAAAACAATAAGATAACTGTGTTCTCTTTTGATTTTTTAAGCCAATTATAGTGTGACTTTACAATATTTAAATTTTATAATTTATATCTGTTGAAATTATTAAAAGTAGTCTGATTTTTACATCTATTGTCTTAGTTTAGTAGGTTTAGTACTAGGTTTAGTAGATCCAAGTATTACAAACAACGTTATACACTCACAAATTTTACCTCTTCATAATATTATTAGCCTCTGCCTGCGACTTTGTCAACGTGGAATAGTTACTTTGGGCTAACGTTACCACGCAACAGAAACTCACAAGAGGAAAAAAAATGATTTTGAAACATTCTTCATTCGTGCTCCACTCCTATTGGTCTTAGCGTGATAATTATTAATTAGTATAGATTATAAATATATTTTTAAATATCTGAAGTCTTCTGAAGAAACCTGTATTTAATTTCAGGTTATAACTCCGTAAAACCATAAGATGTAATGTGAATAAGTTTTGTATTGTATTTTTATCTACATATTGTTCTTAAAGCATAATTTGTAGTCACTAGCATATTCGTCTTATCGCCTTCTGAAAAACACATATTAGCATATTAAGTACAAATTAATTGTAGTTGTATCTTTTGTTTGAAAACTTGTGTGATAGTTTTAATCTATACTAATCTATACTATAATAATATTATAAAGAGGTAAAGTTTGAGTTTGTAACGTTGTGATGTTGTGACGTTGTAGGGGGTAATCTCAGGAACTACTGGTCTGATTTGAATCATTCTTTCAGCGTTATATAGCTCATTCACCGGGAATGGTTATAGGCTATATATCATCACGCTAAGACCAATGGTAGCGGAGCACAGATGAAAAATGTTTCAACATCGGGATGTTTTTTCCTTTTGAGAACTGTCGTGTGTTAGTGTTAGTGTATCTATTCCACGCGAACGAAGTCGCGGGCAGAGGCTAGTCTTGGTAATCATTTCTTAAAGCGATCGAATCCATTTTCAGGTTATTTAAATAAACAAACATTATCGGTTATTCACAGTTGTTAAGAAATTTTATCAGAACTTTAAACATTGTTATTCTGACAACGTCACGGTAATAAACTCAATTCTCTAATTGTTTTGAATAAACGAATGTTACATAATCTTTATGGAGGTTTTTTTATTTATATCTAAACAATAAAACAATTGAATATACTTCGGTATAATCAAACAATTTCCTGCATTCCCTAATTAGTTATAACGACTAATTGACTATAACTACATATAACTAGCTTCTGCCCGCGACTTCGATAGCGGGGAATAGTTATTTTGGGCTAACGGCAACACGCAGCGGAAACGCTGTAGAGGAAAAAAACCCAATTTTGCAACGTTCTTCATTGGTGCTACGCTGACATTGTTCTTAGCGTGATGATATATATCCTATAACCTTCCTCTGTAAATGACCTATATAACACTGAAATATTTATTAAAATAGGATCAGTAGTTCCTGAGATTACAACGTCATAAACTTTTTTTTTTTTCGAAATGACTACGCTATTGACCCAGCAAGGTCTTGACAGCTTCACCGGACTACTAAGGCGAGCGCTTAAGGCACCGATTTTATTTTGGCAACCAGCTTAAAGGTACACGGCACACATCGGCTTGGCTGTTGCCCGTTGCATGAAAAATCGCGACCTATCTTAGCTAACCTAGCTAACTATTCATATATGTATGAGTTGTTGAAACGTATATGTGTACCAAGCATACACGCCTCAACAACTCCTCCATATATTTATTATCGGTAAATTGAGAGTTTTTCAGTTCGATAAGGAAAAAAAGTAAACCCTTCCACTTTCATGTGTAAGCGTGTAGGCGTGCACGTGTTTGGGGGTGATCGTGTAGTGTTGTAGCAGTGATGTATATATGTGTGTCACCGTATCGCGCAAGCAACGCACTCAAGGGCTCCCTACCGAGGGATCGAACCTAAGCTTGAGCCGCTGCCGTGGGAGGCCTAATCGGGTAAACGTCATAAACTCACAAACCTTACCTCTTTATAATATGAGTATAGATAAAGTCTTCTGTCACGTCTGTCTGTCTGTCTGTTCGCGATAAACTCAAAAACTACTGAATTGATTTTCATGCGGTTTTCACTAGTAGATAAAGTGATTCATGAGGTCAACTTGTCAATTCATGACGTCAAAATATCAACTTCTGCCGTAACCGCTAGTAACTAATAATAATAACTAACCTTACTAATACTGTGAACACAATAACGAATTGACTTATCTGTTTCCTACATTTTCACCTCTTAATTGCTCTATTATTAAATTATGAATGCAAGTTGCCACGAATATAGGAAAAGAACATAGAATATTTTGATACAAAAATGTACTGTTCCTGAATGATAGATGAAATCTTTATTACGATGAGAAAAATAAAAATGTTGTATTGATAAATAGAGAGTAGATAATTCCTTAAATTGTAACAAAGAAAAAACTCGCATTCCACTTCATAATACTATACTACTAATGATCATACATTATATAACTATGATTTGCGTGTAGAAAAATATTTTGTACTTCAGCTTTCCGTATGTGTTCCATGTAGTATCATTGGATTTCATAGTAATTAAATGCTAGTTTTAAATTATACATATAGTTTATAAGAACTAAAATATAACGGACGTTACATTTATCGGTATTAGACTTAATTGTTATTAGTGGTGTCTGAATATTCTTATACACTGGGGCTTTATTGTATTAAAAGACCTTTTACTTGAAAAATATTTTACTAAGGTGCGCACTGAGTAACGATTCGGTGACAAGTGAAAGACGACATGCAATTTTTACTGTGCACTATTAAATTAAACGCCTTGCGGAAATGTATGGCTAACTCCAGCGCTTAATGAATTGCACTGGAACAGTGTCTTATATTATTGCTTTGATAATTATGCTTAGGCAATTCATTATTTATTTCAATATCACCTTGGGAAATACCAGACTAGGGCCCTAGGCCCCCCTCGGCAACGGCTCAATCCTAGTTCCGTCCCCTCGGCGTGGAGCCCTTGAGTACGCTGCTCGCGCGATACAGTGACACTAAAATTTACACCACTGCGACAACATTACACATATCACCTCCACACACGTACACGCTAAATGCTTACACATGATAGTAGAAGGGTTTTATTTTTCCCTAATCGAACCGAAATAGTTTAAAAAAATTATCCAACACAAAATACATATAAGAGCTGTAGAGGTATGTATGCTTGGTACACATATATGTTTCAATAACTCACATAAGTATGAATATGTAGCTTAGCTTAGGTTAGCTCAGATGGGTCCCGCATTGCATATATCAGGCAACAGCCCAAGCCGAGGTGTACCGGGCACCCTTGAGCTAGTTGCCCAAATAAAATCGGCTGAGTGCCACAAGCGCTCGCTTTAGTAGTCCGGTGAAGCTGTTAAGACCTCGCTAGGTCAATAGCGTAGTCAGTTCGAAAAAAAAAACCTCGTGATAGTGTACAAAAAGTATCTATACATTATAATTAGTGAGAATAAATGATTTTTACGCTAATTTCAGAGCATAAGTAGTAAATGATCTAAAGAATAATTCATTTTTATTGGTATCTCTATACTATTTTTTAGACTTTCCCTTGAGATGTCATAAATTATTGACCACTTCCTACGTTCGATTCTTTTTGATAAAACGAGAACAAATCCTAGGTCCGTTATTTGCTTTAAGACTATATCACACATTCGCCATTAATTAATTGCAGAAGCAAAATATTTAATAGTAATGAATGACTCATTATATGCTTTTAGAATCTTTAATTTGTTATACAATTTAAACACCTTCTTTTAATGAATATTAAACGTTAAGATAACAATAACATGGCAATAAATCAGTACATATGACATTAATTGCTTTAAAGTAAACATTACAATACGTAAGAAAAAAACAAATATATTATTATATCGAAATGAAATATATTTTATTTGATAAATTAAGTCATATTGATACAAATGTACAAATTTGCATTCCGAGGTTATAAAAGCGGAAAATTCACTTATAGATACTTTATATGTCCTTCGTTAGCGATAATGTTCAAGCAAGTCTTTGTATTAGCCGTAACGGCCATTTTACTTTTTGTAAAACCTCCTTTCGTTAAAGGTGATATAGTGGTATAGATACACTATAAAATATTTAATATTTAACGTGTACATTATTTTAGTTATTATCTATATTTTCAGCAACACCAAGTTCAGCAGATGGCGAGGCTACAAGCTCCTGCGACGGTACAGCCAGCCAAGCACCGGGTAAGTTAAATTTTAATTAAAATTAAACTCAGTTTATTATACGACAAACTGTCAAACCTATTTTTGTGTTATAGTTTCAAAAATGCAAAATCAACCATTTTGTATTATTGTGCAAGTATAATTCTAAATTTTCTAACTCAACTAGGTAATTCATATTCTAAACCAGTTTCAATTATTTTGAGTAGGTAATGATATTATGCTCTACTGAAATACCCAAAAACTACGTAAAGTAAAATTTTATTATGGCTATGAATTATATGTAATAAGACGTGTAACGAGTCAAAAATATTTACTACATTACATTTATAAATAAAAATACTTAATCTATACTAAATTATAAGGAGGTAAAGCTTGTGAGTTTGTGACTTTGTATGGGGTTAATCTCAGGAACTACCAGACCGATTTAAAAAATTCTTTCAATGTTATATAGCTCATTTCTCAATGATGGTTATAGGTTGTATATCATTGCGCTAAGACCAATAGGAGCGGAGCACAGATGAAAAATGTTTCAAAATTGGGATGTTTTTTCCTTTTGAGAACTTCCGCTCCGTGTTAGCGTTAGCCCAAAGTAACTATTCCACGCGAACGAAGTTATGCATAAATTTCCAATTACGATAAATCACAAAAGAATATATACACTCTAACTCTTTTATACACTCTATTTATTCTTTATTTTGATTTATTTTGTTCTAAATTTATTTTACACTAGTCTTTGCTCGCGACTTCGTTCGCATGGTATAGATACACTAACGCTAGTACGAAGCAGTTCTCAAAAGGAAAAAATCATCCCGATTTTGAAACATGTTTCATCTGTGCTCCGCTTCTATTGGTCTTAGCGTAAATATACATAGCCTATAACCGTTCTCGATGAATGAGCTATATAACAATGAAAGAATTATTCAAATCGGACCAGTAGTACCTGAGATTACCCTCTACATCGTCACAACATCACATACGTCACAAACTCACAAACTTTACCTCTTTATAGTATTAGTATAGATTAGTTTTTCTGTGTACGATATTATCTCTCATTGTTTATAAAACCATATACGTCTTTTCCATTCCATTCCATTTTTATTCACAGTCAATTTTTTTTTTTTCGACGACATATTTTCTTCATGTTTTCTGATCGAAAATAATCGACACCTATATTTTTCCATGTGATATTGGACAATTTCGAAATTTGATTTTGTAAAATTTCGTACTCTGTAAAAACACTTTTCTTTTATCTTTTCTTTAATCAAAGTTTGGAACATAAAATGTTCCCTTTGTTCTTTAATTGTGTGTAAGCGTACAAGCCTTCAAAAGAATTATAGCACATATTCCGTTTTTTTAAATATATGCATTGTTATAATTAAATTCTTTTTTTTTTACTTGAATCTATTGTTTCTATAAGTTTCTGTTAAATATTACCAAACATACGTGCAAAATTTGAGGGTAGAAAAATGAAAATTATAAGTCGTAAGATTTTTTTGAATCCGTTCCACGTGTCGCAGCGAGTGAACCCAACAAAGCAAATAAATGTATTGAAATCTGAGTACAGATGTCTATTATAAATGAAATACAACTTTATTACTTCAATTTGTAATGCTCATTTTACAATAATTTGCAAGTAATTTGCCAGCATGATCTGATATTACTTATACATTCGATATCCAAATAAATGTTAACAGGTGAAATTACATCATTCTTTTGTATACACAGTGTGCGGAAAAGATGAAGTCTCGAACGATTGTATCGAAGGTGGTTGTCAACCAATAACCTGTTCAGATCTGGATAGAAATATACCTTGTAAGAAAATCGATCCGAATTATTGCACCAAAGGATGTCTGTGTAAAGATGGGTATTTGAGAGCAGATAACGGAACTTGTGTTCCGATATCTAGTTGTACATGTAAGTAATTCTTTCAATAATAGAAAATCGTTATAACCATGTATAAATTTCATAATTTTAATCAAAGTGCAATACTCTACAGGTTCAAAAAAAATAACGTGGTAGAGCCACGCTGAAGCTATTAGTGGACTCAGCATGAGTAGGTCGATTCGCCCAGGGTAGTACCATCCTCTCAAACACACCAACACAGTGAAGTAACAGTGCTGGCATTGTTGGCAGTAAGAGTGCCGGAGGCCTAACTTTCCTCTCCTCCTATCTCCACTCTCCTCTCCCCCAACCTCGCTGGCAACGTCCTTGCGATTCCCCTGGTGTTTCTAATGTCTATGGACGGTGGTGATCACTTAACATCTCCTGTTCGTTTACTCTCTACGATATAAAAACAATACTGATCGAGTCTATTTTTTAATCGAATTCAGAACGCTTCTTGCATATTATTCTATAGATCAAGAAATCCCGATGTATGTAAATTTATTATATTAATAAAATTCATTCATATACTCTAGATAAGTTATTAATTTTTGGATCTGGCTTCTATATATAATATACAGATGATTCCTAAATGTCTTACGTAAACCAATTCTTATTTATATACATATATTATAGAACTTACAAGCTATTGTTTTGAATAGGGTACTATTACTATAATTTACTCGTACATTAAATTTATAGTGAAATAATTGTAACTCGAGATGAATATAACATTTTATGCACGTATGTATGTTTTTGCCCTAATTGCACTACAATAAATTAATTATTCAATAAATAACGAATAAAAATATATAATTGCATTTTTTTTTCACAGTAAGCTGTAAAAAGCGTAATGAGGTTTTCGTAAAATGCCCTCAAATTTGTCCGCCGCAAACCTGTGCGAGTTTAAACCATACTGTATACTTTTGCCCTCGTATACTAATCGTGACCAATTCTACGTATTGTCGTCCAGCCTGTAGATGTAAAACTGGGTATTATAGAAACCTAATTAACGAGTGTATATCCAAGGAAGACTGTTGTAAGTATTTAAAAAAAAAACTTTTAAAAAAGTACAGAAAGTCATAACAATTGCTGACTGAAGTGAAAACCCAAAACAAAGAAATAAATGTGTTCTCTTTTGAATTTTAATGCTAATAATTATAGTCCGAACGACAATATTTAAATTTCAGAATCTAGTTTTTTCTTTATCGAAGCACGACAAAGTAACTGCACTATGCCTGATGTTAAGCATAGTACAATCCAAAAGCATCGGCTACCACCGATAGACAGATTATCCATCGCCGGTCGCCACTATAATTCCGGCCATAATGACGAAAGTCACCCGGTACTGAATATGCACAGGCTGATTCCGATACACGACGCGCAGAGCGAGTCAATATGACGAGCTTTTTCGCCATATGCATGGTGCTTGCGACACAGTCGGGCTGTAAGACCCTACCACCCCGCTATCGCCATTGCCTCGTTCGTTGATCAACAGGGTGCACCACGTGCAGGTGAGGTTGGCTTGGGTGTCTCAATTCTTAAGATGTTACTCGACACCCCTTACACCCCAAAAAGTTTATCGAAGTTATTAATATTAGTGTGGTTTTTATATTCTTTGGCACTCGGAGCAATGATTATATACATTTTTATAAAGTCAATTAATCAATCAAACGTATGATGAGCTGCAAAATATCAATATTACATTTACACAAGCCCCTACACTACGCGTCGCTAGGCTAACACAAGCCGCCCAAGCAATATGGCCGATCATGCTTACGTGACATGGCATGGCGCGAAATTATAAATGTATCTCCTGCCAAAAGTACCGCTTAACGCGCCTAAAGAAGTTTTTACTTCAACAAGGTTATATTAACTTAGTAACAATTCGATATATTCAATTTTAGTCCTTTCTAAAGAATCAACAAATCACACTAATAACCACAATTCAAGGTCAATCGTAACCAAATTTTATTTACATAATAAAAATTTATTATCAAGAATTATATAATGATGATCACAATCTCAAAGTTACATGCTTATCAATAAAGTTTCAATATTGTTTGGGTATTTTCTCATGGAGAATGTATGCTATTATTTTTTTCATAATTTGTCACCATTTGGCTTTAGATTGCATTTTATTGTAATTTACCACGAATAAAGTCACGGGTCACTAGTAAGTAACCAAATAATGTATTGAATGCATTCTAGGAATGAAATATAGTATGTAGCCGATTGAACTCAACAATATTTTTTACAAATCATGGGCAATATTCGATTTTTTTACATCTTCCATTCTTTTCTCTTTACTACAGAAAATTCCTTCTTGTAATGTATTGAATAAGTTACTTTACAGATATATTTTAATTATTTTCAATTTTTCAAATTAACATTAACCGTTTTAGCTATTGTACTCCTATACTCAATGATTCACTACTGTTATATGAAATTATTATTTAGTCAGGGATACTAATTTACCTGATCAATATAACATGCCTTAATATATAACTGAAAAATAAGATTTTGTTTTTTTAATTATTATTTTTTTAATTATTATTTTTTTATATTTTTTCATTTTCATTCATATTTTTATATTACAAGTATTTTCAAAATGATTACTTCATGAAATTTCAGTACAATGCACGGGTCCGAATGAATATTACTCGAATCATCGTAGTGGACATGATAAAGTATGCGCAACACTAAACAAACAGAACCAAATGAATTCTTTTATCGAAAATAAAGCTAGCAAAAAAATATGCCATTGTGAAAAAGGTTATGCACGCGCTAAGAACAACACTTGTATTCCTATCAATTCATGTACAGGTAAGCACAAAATAACAAACTATTGTCATAATTAGCATAGAGATAAACACTTACCAAGCAAACAGACTGAAAGGTGTTTGAATAGTACTCGAATAATAACGAGTCTTGTTTTTCAATATTTTATTGATACGCAAATATTCACAATTCGCATTCACTTGCGACTAATTAAATTTAAATATTTTATAATGTTTCTCAAACACTATTACTATTAATATAATAAAAAAAAATATATAATAATAAAAATATTACCCTTTTTTTAATTTTAAATAACCGCGGGACAAGTTCAATAAAACAAAAAGTGTTTACAGTGAAAAAAAAAACTGATCCGATGTGTATTACTTATTCTTAATTTACTGATTATTTGTTTGGCGTAACTATTAATCATTTCTTCTGATAGAATCACGTGAAATCGATAAAACATAATCCTAATTATGAAATACATTTTTTTAAATTTCAATACTAGAGATTATTCAATGAGGTTTAATTATTAGAACATTTCGAGCTGTCTCAATATTTCGACTTTTTTTCTTCTAATTTATATGGGTGGTTTTTTTAACATTTTTTCTATTTTCAGCTGATATCGATGTACCTACAACAACTGATAGTTCAACAACTACAGAAAGTTCGTCAAGTAAGTTAATTTACTTAATCCAGAACAGTAAAGAAATTTACTAAAAATTATTTCGTGTCAAAATCCATAATGGATCTCTCCACGATAAAAAAAGGATGTTTCTATTTCGGTAACTGCGAAATCTATTCATTATTAAAACTAAGTTAATTATTTCATGTATATGTATGTATTTACTCTCTCTCTCTTCCTGACTATTTGTCCCACATGGCGGTGGGGTCAGCCTTCCGTACATTTTTCCTCCACTTCACTCTGTCCATGACATCGTCATCAGAAACTTTGCACTCCTTCATGTCCTTTAAAACTACACCCTTCCAGTTTGTTTTGGGTCTACCTCTGGGTCTGTGACCAGGAACGGATAGTTGTAGTGTTAAATTCCCTACGTAGTCTGGTAGCTTTCTTTTCACGTGTCTATACCATCGCAACCTACTTTCCTGAATCTTATCGGCAATGTCACGCACTCCTAAGCTACCTCGCACATATTCGTTGCGGATTTTATCGAGCCGAGTTATGCCACACATCCACCTTAACATCTTCATTTCGGCGACTTGAATAGTATGGATGTTCTTTCTATTTACAGCCCATGTTTCACTCCCATACATAAGGACTGGTCTCACAATGGTCTTGTAGATCAGACCTTTGAGTTTAACAGGCATTCTTCTGTCGCATGTAACACCCGTCACTTCTCGCCATTTAAGCCATGCTGCAGCTATCCGATGTTGAATGTTGCCTTCGATGTTCCCAGACTTTTCCAAGACAGTTCCTAAATACTTATACTGATCGCATGAGGTGACCATTTGTCCATCGATGGAAATCGGAGCATTGTCGCTAGCATTTGGTGCATTTAAGGACATAAACTGGGTCTTTGCAACACTTAGCATGAGGCCACCGGCTTCTAACTGGTGTTTCCATGACAACAATACCTGCTCTAGCTCAATTCGGTTTTCCGTGCAGATGGCCATATCGTCTGCATATATAAAAGTCCACGATGCTAAGTTTTGCGCCACTTCGGTGAGTGAGTCCAACACCAAACAAAACAAGAAGGAACTCAGTACAGAGCCTTGGTGAACACCTTCCGTGACCGGTATTGGTTTTGTCTCGCCCACCATTGTGCGTACCACAGATCTCGCATCCCTATACATGTCGGCAATGATATTCACATATTTTTCGGGGACATTCTTTTTACGGAGGCTCAACCAGATAGTATCTCTCGGGATACGATCAAATGCCTTTTCCATGTCTAGAAATGCGATGTACATCTGTCGTTGTTTGGCACGATATTCCTCAGCAATCGTGTTTAGAGCAAACATTGGATCGATGGTGGCCAGGTACGAAGCCATAGTGATTTTTGGATAATGAGCACTCAGATCTTAAGCGGCTATCAATCACTCTCTCATAAAGCTTCATAGTGTGGCTCAGAAGCTTGATTCCACGATAGCTATTGCACTCGTACTTACTACCTTTCCCTTTATAAATTGGGACTATGGTGCTTAATCTCCAAGCGTCCGGCATTTTGGAAGAGAGCAACACACAATTGAAGAGATTGGTGAGCAGTACAATTGCTTGCTCGTGTAGGTGTTTCCAAGCTTCCACTGGGATACCGTCTGTTCCGATGGCTTTCTTATTAGACATCCTTCGTAGAGCTGTCTTTACCTCAGTCGGTTGTATTGGAGGTATAAGGCCCAAATTTTTTGGCATTTCTGGACATTGGCTAGCAGCTGGGTGAGCGTTTAAAAGCTGTTCATAATATTGTTGCCAGGCCGTTATGATGTCACGATCTCTATACACCAGTTCACCATTAAGACCTTTAATGGTTTTACACCTAGCAGGATCGCTGTTGCTCCAAACACGCTGTTTCGCGAGTTTATAAATGTTCTTTTGGCCTTCTTTGCTACCTAATTTCATGTAAAGGTCTTTCTGAAAATTTGCCTGCTCCACAGCTACGGCTTTCTTGGTGGCTTTCTTAACTCTTATGTACGACTCTCTATCTTCTGCTGTCTGTGTGGGCTGCCAGGTCTTGAAGGCCAGTTTTTTATTTTATATTGCATTTTGTACACTCTCAGTCCACCACCAAGTTTCTCTACCAGTCCTTTTTCCGCCCTTTGTGCGACCAAGGATCTTATTCGCTGCTGTAATTATGGACTTCCGTAGATGTTCCCATATTGTGTCAACATCAGAGTTAACGTCAACTTCCAATTTTTCTAGTAGATTGCAAAACTCGGAAATTTTATCTCCTTTTAGATTCCACCATTTGATGAGTTCTGGTGTTTGAGATACTTTCTGTTTTACCGTCTTCTTAAATAACATGTCCATTACAACAATGCGGTGTTGGGTGATAGCACTTTTTCCCGGAATTACTTTACAATTTGTAACACGACCAATGTGAGCTCGATTTACCAAAATGTAGTCGATCTGCGAAGATGTTCGTCCGCTTTTATAGGTGACTTTATGTTCCGGCTTTTTGGAAAAAAACTAATTTACAATAGCCAGATCGAATGCTGCTGCTGTCAAAGGAATGATTTTACCATCATGATTAGCTGTACCATGTGCATGGCCACCGTGCACTCTCTTAAAAGCGTCATTTGTTTCTCCAATATGGCCATTTAAATCACCACCCAGCAGAATTGTCTCTTTTATAGGGACTTGTTGAAGTAACTGTTCTAAAGTTATCCAAAACGAATCCTTTTCAGCTTGGCTACAACCCGACTAGGGAGCATAAGCCGAAATCACATTGAGGACTTCTCCTTTCACAATTACTTTTAGAGACATCAGTCTATCATTTATGCGATTTATCTCTAGGATGTTGTTGAGGTGTTCTTCTTTAACGGCTATGGCAACTCCATTTCTCCCGTGTTTTGCGCCCATATACATAAGTTTGTAGCCCTCTCCGATGTAACGGGCTTTGGATCCAGTCCACCGAGTTTCTTGTAAGCAGATGAAATCTACATTTCTACGCGTAAAAAGTGAGGTAAGTTCCTTTGTCTTCCCTGTTAGATTTCCTACATTTAGAGTTGCGAAGCGGACCTTCAGGTTACATTTTGGGACTAATGTCGTTAGCTGAGCCCGTCCTTGACTCGGTAGCCCTTGCAAACTATTCGCAGATTTAGGGCGATATGTCTGCGCGTCGTTTCGTGGCGACGCCTTATCCTTTGACCGTAACATATTATGTAACCTATCCATTTTGCTTGTCTTAGAATTTGGCGAATGTTTGGGTTTATTAGTCCAGTACCGATTGCCATCTGACGTACAAAAGCCTACCCGCTTGAGGTAGGAAAACCCTTGGATATTCGGTGGTCTATCCATGTACAAGTGTTTCCACCTGTAGATAGTAAAATCTGGTTATCCCGCCAGGAATCTGTCGTCAGAGCCTCGTCCGTTTATCAGCAGGGTGAACCACGTGTAGGTGAGGTTGACATTTGGGTTTGCAAAGATGTCGAGTCAATACCCTTTTCACCATATATGTATGTATTTACATATATATAAAATATAATTAATATTCACTTACCAACTAACAAAGCGTTTGTTTCTACAAAATGAAACCTCACTTTCTCGTAATATTATTATAAATGCGAAAGTGAGTTTGCTTATTTATGAGTTTGTTACACCTTAACTACTTGACCCGTGATCATGAAATGAAATGTTGTATACACGTTGTCACGGGTACAAAAAAGGAATAAGGAACCCTCCACCCAAAAAAACAATATTTCCCATATATATTATCATATCTAAATTAACGCCTGCGAAACCATCAGTAAAAGCTAATTTATTGCCATAAAGGCAATAACGTCAATAAAAAATCCGTCCTAAAATAATAGTTAATCGTTAAATGAAATCATAAAAATAAATATATAAAATAATAAATAAAGAAAAAGCCAAGAGTCTGCAGAATAGAAGAAAAAAAGCTAGGTTAAAATATAGTAATATACTTTGATTCCTAATAATATTACAAGGAAGGTAACAAAATATCGATGGATGTATTCATTTGAATAATAGGACTAAAATCCGGTGCCGAATTTTTTTGACAGTATTTAAATGTTGTCGTATACTATGTGATGATATAACTTATTTTAGAACTAGGTTTTGATGTACGCGCTGTTCTGATGACGGTGTGGGAATATTGTAGCTTGTCACAATAACCTTTAAATAAATTATTAACACTTGTTTCTGTATGCACAGATTCATGCGGCGGTGATCCTAATGCAAAACCTGGTTGTGGTTCAAACTGCGGTAAACAATGTTCCAGTGTTGGCGGAAGAGCTACAGCCTGTCCATTATTTTGCGAAGTCAACGGCTGTGATTGTAAAGACGGCTATTACTTCAATCCTGATACTAATAAATGCGTTTTGCCTGAAAATTGTCGTATGTATTTTTTTTAATGTAAACTTTTTATTTTATATGTATTATATTAAGATCCTATATAGCATTTATATTTATAGCTTATATACTATCAATATCAAATGATAATACAGAAAATAAAAATTCTAGCATATCGTTGAACAAAAATTTGAATACCGCCATTTGGATCCATAAAATTTTAAACGAGATTAATTAATTGATTGCGTTTGCTACGAAATATAGTTGTCAATTGTTATAATTTACCTCTTGGATTATTTTCATCCTATAATTTACCTCTTAGAAATATACCTTTTACCGGTTACAAACACAGTTCTTTTTCATCGTCCTAAGAACCGTGAGCTGGCACTGCTTTTGCAAATCATCAGCTCAACTTGTCAGATGCAGGCCCTTCATAAGGGATCTCTTACGGTCTGAGGTTAATAGAGATTACGGTAAATGTAACAATGAGATGCGCATGTCGTTCCCATCTCGGACATATATATTGGTTGCAAAGAGGAAAGACTTGATCGCGTCTACCGTATAGTTAGAACCCCAATTCTATCTCACTGTAACTTCTTTTACGATCATAACTTACTAACAGTACCAGCACGAACGACCCGATTGTGGAATGAGCTTCCTGCTGAAGTGATTCCCGAGGACTACAGTATGGAGTACTTCAAGGGGAAAATTAATAGGTTATTTAGGGGTCAGCAACGCGCATGTGACACTTCTGGTGTTACAAGCGTCCATAGGCTGCGGTGACCGCTTTACACCAGGCGGCCCGCATGCTTGCTTGCTACCGACGTAGTATAAAAAAAAACCAGGTAACGAAGTTAAGCTAATTTGTGACATTCGACATTACTAGTTACTCAGTTATGTATTTATTTATACACATAAGAACAAATACAAAATTATAAGAAGAGTATAACAATGTTTTATGCTACATTTACACATATATTGTTTGTTAGTAATTCTCACAGCATCTTATTAATTATACATAGCTCAAATTAAATTTGAATACTTCCTAAATTCGATTTTTTTTATAAAACATCGAGAAATACTTAAAAAGTAACATATTGACCGAATTGCAAAATACTTTTATCATAATATAGAAATATTTAATTTGTGATTCATTTTTAATATTTACATTTATTTGACATTGAAACGTTAACAATATGAAATAACAATAAATCACAAGACATAATAACATGAAATACATAATAAATATAATTTATGAGGGTTACATGTTATAAAGCATCTAATTTATGTACTTTATATTAGAACAAGTGCACGATTCGACATAGAGCATAGGGTTACAGTACAATAGTATCGAACAACGTTGAAAATATTTCAGTTGTCATTACTTCGGTGATAATGTCTAGGCAACTAGTTGTTTTGGCCGTAATGTTTATTTTGTTTTTAATAAAACCTCCTTTTGGTATTTATTTTTTTGTTATATTTTTGCATTAGTGTTTACGGTTTTGATTTAACCTGGATACTAGCTTTGGGACAGATTAGTCCCAGCTCGCTTTTTTAAAAATTTTTAAATTTCCCGCCATCGGCAAAGACATTTAGTACATGTACCATATGAGTCTATAAATCTATGGTCACAATAATATATTTAATTATATTCAGATTATATATGGTTTTTATATTATCATGTATTTGATATTATTTTCATAAAAATTATATCTAATTTAAAATATATTTCGTTTTTTTTTCTTATGATCGATAAAATATTGTATATTTTCTTGAAATAAGTTTTATATGAAATAAGGAGAAAGAATAATAGTAAAGTTAATTGGCTGAAAACTATTGTTATCATATTCATTTGTCTAAATTATTCAATATTTAATTTGATATATTCATATTGTAGTAGTTTAATGTATATTTAGTTCAGTATTTAATGTAAAATATTTTTTCTAACCTAAAAGTATAAATACAATAGCTAAGTTGGACATTTCGTGGATTAGTACAAAAAATAGTGCTTAAAAATTAAATAATAAATGTAATAATACATTTTGCATAATAATTGGAATTTCACATTACATCATTTATAATTATTCAAATCTTGTAATAAATCCAGTATTTTTTTAAACCTTATACTGCCAAACTGTTTGCTAACCTTTGCATCATAAGGTCTATTTTCGTTTGTATGGCGCTTAAATCTTTATGGTTTTTCACCAATACAGGTGTTAATCTTTTCTATTTTCAGCTAATACTGATGCATCTACAACAACCGAAGATCCACCAACTACTGCAAAAAGTACATCAGGTAAGTTATTTTAGTTAACATGAAATATACAAAAGTCTGCTGAATTGAAACGTACTAACATTTGAATGAGAGCGCGATAACTTTTTTTTTGGAACTTGGTTACTTAATGTAGTCTAGTTGTCGGATTGGTAATACATATTTGAATTCGTGTCTCACTAAACTCATATATATTTAAATACTTTAGCTAGCTCATCTTAGTTAGATTCGCGAAATTGCATCAAGACAGCAGCCTAAGCCATGGTTCGGTTGTTTTGAAATTCTTGGGCTTGGTTACAATACGACTAAAGAATTTATGGGCTCATCCAAAAAAGTCCAATTAGCTATGAAGCCCCGTTATGCTACAGTGGGTAGTAAGTTCATTCCTTCATTTTTTTACGAGCAGGGAGAGTAAGAGAGTCTAACTATCACATTGAGCCATTCACATATTCGTATCAATTACCTAATATAGTCAAAATGCAATTCTTTAGTTTTACCAAGCATTCCAATATATTTATATGACAAGGACTATCAAAATCCATTGCTTAAATACTTTTAAGTACATTTCTTAAAGATTGGTATTTTTTAGTCTACAAATTTAAAACCGTGTTTTTGACTGTATTTAAAGGAAAAAAAATATCCTTTACAGATAATTTAAAAATTCCTTTTAATGGAATATTATGATTCAAAATTGAAGGAAAAAATATTTTTAAACATACCTTAAGTACAACTTAATGAAGAATTATTATTTAAAATAATTCCTTATATCCCTACTAATATTATAATTACGAAAATAGCTCTGTCTGCCGCGCTTTGACGTCAAAATACTGAATCGATTTAAATGAAATTTGATATTTTATACACAGATAGTCTGAAAGAATAACAAGCCTAATAGGAAAAAAGGCTTTTAATGCGAAAAAAGAGTTGTAAAAGGTTGAATAGAAGTATCGCCATTTCTAAAGCAAAAAGCTTGGAACTAGCTTGAAGATCGATATTTATTCTATTACTTTATTCCTAGAAATCTGCAATATTCTATTTCACATAAATCTAAAAAGTACAGACACGTCAGATATATATTCGTATTATATTAGTAGATATGTCTAGATATTATTGGTAACAGTATTAATAAAGGAGTGCGCGCGAAAGAAAGGTAATTGGAGTATGAAGGTTTGGAGCGTTATGTGGTACTAATATAAAGAGTAATTGAGACAATGCAATCAAATTGGACGATGCGTTTCTCTACTCACATACTTTGATTTTTTTTATATCATAGGAGGCAAAGGAAAAGATGGGTCACCTGGTATTAAGTAGTCACCACCGTCCATAGACACTAGTAACATCAGGTGAGTTGTAAGTGCGTTGCGAGCCTGTGTTGGGGGAGGGGGGGGGGGGGGGGGAGCGTTTTCTGTGAGAGGGTGGTACTACCCCGCTCGAGCCGACCCATTCATGTTGAAACCAGTAATAGCTTCAGCTTGACTCTACCACCTAAAGACTATACAAAATCGATGACATCACGATAATATAATCACAATAATTAATTTTAATAACTAATCTACGTACATTTATTTTTACAGATTCATGTGGTGGTGATCCCAATGCAGTATCCGGTTGTGGTTCAAACTGCGGTAAACTATGCTCTGATTTTGGCTCAACAGTAAAAAGAGCATGCCCGTTATTTTGCAAAGCCGATGGATGTAATTGTAAAAATGGATATTACTTCAATTCTAATACAAATAAATGCGTCTTGCCTGAAAACTGTGGTATGCAATTTTTTTGTTAATATATTGTGTTATTTGTATTATTGATGTATTATGTATTATATGTTATATATTTGATATAAGTAGCAATATAACTTTTAAATTATTTTAGAAAATATATACTAAAGGTGGTAGAGCCAGGCTGTATCCCTATGTGGATCTCAGCATGAATGGGCCGGGATCTCAGCATGAATGGGTCGGCTCATCCGAGATGGTGTACATCTCACAGAATTTTTTTTTGAAATAACAGTATTTGTACGATTGCGTTTAGTCCTGTGTGTGAGAGTATCGGAGGCCCTCCCTCCCCTCTCCCAAAATATGATGGTGGATTTAAAGAGAGATTTACCCCAGAGGGATACTAACACTGACAGTGTAGGAGAATTCCCCCCGGACCGTACCCGCTCAGGATGCCCTTTCGTATTCTGGGGTGGGCAAAATTCCGCTCGTCATAATATCCATAGGCGGCGGTGATCACTTACTATCAGGTGAGTCGCATGTTCATTTGCCGCCACTGGTATAAAAAAACATTTCAAAACTCTATTATCCAGTACTATGTTTACGTACTCGTGGTTTTATTTATCTAATATAGGAGTCAAACAAACAGGCGGGTCACCAGATGTTAAGTGATCACCGCCGTTTATAGATACTAGCAATACCAGGGGAGTCGCAAGTGCACTGCCAACCTGTATTTCGGAAGAATGAGGGAGGAATGGTGAGGAGAAGAGGAAAGGGGGAGAGGAGGTGGGCCTACGGCGCTCTCACTAACCGAACGAAATGCAACAATGCAAGCATTGTTACTTCACGTCGGTGTTCCTGTGGGGCAGGTGGTACGAACCCAGGAGAGCCAACCCATTCATGCGAAAACCAATAATAGCCTCAGCGTGGTTCTACCACCTACAAATGTGGTATTACTGTTATACATTTTTACTTCATATTAAGCACCAAATAATTCTGTATTCATATCATAACGTTTGTTTTTATTATATTTTGTAAACATTCTGTTACAGGATCCAGTGGCAGTTAGTTTCGTCATGAACAGACAATGAATGAAATTTGAAATATATCGAAATATTTCTTCTTAATTACTGTTGTTTTTTATTTACTTCATGGTACATATCCATTTAAGCAAATAAATAAACGTTAATATTGTTTATAATTCAATTTAATAATTAAAGTTGTAATGTAGTTAATTATAATACATAAATAGTATATATGGTACGCATGCATACTGTATTTGGGGCTAGATAAAGGAAGATAAAACAGCGAAATATTTAAGAATAATCGACTCATTTAACCTTAATTACTGGTACTGACTTCTGTTGGTACACCTAAGATGTTTTGCATAGTCCTAGAAACGAATCAAGGTGTAGATTCTAGAACCAAACCTTTTATTCGAAATAGAAACGCTGTAGACCTGGAAAGGTCTTTACAGTTTCACCGAACTATTGAGGCGAGCGCTGAAGGCACTCAGCCGTTTTGGGATGTTTGGGCGACTAACTCAAGGGTGCACAGCACACCTCGGCTTTATCCACAATAACTCTCTGTCCGTATTCTTTCTGATTTTTTCTATTTACTACAAAAACTGACTTATATTGATAGAGAAATTAAACATATTAAGCGGGAAGCAAAGTCATATAGTAATTGTTAATATTATAGTTAACATATTGTATGATAATATAAGACTTGTTGATAAGAATTTCCTACTATCTCGGCTTAGTCAGAAAGGAATACTATTGTGTGACCGTGTTGCAATGGCAACTTAATGCTGAAGTAATCCCTATGATGAATCAATTCTTGAAAATTTTAAAAATATCGTTATGAAACAAAAACATAATACTAGGTATTCTTTAAAATCGCGCCTACTTAACTTTAACTAACTAACATGAAAAAATAAATGCTATATACAACAAAAAGGCTTCAGTAATTTAATCAGTATTAATAAATAGTATTTCCCTGCTAAATGAATAGTATTTCCCTGCTATAGAAATGGTGAATTTAATAAAAGACCGACATAAGTAGTTCGGTGAATCGGATAAGGCGTCACTAGGCCAATTTCGTAGTCAGTTAAAAAAACGACATAGTTTTATAACTAAAAATAGTTAAAAATCGGTCATCCCATGTTTAAGACGCAGTAAGTCTAGTAACAGTGTTAGGTATCACAATAAATTCCCAAAGCATATTACAGATTTTCTAGATAGTAAGCTCAAATATCATATTTTTTTATATCATAGGAGGCTAACGAACCGATGGATCATCTAATGCTGATTTTTTTCTTCTTCTTCTGTTCTGCAAACTCTTGGTCTGCACCTTTTTTGCTTTCGCTTTTTTATTGTCTGCGTGAAAAATTGTATCTGTGAGCTAATATTGAGTATTGTTTATCTATTTAGTATTATTTTAATTTGTATCTATTTTTTTTTCATTTGAATTAACTACTTATTATTTTAGAGTGTTTTTTTTAGTGATATTATTGCCTTCATAGCGGTTTTATTATAATCCTTTATGGCGATTTTTAGATTATAATCCACATTGTCCCACACCGAAGCGTTCACGGTTCGATGTATGAAATGTTAAGTGATATAGACACAGTAGAGAGGGAAGGTGAGGAGAAGTGGACCTTTGGCACTCTTTTTTTTTTCGAAATGACTACACTATTGACCCAGCAAGGTCTTAACGGCTTTACCGGACTACAGCGTGTTTTGATATTTAAAGGCTATTATGGGGTGAATCAATAAGATAACGATGGTGACGACATACTGGACGTTACCTTGCATTTCCAGCTGGAAATGATTGGGCGCTACCAAGGGGGGCAGGTTTGAGGGTAACATATTGATTACCTAGATTTCTAGCAAAACTGCAAGTTATATGGAAAAAAGTAAAATGCAAAGTCATAGGTAATAAAAAGATCTACAAATTTTATATTTACACTTTTTACACATAACCTCAAACCTCAAAAATTCAAATAACCAAGGTTTTGTTTTTTTTTTAATTTATTACAAAGA
This sequence comes from Antheraea mylitta, assembly GCA_014332785.1. Taxonomy (NCBI): domain Eukaryota; kingdom Metazoa; phylum Arthropoda; class Insecta; order Lepidoptera; family Saturniidae; genus Antheraea; species Antheraea mylitta. The sequence continues at coordinate 1,710,597 of JACEII010000038.1, read as the reverse complement.
ATTTTGTTTTCACGAAATTTGGTTAAAACTTACCTTCATCAAATGTCATAGAAAAGTGGGGAAGGGGCTAAGAGGGTCTGAGCCTTACTACATACTTGTTATTTCGTAATAGCTGTAAAAACCGTTAGTCAGTATTATAGGTTATGTCACGTTCAACATACTATTTATGAAAGAAAATATTATTTTTTGCAGCTACTACCTAATAACAGGTAATGGAATATACCTTTTAAGGGGCTAAAATTTTCCGTAGGTCACTCAGGTATATGAGTTATCTTAAAAAAACAATAAATAGGCATCTACGCATACGATTTAAATAAGATTCTACAACTTTCTCAAAATATTGTAGATGTCTTATTAAATATTAATCTCATTAAATTATTTGGTTGTTAATTACAGTACTATATTATGATTAGCTGCTTTGAAGGTGCTTTTTCGATGATTAAATAGAAACTTTCGATGTTGAGTGAAGATAGCGTGAAAGAATAAATATTTAAAATCAAATAAATTACAGTTTGTCTGGGACATCAGAAGGTAAGTTTTCACCAAAAATCGTGGATTTTTTAAAAATAAAAATAATAAAAAACCAAAAGCTTCCTTTTCATTTTTGTTATATTCTTTTCCTTTTGGAATATGTTTCATCCTACACTGTTTTGTTTAGTTTTAAAAATTATCGACCCTGGTCTAGAACTAAAAGTCTGAAACCTAAAAGTCGACACATTATTATTTTCACGATTAATCGTACAGAGCTACTCCTTTATTTAGATAAAAGTTTAGTAGATTATATATATTTATCTTCTATAATATAAAAATGAATCGTTGAATGATTTGTTTTTCTAAGCCTAAATCTCGAGAACAGCTGAACCGATTTCGCTAATTCTTTTTTTATTGTGTTTGTAATTATTATAAGGTTATTATTAAAAGCGCATATTTAATATACTTAAGGCGGAACGGAGTTCGGGGGCATTACCAATATCTATATAATTATGAATAAAAAATATATTCATAACCAAACACATTCTCAGAGCCTACTGGAATATGTTAAGATACTTATAACTACATTTATATTTGTGTACCTATGCCATTCGTTAGATTGCCTTTCAGCCAATTCATACATTTGATGATTTTTCATGAAATAAGAAAATACGTTGCGATTTTGCTGGCCGGCATGATGGTGGCGACCGGCGAAGGATAGTGTGTCAGTCGGTGGTCGCTATTATTTTTGGATTGCACTGTGCTTACCATCAGGCATAGTGCAGTCATTGTTGAGTCAGACATCTCCTTTATCACAAAGTAATGATTAAATTGTTTCAATAAGAACAGACAAATATGTTAATGGAATTGATTGAATCTCTAAAATGTTTTATCAAAGCGTGTAAACATTCAATTTCCTATTCATATTTAACTCTCATGTGCGTCATAAATACTTAAGCGTTACAATAACGTGTCACTAAATCACGTTGCATTAATAACTTCGCAGTAAATAAATTTTATGATTGTTTAATAGTCGAAGAAATAAACTTTATATCTATACTAATATATAAAGCTGATGAGTTTGTTTGTTTGTTTGTTTGGTTGAACGCGATAATCTCAAAAACTACAGATCCGATTTAAAAGTTTCTTTTAGTGTTAGATAGCTCATTTATCGAGGATGGCTATAGACTACATATCATCACGTTAAAACCAAAAGGAGCTGAGCACTAATGAAGAATGTCTCAAAATCGGGCTATTTTGGAAGCTTCCGCTGCGTGTTAATGTCAGTATTATATGCGTTGCCATGGTAACGCGATAACATTCTATCAAAAATATTTTCATGGTTTATTTTGTATTCCTATTAAAAAAGTTTATTCTACGTTAGTTTTGTTTTCGATTTTTAATTATACGTGTTACGTTTATATCGCAAACATTTCTTAAGTTTATTTTGTGTTGTTATTCAGAAAGTTTAGTAGTAATAATATTCGTCCAATAAGACAGTCGAAGGAATTAATCTATACAGCCAATTCTGAAGTTGTCAATATAATTAGTTTTCTTCTATGTCCAAGTTAATGTAAAGGTATAAGCGCCGAATCCTCTACATAATATAACGTAATTTTTTCTCTTCTTAATCTTCAAGACCATAGAATTAATGCTTCGTGGTTTTTTTTTCATTCATTTCACTTATGCAAAATAAACGAACGATATTATATAACACGCAACCAATTTCTACACGATATAGAATTATGTAACACAATATTATGAAAAAAATATAAAATCCACTACATGACAGACTGAAATCCCGCCAAACACTCTTAAAAAACTCTATTCTACATTAGTTTTGTTGCCATTTTTTTATTTGTGATATATTACGTATTATAAAAGTAAAGTGAGTGTAATTTATATTAAAATAAATTATTTTTGGTGAATACAATCTGTGATGCTACAAACATTAACATTTTTTTTAACTCTGTCGATATGTCTGTTTTTTTATTTGTTCCGGGTAATCTCCGAAACGACTGGACCTATTTGAATGTTTGTTTTTTCTTAGAAATGACTACGCTTAACAGCTTCACCGGACTACAAGTAATATTTGAACGGGAATTTTACGGGCAAATAAGTAACTAATTAGCTGTTTTATTTAATATTGTTCGATAATGTGTAGCTTCATATTTTCATTATTTTCTTATATAGTGTGAGCACTGAGGGTGATATATGGTTTAAAATTCCAGTTATGTGGCTGATCATAATCCCATCCCATTCGATACACTATTAGAATTCACATACATAACGTACACGTTACCTGTTACAGTAGATGATGTGCGTGTGATACAAATATTTTTGAAATAGTATTATTGTAATTTACACTAGATGTGTAATCACAATTTTAAATTTATTTAATATATTAAAAAAAAAACGCGTGCGAAGCCGCGGGTAACAGCTAGTATGTTATATTTAAACAACTACACGATTTCGCATTGAACGGGAACGAAAGTATTAAATAGCCCTAATAAGTCGTTCAGAAATCATATGTGTGGTGACAATGTTGAAGGGACTCATACTTTTGATCATAACGGGCATTATTGTTTTATTATTATCTTTTTTTGGTAAAAAAACATTGTAGAGGTTTTTTGCTATTAACTTTTACGACTTTTCTTTAGTCTTATTTATTTGCAGGTAACAATACCGAGTCAACAAACGAGGATTCAGTATCCACCACAATGGAAAATACATCAGGTACGTTACGTTACTTAACGCAAAGTATACAGAAGTTTGCTAAAAATCATTATATGCTAAATTATCCTCACTATCTGCTAGTGTCACCTTCGGACTGACGAATTTATAAAACAAAAATATAGTTCTTGTAGATTCCACCTTAAATTATTTTGAGTATTTATTTTATTTTATACCAACTGCGCCCGCGACATGTCAATTATACGAGTACATTTCAATTTAGTAGTGTTATAGCCACGCTGAAGCTATAACTGGTTTCAGCATGAATGGGTCGGATCACCCGGCGTAGTACCATCCTCACACAGAAAACCGTCGTGAAGTAACAAACAGTGCTTGCATTGTTGCGTTTCGTTCGGTCAGTGAGAAGTCAGTATATTAATATCCTAATGTATGTAAAATATATATTACAATGTTACACGTTACTTCGAAGATATTTGCACAATTCTACTAGGCGGATTTTCAACTGAACTTATTCAATGAGGTCTAATTAATAAAACATTTCGAACTGTTTCAATATGTCAATAATTTTGACCACTTAATATTGACGGTTCTTTTTACATATTTTTTTCTATTTTCAGCTGATGCCGATGTACTTACAACAACTGATGATCCTATAACTACAACTACAATAAGTTCGTCAAGTAAGTTAATGTACTTAATCCAAAACAGTAAATAAATTTAAATTAGTTTAATAAATAAAAATAGTCTTGAAATTTTTATCTTAGCGTTTACGGTTTTGATTTAATCTTCTCTACTTTCAGCTTCCACTAATGCGTTTACATCAACCGAAAGTCCACCAACAATTACTACAAAAAGTACATCAAGTACGTTAATTTAGCTAACGTAAAATAAACTGAAGACTGCTAGAAATGAAATATGTCCATATTTCAATGCTAATGTGATATTTTTTTCTTATCTTTGGAACTTGATTAGGTAATTTAGGTTTAGTAAGATTCGAAATATCAATTCAGAAGATAATTTGAGTTACGTATATCAGTAACTCAAATATGTAGTGTAGCTAGAGTAACTTAGTCAAATCTAAGAAATTTCATCGAACAACAACCCAAGCCGAGCTTCAGCTACTTTGGAGCATTGAGTTAATGATCGAGTTCATTCCTTGGTGTTCCTTTTCTATAAGAAAGAGTAAGATATTCTAAGTATCACACTGAGGCATACATAATCATATCAATATGATATCGCCAGAATGTTTTTTTTTTTCGAAATGACTACGCTATTGACCCAGCAAGGTCTTAACAGCATCACCGGACTACTAAGGCGAGCGCTTAAGGCACTCAGCCGATTTTATTTTGGCAACCAGCTCAAGGGTGCACGGCACACCTCGGCTTAGCTGTTGCCTGTTGCATGCAAAATCGCGACTTATCTTAGATAACTTAGCTAACTATTCATATATGTATGAGTTGTTGAAACGTATATGTGTACCAAGCATACACGCCTCAACAACTCCTCCATATATTTATTATCGGAAAATTGAGAGTTTTCAGTTCGATTAGGGAAAAAAAGTAAACTCTTCCACTTTCATGTGTAAGCATGTAGGCGTGTACGTGTGTGGGGATGATCGTGTAGTGTTGTAGCAGTAATGTATATTTGTGTGTCACCGTATCGCGAAAGCAACGCACTCAAAGGCTCCCTACCGAGGGAGCGAACCTAGGTTTGAGCCGTTGCCGTGGGAGGCCTAATCGGGTAAATAAAAACATTCAATTTAAATAGCCAGAATGCATTTCGGTAGTATTATCTACTATTCCAAAATGTTTCTATTACGAGGAGTGTCAAAACGCATTACTTAAATTATTGTAATTAGTTCTTAAGAAATTGCTATATTTATTCATGTAATATATATTTACACATAATGTAAAATGTATTGGAAATATATATGTTAAAAAGATGTACTCGATCGAGTTTCTTGAGGGTTCTTCTTGACGATTGGGTTATTTTCCGAATCGGTGGTAGTTTCGACATTCGTAAGCGCCTTATTAAGGCCTAGACTGAATAATGAAAATTTTTGAATTGATATAAAAGTTGTGGTGGTCTACTGGCTTGCCCATTGGAATTTTTTTATATATCATAGGTGGCAACGCACAAGTGATTCACCTAATGTTACGTGATTACCACCGTCTATAGACACCAGCAGCACTAGAGGATTTGCAAGTGCTTTTCCAGCCTGTGTTGATGTGGAAGGGGGAAGGGGAAGGGAGGGAGGTGGGCCTCCGGCGCTCTCACTGACCAAACGAAACGCAACAATGCAAGCAGATCCTAATGCACAGGGATCCTTATCCAATTATTAACACAAAAAGGCGGGAATTCTTCTTATATATTGTTTATATTCCTAATTATTAGGTTGACGACTATTCGTTTATAATTACTACTAATCATTAGAGCTTAGCAGCTTAGCTTATTAGCAGGTTAAATCTTAGTTTTTGGCTAATTAGTACTTGCTTTATTTTTTAACCATTTTCTGTACTGCCAGCTGATACCAGTGTACCTACTACAACTGCTAATTTAATAATGACTACTACTGAAAATGGTAAGTTAATCGAGTTAGCGTAATCTATCTATATCTATATCTATATACTATAATAAAACTGTAACAAGTCGAAATCTGTACATTAAATATTTTTTGAAAATTTTAATCAGGATAGGCTATGTTATCGATATAGAAGCCAAAAATAATCTTTTTACAATTTTTGTCTGTCTGTCTGTCTGTCTGTCTGTCCCTATGCACACGCATCACTCTGAAACTACTGAACCAATCTTGACGAAACTTGACATAGTGATAGCTAATATTACGAGATTACATCAAATATACTTTTTGTCTCATAAAACGCCAAGGGTTCTCCAGGATAAAGGATTAAAGTCTAGAATATAAACCCGAATTACTCTGAAAGTACTGAACCAATTTTAACGAAATTTGACACAGTGATAACTAATATTAGAAGACTACATCCAGGATACTCTTTGTCCCATAAAACGCAAGGAGTTCTCCAGAATAACGGACGAAAGTAAGAAATTTGTAGTTCATGAGATTCTTAATGGATTTTGGTAATTTTCCTTTGTGCTATTTACAGCAGACAGATTAGTTAAAAATTCAAGCTATATAGGCTACATAAAAAAAAAAAACAAATAACCAAAAAAAACGACGGGGTTCGAACCGTCTCCCTGTCGGTCATGAGAATAGTATAGAATCGCCAACTTTACCTCTAGGCTACGATTACATAACAATTTTGTTCAAAAATTTCAACTGCTTCGAAAACGTCCACAAAATTGTTAATAACTAATCTATACTATTAAAACTGTAACAAATCGAAATCTGTACATTAAATATTTTTTGGAAATTTTAATCAAGGTAGACTATGTTATCCATATAGAAGCCAAAATTAACACAGTGACAACTGATATTACAAGGCTACATCCAGGATACTTTTTGTCCCATAAACGCAAGGGTTTCAAATTTAGAATAGCTGGTTAATACTGTGAAAATTGGTCGATGATAACTTGAAGTATGTTATAAAAGTATTAGATATAGCATTATCAAGACATATGTCATAGTGTGATTTTACTTTCTTTGTAGAAGGGTGCATACTTTCAGTTCCGAAATTATCGCTGTCCGACATATTTTCAATTAAAACACTGGTTACATTCACAACTGCGAACGGTGTTTCATAATTTATAAATAGCGTTAAAAATGCGTAGTTTAATCCGTGACAGTCAATTGTCTAATTAAATAGTAACAAAGAAATCAGTGAAAGGTGCAAGCGCGGTGTGTTTGGCGGTATGTCAAAGGGCGCAAGGTCTTCTGTGCATGCCGTGTAATACTGGTACGACGAGTGTTCGACAAAGCAATTTGAATGTTATGTTTATACAGATAGAGTTGCAGATGTTTTTGAATACTTCGTCAATAGTGCAAAGTTCGTATTATCGGAAATGTAACGTCACAAAAAACCATAATCTTCATCATCATCATCATTGGCAGCTCTTCTCGACCTAATGCAGAAAATAAGCCTCCTCTCTTTTAAAAATAAAAACATGTAATTGAAATCTATCTAGGTCAGACTTTGGCCAGTGTATATGTATATTAGTAAGATTAAAAAAACCAATTCCGTAATATTATAAAAATATTATATTACACCTAATTTAAAAATATAAAAAATACATATTCCTATACATTAAAAAAAATACTGAAGATTAATTTGACCCGTAAAAAGCTAACATCACGCAATATCTCTAGGCGGTCACCCATCCAAGCACTGACCACGCCCGACATTGCTTAACTTTGGTGAGATCGGACATGAACCGGTCGACGTTGACGACAAAACATTTCTATCCACGCGTCTCTCTGCCATTATTGTGACTTTACATAATATTAAATAGAAACAATTTGAATCTTACAATTATACAAGTAGGGTTGTAAAGGTTTTTGAGTAGGTATTTCGTTAATAGTTCAAAGATTGCGTTTTGTGTGCCCGCGTATTTCGTTTAGATTGACATTTTAAAACTCGCAATATCTTTTGAATGTAATGGCCGATTTTAATAATTCAAAAAGTTATATACAGGTACTGAAACAGTCTTAGTTTAAAAATAATTTATTTGGATATGGATTAATATATAGACATGAATAACATAGTCTTTTACGCATGGTATAGTTTTTATTAAGATTTATTTCAAAAATGTAGTTATAGTGACATAATCACAATAGGTAGACATATGTATGCTGCCGCGAGGTTTTTTTATAGATAATAATATGTTCTTTAATATTGTAGAACATATTTTTGTTCTATCATTCATAGTTATCGGGGCGCATGCGATGAAATACATTTTATGCAAAATTTTTTTCATACCTTTGATTACATTATTGAAATTTTAGTAGAAATCCCAATTTTTTTCTAAAAAATAAATATAGCCTATGTTACTAAGGGTTTTTTTCGAAATGTCTACGCTATTGACCCAGCAAGGTCTTAACAGCTTCACCGGACTACTAAGGCGAGCGCTTAAGGCACTCATCCGATTTTATTTTGGCAACCAGCTCAAGGGTGCACGGCACACCTCGGCTTGGCTGTTGCCTGTTGCATACAAAATCGCGACCTATCTTAGCTAACCTAGCTAACTATTTATATATGTATGAGTTGTTGAAACGTATATGTGTACCAAGCATACACGCCTCAACAACTCCTCCATATATATATTATTGGAAAATTGAGAGTTTTTCAGTTCGATAAGGGGAATAAGTAAACCCTTCCACTTTCATGTGTAAGCGTGTAGCGTGCACGTGTGTGGGGGTGATCGTGTAGTGTTGTAGCAGTGATGTATATTTGTGTGTCACCGTATCGTGCAAGCAACGCACTCAAGGGCCTACCGAGGGATCGAACCTAGGCTTCAGCCACTGCCGTGGGAGGCCTAATCCGGTATGTTACTAAGGGATAATGTAGCATTCTAATGGTAAACGAATTATCGAAATCCGTCCAGTAGTTTGAGTTTATTCGTAATTAACATACAAAAATACTACGATTCCTCTTTATTATAATAGTTTAGAAAAATAATTTGAATCTTATGCTTTACTGATAGGGTCGTTAATAGTGCGAAGCTTGTGTGTAATCACCACGAACGTCGCCATGGCCGATTTAAGTTTAGGGTGCGCCTATAGATGTTTTACATAAAAAATCACATATAATCTGGGTATATGTTTGAGTGACACCGGGGATAGTTAGGATTTACAATTGGAAACGGTAGTTGTGGATGCAATCGGGTGTCAGTTTTATTCAATTTTATCGCTTTTAAAAATACAATTGAAACCAGTGATAACCAATTTGGTGCAGACGAAGTTGCACGGGTCAGCTAGTATAACATAAAAGCCTACTAAAGTCCATTTCATGCTAAAATTTAAACATTATTAAAAACGTAAGAAAGGTGTAAGTATCGGTCTTTGAGATATTAAATCGTAATATAAATAAAAGGTAAAATTGCTTCATTTTACATCTTCATTACTTTAAGCACGAATTTTATGGTTCACGATTATTCATTTATAATTACTAGTAATCAGTAGAGCTCATAAACATCAGGTAAAATCTTAGTTTTTGGCTAATTAATATGTGTGGTCTTTTTTTAACCATTTTCTGTATTTTCAGCTGACACTAGTGTACCTACTACAACTGCTAATTCAGTAACTACTACTACTGAAATAGGTAAGTTAGTCGATTTTGTCTAAAATAAGCTTACTAAAGTCCATTTCATGCTAAAATTTAAACATTATTAAAAACGTAAGAAAGGTGTAAGTATCGCTTTTTGAGGTATTAAATCGTAATATAAATAAAAGGTAAAATTGCTTCATGTTCCACCTTCATTACTTTAAGCACGTATTTTATGATCTATCTAATATATCCCGAAGGAAAATATATAGTATTGTCAAGTGTCCTAAAATTCCTGTCAAAATTCATGCTTGGGTAATTAATCAATTATTAAAGTTATTATAGTCGTCTGAAACTGAAATTTTAGTCACACCACCTGGATGGGTGGTGGAGGGAAGACCTCCGTCTTCCATGTTAAGGTTTTCAAGGTCAAGGCATTATTCGTTTATAATTACTACTAATCATTAGAGCTCATAAAAATCGGGTAAACCCCTAGTTTTTGGCTAATTGGTATTTGCAGTCCTTTTATCAATTTTCTGTAATATCAGTATCTACAACAATTGCTGATCCAATAGTTACTACTACTGAAACAGGTAAGTTAATCGAGTTAATCTAAAATAACATAAAAGCCCACTAAAGTCCATGATAAAATTTAAACATAATCAAAAACGTAAAAGAGGTGTTAGTATCATTTTTTGAAATAAAAAATTGTAGTACAAAAGGTAAACTCGCTTTATATTCCAGTTTCATTACTTTTAGCACTTATTCTATGGTCTATATAATATATCCCGAAAGAAAATATACACTAAAGTCGACTGTCCTAAAATGCTTATGAAAATTCATACTTGGGCCATTAATTCATTATTAGAGTTAATATAGTAGCCTGAAACTGACATTTCATCCACACCACCTGGATGGATGGAAGTTTTCCACGTTGAGGTTCTCAAGGATATCTTTTTACCCTTATCCCACCTAAGTAGAGTCGGCACAACATGTTTTTTTTTCCATTCACTCCTGTCAAATATCATCTCAGTATTCACACCTTTTACACACATCATTTTTTACACAATCCATCCATAACTTTTTCGGTCTTCCTCTACTCGTATATCCGTTGACCATTATCAAAGTTTAAACTTTGACATATCTAATGTGAATTTATGGTCATTAAGTATATAAAAAACTAGCTTTTGCTTGCAATTTTAACCTATCCAGTCAGAACTATTTTTCTCGAGGAATGGTACAGTCCTTTTCTGTACTTTTGACAGCGAATGGATAATTTCATGATGATTAAATAGTTAGAGTATGAAAATTTAACAACTTAATTAGTATTTGTAATATTATTTAGAATCACAATACATATCAGTCTAGAGAATTACTGGAATAACAAGGGTGTATGTAAAATATCAGTTATTTTAACATTGCGTTACGAAGAACTTCATAGATTAATGTAAAAGGAAGTATAGTGAGATATCTTATTTCATATTAATGTACACTCATCTTCTCCATGATATAGTATATATGCAAGATGTATAAATAGATATAATATTCTATGATACTTAGATTTCTTTGCGTAACATTAAAAACTAGTGCTAATAAAGTTGCGTTCGCTTTGAAACATAATTATTCAATTTTTTAATTATATTTTGTTTTAATTCCTTTTCAGCTCAAAGCAGCACTTAATATTATAATTATACACACACATCATAAATTTTGAAATATATCTGGTTTTTGTTGTTCAATTAATGTGTTTTTTATTTACTTTCTGATATATAAATATACGTAAGCATATACATAGAAGTTAAGATTATTATTTAAATTTAATTCAAGGTAAAGAGATATTTAATCATACACAAAAATATTAAAAAAGAAATGTAGAAATTCCAGCTCTTAATATATTTTGCTTATACCGTTTATTGCAAGAGTTATTTTAAACATTGAACGAAATTATTTAATGTATTACATCTTATAACATTATATATTATACAGCAATAGCCTCTGTCACATCTGTGTATCTGTTTGCGATAAACTCTAAGGCTACTGAACGGATTTTCATGCAGTTTTCATCAGTAAATAAAGTATGGGGAAGGTTTATGTATATAATTTGTCAAGATATGTTATTATCAGGGCAGGATAAAGTCCACGGCCCCCTAGTATATTTATAAAAATTAACTGGACTCTTACTCTCTGATCCTAACTTTTAAAGTTGAATAGTTATTTTTCTAATAAGTATATTTCGAACCGTCATTTTTTGTTGCTATTATATAGATTCTGTATATAAATTTTACAGACGTTGAGTATATCAAATACAAGTGTTAACGTTTAATATTCAATTGTTTAGTCTATTGTAAAATAATCTAAAAACATCGATCACTCAACAAGAAATAGTTACAAAATTGGTACAAGTCCTCATCAATGTTTTTGGCCGCTATGAATTTAGCCTTATAGATACAGTTAAGACTTCAAACCAAAACAAAGTCAAAATATTATTGTAAGAGTTTTAAATTAGCATCTATTTATTGTTTAGTTATCTCTGAGTTATACGTATAACTTGTATTTTTACCTGGATTTGTGTTCTGGCTATGTATATTCAAAGATAAATATCAAATTTTATGTTTTCGTGAGAGATGGAAATAATAAATATTTGTATACGAATAAGTAGTAGGAAAGCGGTTAAAGACATCACTCACCTTTGTTTCTTAGCCGATTTTTTTCATTCATTCTTTTATTCTGTTTTATTGATGAGATGAGATTGCTATTGATGAGATTTAGTGTTATCAATAAAATCGACCACTGGACGAATAGTCATATCAGTAAAAGTGAGAACAGGACAAGTCTAAATGTAATATTACTATATATAATAGTACTATATATATATTACTATATATATAACAATGTGATCAAGAATATTACTAAATAGATAATTATAAAGTGAACAAGATAGTTTACCGCAGTTGAAAAATAACTGAACCCTCATCAAACATTCCCACAGAGAATATTTATTTTTCATAGATAAAACGAGATCCTTAGCGTAATCGATTAATATCAGAGATAACTGACACGTTTTCATCTTTGGGATTAAAAAAAAATGGCTTAACGTTAATTATTATCTAATTAATCAATATACCACATCTTAGTAGGCTGAGATTTTGCAAAACATCTATGTTCTGAAGCAATTATAGCTTATCATGCCAGGACTCCGTACGGATCGAGGTAAATTCGAATTTTTGAGACTGAGTAATAGGTTCTAATGAAAGAAAATATGGTTATAAAACTATAGCATGATGGTGATGAAATTTTTTTTAAATCCACCTTACTTAGTAGCACTCTTAGAAACTTGAAAATCTGCCGTCAAGCACATGGTGTTTGTATGATTGAGGGCAAGTCTCCCTTAATATTAATGTATATACTATCATTTATAGCAACATTATTTAACAACAAAAGATATTGTGGTCGAACACTTAAATCTAAAAAGTATAAAAAGACATGTCTTCGAGTAAATTTCATATCTTGCATTTTTAGCATAAACGACTGCAGTTTCTTTCGTGCAATACCGCAAGGCACAAGAATTAAAATTAACAATGCTGTTACGTGACCTTATAAAACGAGAATGAAATGTTCAATAGAATGTTTGCATTTCAGTGTGATTTTGTAAATAGGCTTTCATAATACTTGTATTTCTCATCAATGTAATATGTAACATAGATAGTATAACTTGATAAAATATAAATAAATCTTGTTTATCATTTTGCTTTTAGAAGTTACGTTTTTAAAGTTTAATGAATACTCAAATATTATTAATATGAGATAGCATTAATGTGTCAATAAATATGTACAAATAATAATAATATTTTTTTACGATAAATAAAATTTATGCCGATTTTATATCACAATAAATATAAAACTTGTATACTTGTGTAGTGCACAATTTTACGTGCAATCGGTATAAAAAGTTGAAATAAACCTGATAAGTCATTTTAATGATAATGTCATGACAACTATTAATTTTGACCGTGACTGTTTATTTGCTTCTAACACAACTAGAGTAAGAATAGTATTGAATAGCTGCTGTCCAAGACTTCGTCCGTGTAGAATAGTTACTTTGTGTTAACGCTAACAAGCGGTGGAAGGTCTTAAAAGGTAAGAAAACCGACTTTGAATCTCATTAGTGCTCCGCACCTATTGGTTTTAACGTAATAATAGCATATAGCCGTCCTCGATAAATGAGCTATCCAATACTGAAAGAATTTCTCAAATCGGGCAAGTAGTTCCTGAGATAAGTCCGTTCAACCGAAAAAACCCTCCAGCTTTATAATATTAGTACATATTTCTACTCTTCTCTTGTACTTAACTCCAGTTATCATTCAAATTACAATAACTTTTGATAGAGTAGTCCGATTTTAATAAAACAAAGAGTAAGTTACCCTTGAAAATATATTGTATCATATTTATAAATATATACTTAAATAAATAAAAAATAAAACACACTTGACATCAGTAACAGTACTTTGCAATCTCAAATTTGTACAAATAATATGTAACATTTTAAAATCTTAAAATAAAATTATATACAAGAAATGACAATTAGATACACGAAAAGGATAACAACTTAAATTAAGAATAACGTATGATGCCTTCTGCTAACAAATGTAGATTTTAATATTACATTATATTTATGTTGGTGACAATGCCATTGTAAGTATCCCGGTTTTATTACATAACTTTGACGTTAAAACTTTTATATTGTAACGTATGTAGCGCTTTCTTTTGGTTTTAAGCCCTAAAGAATATTAAATAATATAATAGGAAGTATTAAAAATCAAAAACTGTGTGCAATGGGATCGTAACTACCATTAAAAACCTCCTTATAGGTTCAGTTTGTCGCGTTTTATGATCGATTAACGCTTAGTGGTTTTTAGATACAATGTCAGTATAGATCAGTATTATAATAGCAGCTGTTGACCCATTTTTTGCTCAACGATTTCTGCTTCTTCCAATACACTGTCTCCTGACTACTTTTTCGTCACTGCTAATTATATTACTCTTTTTCATGTAATAAAGTGCAGTTATTTTATTCAGTTTAGGTAACAAAGAACGCAGAAGAATACATAATAAAACTGATTAGGTAAATACAATATGTGTGTGATTTAAATACATGAATATGTGAATAAAAGTTATCGACGGTGATAAATACAAATATGTGAGTTACGAACTATGAATGCGTAATCGAAATGTTTGTCATTCCTTTCTACTATTTTTCTTTACTTCTTATAACTCTCTAGACTTGTAGGTACTGGACAAATAAATTACTTTGTTGTATCACGAGAGGCTCTTCTAACTCAAAGCAAGTACTTCAATGAATGGAGGTTTCTGCTAGCTGAAATTGCAACTGAATATTTAAACACTTCTGATACTATCAGCAAAAGTTTGATGATACTGCTTAAAAATGTTCTTTCGGGTAATTTCTTACTTTATAGAATATGACTCGATTATAATATAGATAATATACTGTGAAAATATTATATACATACGAAAACATTTACCGGTACTAATGTGTTACGTACTCAGTAGGTTTGGAGTTTCTAATATAAAAGTTATAATGTATTTTTTAGTTTTTTGGAACGAAGTTCCTTATCGCGCGTTGTGAAAGGAGTCTAGACGGAAAAAATTCTTACGAAAAGTTGTCACGACACTTTTTGCTATAGTAAGCTATTGTAAGCTGTGCGGCGTCGCATGTTTCTCTGTCTGTCTCTCTCTCTCTCTTATGGAAAGCAAGCCAGATATTTTTATTTCTATTTCGCATTGAACAGTGTGGTGTCGTGACGATTATTTTTGTTGAGTGTATACATGTTTTTTGGTAAATAATAAAAAAAAATAATAATAATGAATCCTGACAGTGTTTCTACACAAGTTCCGGATATTGCTGATGGAGTTAGGTAAGTAGAGATTATATACAGATAATAAAAATGCTTTGGTATTTTTAGCAAGTACGCACTATAACCTCTCTTTATTATTGTGCTAACCAAGTCATACGCATTATAATCTACACATTTTGTGTGTTTAGCAAGTGTACGCGTCATCATTTTAATAAATTCAAAAACAAATCATATTTTAATATTACAATATCAGAACGTATGTATTTAGCAAGCCGTGCGTGTAATATTAATAATGGTAGTTTCTTTAAACTAGAATAACTTCATATTGAATTAAACAATCGTGATAGTCTTTTCTTCTTTTATAAAAATAAAATTTTATTACAATTCCTTCACTAATTAATCGAAAGGAACTTCGTTCCATCCGGGTGTCCCTTGACACCTCTCAAGTTTTTTTTTTATTAAGAGCTATTTAGCTGCCTACTCTAGCAAAACGCTTCAACACACGCTACGTAATATGATAGAGTTTTGACTGCTTTTGGTTCTTTCCGATTTACATGTTGTGTTTTTGAATCAGGCAATTTTAATTGTATGATTCAAAAATGAACACATGTATAGCTTAGCATAGTTTATCTAGGTCAGATCGGGTTGTTTCCGGTAACAGCCCAAGCCGAGGTGTGCCGTGCACCCTTGAGCATGTTACTTAAACAAAATCAGCTGAGTGCCTTAAGCGCTCGCCTTAGTAGTCCGGTGAAGCTGTGAAGGCCTAGTAAGGGCAATAGCGTAGTCAGTTCGAAAAAAAAAAAAAAAAACAAAAATTTGACTGCTTTTAAAGTCAATAGCATATCAATAGTACATCGTTGTGTTTTGTCAGACGCGTTATACAATTTGTCATTTGTTGTCATTGACTTATGAAAAATGTTTTATGACATATCCTTAAAACATTAACAACAACTCGGCGGTATCATAATTTGCACAATTGTCTTTGAACTCGTCACTTTATTGTTATTTCTTTGGCGAGGCATCGAACAACTATTGGTGATGCGTGACATAATGAGTTAACGCCACCCATGAGTTACAAGATCAAGCGTGT
The DNA here is from genome assembly GCA_014332785.1 of Antheraea mylitta. Lineage (NCBI taxonomy): Eukaryota > Metazoa > Arthropoda > Insecta > Lepidoptera > Saturniidae > Antheraea > Antheraea mylitta. The sequence continues at coordinate 1,694,293 of JACEII010000038.1, read as the reverse complement.
GATCCAATTTTTGTGTTTTTAAATTGATCTTTTTATAATTGATAGATTTTTAAGAAACTTAACTACGTTTTGCGGGCCGTCCATTTTAAATACTGTATAATTATTAAGACCAATAACTATAGGTAATATTTATAGGAAAATCAGAAAACGTTAAATTTAATATTGCAATTGTGAAAACGATTGGTAGTGTGTTTTACATAATAAATTAATTGTACAGAACCCATAATGCACAACATGACGTATGATATCTTTAAAATAGCATAGGTGTTTACAAAAACCTCGAGTTTACAAAACCCAAGTAAAAATTAGGAATATTACATTCGAAGTGGCCTTCTTTATGATATATCCTCAGAATACTTGCGTTCTACCGAGGTGTTACCAGGCATGACTAGTTGGCTAGTTTACTGCTTCCGATTATCAGACCATCATAAGCAGCAGGAGAGTGTGTCAATGGTAGAATGTTAACCTTGGGATCACTATTTGAGATGGACGCACAGCTTACCATTTTAAGTGATCGGGTACCGCGTTATTATACTCACGATACTATATTCCGTAGTACTTAATCGTTGCAAAATTTTCTTATGAAACGAATAAACGCTGTGTGTTTTGAAATTCTGAGTGGTTTGCATCTCTCGCCAGCGTTTCCGATTCTCTACTGTTACGGAATACGATCTGTCCGATTTTGTAACGTATATCTGTATATATATGTCATAACAATGTAAATTTTACGTATTTGTACTTTTTAAATAAAATTAAATAATATTGCAGATCTTTAGGAATAAGTAATAAAATACCATTTGAATTGTTTTTTTTTTTCAGATTATTATTGCCATTGTCACGTAGTCAATAATATTACAAGCGTCGTACAATCATTTCAATATTAAGCATCGTGTGAATCAATATTCTAACAAGATGGTGGATCCCTTGTTTCAACCTTCCAGGGAGTTTTTGTTGCATCTCAGAATCTCATGCTCCGTGGTATTATTTTCCATTCACTTCACTTATGTACAATAAACTAACTATATTACGTAAAACACCACCAAATTTACAAAATGATATAAAAAAAAAGTGGGAAGAAGAGATAAACAGTTAATTTTGTATATTTGTTATAGTATTTTTATGCTAGGACTTTGCAGTCAGAGTACATACAAGCACCATAAAGTATGCTTAAAAATATAAGACAACAATGTCTAGGTGTTAAGTAATCATGTGTATTTATCATCGTCTTTGTTTGATAAGTATGTCATCACTTTACACAAGCTGCATTTATTTTCAAATTCAATGACTGTCTAAAGGTCACACATAATTTTTTTTTACATAGGACGCAAACGGACTGGCGGGTCACCTGATATTCAGTGATCACCACCGTCCATAGACACTAACAACGTCAGGGGAGTCGCAAGTGTGTTGCCAAACTGTTTTTGGGGGAAAGAGGGAGGCAAGAGGAGGGAGAGGAGAGGGGAAGGGAGATTAGGTGGGCCTCCTGCGCTCTCACTGACCTAACAAAACGCAACAGTTCAAGCATTGTTACTTCACGTAGGTTTTCTGTGAGAGAGTTATACTACTTCGGGCGAGCTGACCCATTCATACTGAAACCAGTTATAGCTTAAGCGTGGCTCTATCACCTACAGAATAATTTTTAGGAATAAATATGTTGTAACAATTACTTTTAAAATAAACAGTGACCATGGTGATAAGGATGAATAAATTAAAAATAAAATACTAAACAGTAATTTTCAAATGTATTAATGAGATATCTAAAGGTAACAAAAAAAAAATCCACACAGCCTTTTTTCATATCTTCTCTTTTATGCTTATTGCTAATGATAGATATTTTATACAATAACTTGACACTATTCGAACAGCTTGTATAAAGTTGTCTCAATTAATGGTATATAAACTCTCTTTAAGGAAAAAATCGCTCCGATAATAAATATATGGAGGAGTTGTTGAGGCGTGTATGCTTGGTACACATATACGTTTCAACAACTCATACATATATGAATAGTTAGCTAGGTTATCTAAGATAGGTCCCGATTTTGCATGCAACAGGCAACAGCCAAGCCGAGGTGTGCCGTGCACCCTAGAGCTGGTTGCCAAAATAAAATCGGCTGAGTGCCTTAAGCGCTCGCCTTAGTAGTCCGGTGAAGCTGTTAAGACTTTGCTGGGTCAATAGCGTAGTCACTTCGAAAAAAAAAGGAAAAAATCATACCCAGACAGACTGCATGTACTGCACCTTTTTTTACGTGGGGAAATCCCTTATGAATACGCCACCCTCTCGGGGGAGAGAGTGGGTTATGTCCCACTCCCACGGCTTAAAACCCCATGGTGTACCCGCTACTGCCGTAATGAAGTGACACGGGCTCGCGGTAGCTCGCAACACATGTCACCCCGACAGCCGGCCCGGCTAGGGCCTCCCGCGCGCATCTGACTGTATTGCGTATTGCACCTGACTACTCTCGAAGAAAATCGCCTTTATGGTGACCTCATAGAAACATACAAAATAGTTACTCATAAATACAACCTGCCATACTTACGTGAAATGTATATTTTAAGAGACACAACATATACAAGAGGAAATCAAACTAAGTCAAGCACTTTCACACACAACAATTGCACACAATTTCCTTATAATGGAGTGGTACTAAACTGGAAGCGATTGCCTGATGAAGTAGTATCTGCTGATTCTGTACATGCTTTTAAGAACCGACTCGACAACTGGCTCTGGAATAATAAACTCACTTTAATGTGTAAAATTTGCAGTGACCAAAACCCGACAAAAAATTTCGACACAGTATGGTATTTTTTTTTATGTCATATAGGAGGCAAACGAACATGCGGGTCACCTGTTGTTAAGCGATCACCGCCGTCCATAGACACTAACAACCCCAGAGGAGTCGCAAGTGCGTTGCCAACCTGTGTTTGGGGGCATGGAGAGAAAGGCGGAGGGGAAGAAAGAGGAGAGGAGTGGGGAGGGGAGATGGGTCTCCGGCGCTCTCACTGACCGAACGAAACGCAACAATGTAAACACTGTTATTTCACGTCGGTTTTCTATGAGAGGGTGGTGCTACCCCGAACGAGCCGACCCATTCAGGCTGAAACCAATAATCGCTTCAGCGTGGCTCTATCACTACTAAGACAACTATAGAGACGTATCAGCAATTGTGCTACTTTCCTATCTATACTAACATTATAAAGAGGTAAAGTTTGTGAATTTGTGAGTTTGTAACGTCGTAGGGGGTAATCTCAGGAACTACTGGTCCGATTTGAAAAATTATTTCAATGTTATAGAGGTCATTTGTCGAGGAAATTTATAGATTATCATCTCACTAAGACCAATAGGAGCGAAGCGACACTGAAGAATATTTGAAAATCGCTATTTTTTCCTCTTGAGAGCTTCCGCAGCGTGTTTGCCCTAAGTAACTAATTTGGGGTGTAAGGGGTGTCGAGTAACATCTTAAAACTTGAGACACCCAAGCCAACCTCACCTGCACGTGGTGCACCCTGCTGATCAACGAACGAGGCAATGGCGATAGCGGGGTGGTAGGGTTTTACAGCCCGACTGGGTCGCAACCACCATGTACATGGCGAAAAAGCCCGTCATAGTGACTCGCTTCTGCGCGTCGCGTTTCGGGATCAGCCTGTGTATATCCAGTACCAGATGACTTTCGTCATTATGGCCGGCATGACCGCGGCGAGCAGCGATGGATAATCTGTCTTTCGGTGGTCGCCATTGTTTTTGGATTGTATTATGCTTACCATCAGGCATAGTGAAGTCACTTTGTCGTGGTTCAATAAAAAAAAAATTCACGTCGACGAAGTCACGGGCACAGGCTAGTTAACTATAAATAAATAAACTAGCTTTTCTCACGGTTTCGCATGCATGAATGTAGACTTGATTTATTTCTCGGAAACAGAACATTTTTTCGAGTTGAAAGGTTCCCTGTATCCTTTTCTGATCCCCCGACAATTTGTATGCATAATTACACATTTATCAGTTGAGTACTTAACGCGTGAAAGAGTAAAACATAAACAAACTTACTTGCATTTATAATATTACTATGAGTTTTGTAGGTGGTATAAGTTATTACTGGTTTCAGCATGAATGGGTCGGTTCTCCGGGGTAGTACCACCTTCTCACAGAAACACCGACAGTGCTTGCATTGTTGCGTTTCATTCGGTCAATGAGAGAGACCACCTCCCCCTCCCCACAAAGACAAGCTCTGGCAACGCATTTGCGACATCCCTGGTGTTGCTTGTATCCATATGCGATGGTGATAACTTAGCATCGGGTGACCCATCTGTTCGTTTGCCTCTTATGGTAGAAAAAAAATGTGAATGCGAGTTGGTTATAATCTCAAGGAATTCATCCCGAATAGACGTACAATTCCTGTAGGCTAGATTAAATGTATATTAATCCTTCGGGATCTACAACTAAAGCTAACAAATAGTAAAAACAAGTAATACAGTTAAAATGCTGTAGCTAAACATAACCTGAAGAAAAATTATAGATTCTACGCACAAAACAATTTAACACCTGATATAATAAATCACACAATACCCTCATCATATAACAATCAAATATTAATATTAAAGACAACAATAGCATAAATGTCGAACCAAACAATGATCTCATTTATGTTTTTAAAATCAAACAAATATAGATAATTTGTGTATTATAATACAAATGAGCTAAGTTGGTCATTACACTCCAGGCTTGATTGTAGCCTGAACTATATATGAGGGTGTACTAACGACTAGGGGACAATGACCAGAGCTATTACAGTCGAAAATTCAAAATATCAGTCAATTTTACCGTTATTAGTACCTTAGGTTGTTCTCTTAGACTTTATCAGTATTATGACAAAAAAGGTAAATGCGTATTGAATACTTGCTTTAAACAGATTATGTTTTAAATGAACCGCGCTCGCTGAATGTTCGCCATCTTGCTCTTTTATTTCGCTTTGGTTAGGTTAAGGTTAGGCTTGCGAATCCTATTGAGGTCAGCGCCACTTTAAGATACCTCGGCCTGGTTCTGAACAGTCGTTGGTCCTATGACGACCACTTCCGACATTTGTCCCCCAAGGTAATACGGTATGCATCTGGCAGGAATTCTGTCTAACGTTGGTGGTGTGGTGACGGGCTGCCGCTCCCTGTATCTTAGTGTCATCAGATCTATGGTCATATACGGAATCCCGGTATGGTCCGAGGCCCTGACAGCTACCAGTTCTGTGGTACTACGGAAGTTACACAGAGTTATGGCCGTCATGGTCATCTGAGGATACCGTACCGTGTCGTACGAGGCGGCGTGTCTATTATCAAGCTCCCCACCATGGGATCTGATGGCACACATGCATGCTAATATGTACTCATAGCGCATCGGAATATTGGATCGAGGCGAGACCATCGCAGCCCGAGAGTAGGAGGCATATAAGTCATATTTGAGGAGGTTAATGCTGGAGATTTTACAAAGATACCGTACAACATACGGTGGAAGAGCGTCCTGCGAGGGTGGTAGGACGCGCCGGACTTATTACCATGGTGGGTAATGCCCTCTCGCTTTCGACTCTGATGTTACCATGGTCGGTAGTGAGAGGGTATGGAAAGCTGTGGTCGCAGTCTCAGAGGCCGTCATCCAGAGATAGCGAGAGAGAGAGAGCCCAACGCCCCAGCTATACGTCGAGGAAGAGCCTGCCGTGGGCGACGAAGAGGTGTAGGCGTATTCCATCTCATGCCTCCTTAACGAACCTTCAGGTAGCGGACGTGGGGGCATCCATCATGGGTAGATGAAGGCCCGCGTGGGTAGAGCACGGCATATTGCTGCCGCTTCAAGTGAGGAGCAGAGGGAGAATTCTCCCTGAGAGTTGGGTCCCCGTTTTTTCACCATCCACGGGCGACCCAAGCGCGTGACAAGAGCAACGGAGTTTTCCTGGTTCACATTCCCGCTAAGCGGCCGAGGAGTTTTTAGTCGGTAGGGGTCCAACATAACCCTTGCGCTGTCCCCCGGCAGCGTGAGGGTATACTATATAGGATTTTACCCTCGTTAAAAAAAAGGTTAGACTTGCGAAAAACGGATAACGCGAACTTGCCTCGGGCGAGCGCAGTGCTTTTAGTACGAAACCTGTTTAAAGCAAGTATTTAATACGTATTTAATCTTTTTGTAATAACACTGTATGTTTCTGATATTCGTACTACGAAAATTATGTTTGAGGATATATGTTATATTTATAACATTCAATAGTATTTACTTATATTCTATATTATCATTAGCTTAAATTCGAAATAATATATATCCCAGAATATAGCCTAATCCTAACTATAGTATTACAAATGCAATTGTGTCGTTTTTTGACCTTTCACTCCACAAAAACTCAAACTATTATAATAAGTTTTTGCATGAATGTTGTCATTATTACAGAAAGAACATATGGTATCTTTAATTAAAAAAGTATTGTTCCCGTGGAAGAATCAGATTAACTCTAGCGAAACCGCGAACAAAACTAGCCAACAGGTAAATAGAAAACAATAGTATTGGGAAGGAATATTTCTCGATAGCTAATACTAACCTAATCTGGTAATTTTACTAGCGAATCGAAAGTAAAAGAAAAGTTTACTTCAAATTGAAGTTATTTAGTGAAATTATTCTACTATTACAAATTACTCTGTTCTGTAATAAAAACAATATTAAATACAACATTTAAAATATTTTATATAAAATAAAATGTAAATTATATAGTTTGTTATCGAAATGATAATATAGCAATGTGTTCTTAATTACGACGTTGTCATTCTAATAACATATTCAGATTCATAACCTTTATTATCTGAGTAAGATATCTTGCATATGAAACGGAGGGTATAAGGTTTAAACAACTGTTTATGAACATCTTTTCAGAGATTCCAGTACCTACTTGTAGGCACAATCATGAATAAACTATAAATAGTAACACAAATATCTAATACCTTTAAACGAGCAATTCTTGTATATTTTTATATTTGTATATATTCATGGTCTCGGAAATGGCGTCATCTATTTCCGTGAAATTTAGTATGTAGGTAGTTTCGGGAACGATAAATTGATCTAGCTAGATTTAATTCATAGACATTTTTTTTTACTAAGATTTTAATCAAAAATGTTTTTTAAAGAACCGAGCTAGGCTCGGTCGCCCAGATTCTGTATATTATAGAAATAATATGCCAAGTTATTATATGTTTGCTTCAAAAAGATGCTCAGTTGATCGCTCACTTATAGGACTAGGTTTTACCCATGACTTTGCTTTTCTTTAAGTACATCTTAGCTATCACTCAAATATATTTTTATTTGGCTATTTTATTTCTTTGTATGCCTGTTAACGTGTATGCAAAATGTAATAATGATCAATTGATTAGTTAAAGCGTGACACGTAACAAACTATTTTACTACAATATTAATAATATTAGTAATTACAATACACACTAGTAACACAACACAAAACTATATGTCATTTTACATTAGAATATACGTTAGTAATCTTTATATATAAATTTCTTCTGTACGCGTGTATGTCATTGAACTCTTCCTAAACGTCTGGACCGATTTTGATGACATTTTGAGTGCGTGTTTCAGTGGATCCGAGAATGGTTTAGACTCACAATTGGACTCGGTAGGTGGCACTGCGGTTGGATAATAGGCTTTTTTATTATCAGGGTGGGACAACGTCCACAGATATCGATCGCTAGTTAACTTAAAATTTGAAAAATTAATTGATCAAAACTCTCCATAAATATTGTATGCTATTTCAATAATTTCGAAATAATTATATTTAATTCATAACACTAGGAAGATACAAAAAACAATATATATGTATGAAGTAACAAATTCTATTCTGCAACGAGGCTCAACTTTTTCTAAGATCTGACTAGATACAAACCTCAAATTGAGTTACAAAGCAACTGAAATGTCAATGACAGCCAGTCATCCAAACAAAGCTGCATTACCAGTAAGTAATCACAAGCATTGTCTTTGCAAATTCTCAAATCTGTTTACAGAATTCAGATTCTTAGCTGATATTAGAAAAATGTCTGTTACAGTTTATGCCACATCCAGATTCTGCGTCGACGTCTCCACCACACGATGCTGTTATAAAACAAAATTATATTTAATACTTTTACAAACTTAAAATTAATCAAATACCTAATTTAAACCTTTTTTTTCTCGAACTGACTATGCTATTAACCTAGCAAGGCCTTAACAGCTTCACCGAATTACTAAGGCGAGTGCTTAAAGCACTCAGCTGATTTTGTTTCACAACTAGCTCAAGGGTGCACGGCACACCTCGACAGCAACAGCCCAACTGTTGCCTGATACATGCAATTCGCGACCTATCTGAACTAACCTAAACTAAGCTAAGTATTCATACATATATGAGTTGTTGAAACATATATGTGTAACAAGAAACAACTCTTATACATATTTCGTATCGGATAATTTTCTAAACTATTTCAGTTTGGTAAGGGAAAAAAATAAAACACTTTCACTTTCATGTGGAAGCGTGTCAAGGTGATATGTGTAATGTTGTTTGTGTGACTGTATCGCGTGAGCAGCACACTCAAGGGCTCCACGTCGAAGGAACGAACTAAGGCTTGAGCCACTGCTGAGGGGGGAGCTAATCTGATTGAGCCACTACCGAGGAGGGCCTAATCTGAGGGCCTACCCAAGTTTATAAATCTCGTGATATAGCGTTCACATATGTCATCTACATACATTTTTCTGTTTTCTATTTTCGTTAGTGATTGTCGATAAGCAATTTGGGTAGGTTCTTGGGTTGCTTAATCTTTACTACGAGTTTCTTGATACTTAGTTAATTTATTTTTAACATCAGAGTGAGTGAAGCCGTATGCAGTGCTCGTGTTTTATATTGAAACAAGTGCAAGTACTAACATTCATCGAGTATAAAAGGTGTACATATTGATATGTACATGAGACACAATTCCTTTGGTGATAATGTTGAAGCGACTCTATTTTCTAGTCGTGACTGCTCTATTGTTTTATATAAAACTGTCTTCTGGTAAAAATCATATTGAAGTGTCTTGGTATTTTACGTTTACGGTTTTATTTTTTAATTTTCTGTAGTTTTCAGCTCATCCCGATGTCAGTTCAGCGTATGATGATGCAGTAAGTTCTTCAGACAGTACTACCAGTTTAGCCCAGTCAACAAGCTGTAGCCAAAACTCTGGAGAAAAACACAGTAAGTTAATTACAAATTAAATATTAGTATAGTATTTATTTCCAATAAATTTTTAAATTTAAGTATAGTATTTATAGCCAAGAAATTTTCATCTTTACGTTTAAAAGTATGCGATACAATACAATACGGTTCTGTTATATTATTTTACAAATAATTATAAGTTATTACAGTTCATATACAAGTACTTGGGTGACCGAGCCTAGCTCGGTTCTTTAAAAAACATGTTTAAATTAAAATAAACTGTTGAGTTTTCTGCACAAAATTTGCATTTTTCAACCGAAAAAAAATTTTTTTTTTTGCTGTCACTCGGTTTCGCCGTGGAGTTAGACGGATTTGCAAAGCAGTCGATTTCCATCTGAGCTATTTTTATTTTAACAGTTGCGGCGAAATTTACCTTTATATTGTAGCCATATTTTTTCATTGCCTGAAAACTTAAATAAAAAAAGTTTTCTATGAATGAAATTTGATTGATATATCTTCCCCGAAACCACATACATACTAAGTTTCATGGAAATAGCTCACGCCGTTTCCGAGATCCTGAATATATAACAATATAAAAATATACAAGAATGATATGAGATATGCTAAAACAACAATATTGAATAAGTTGACTATAAATCATAAACTTATCAAAAATATTATTACGCAATTTATCTAACTAGAATTATGGACCGCAAACTATAAAAAGTAGATTAAAAATTGATGGATTCTACATATGACCGCTAACATCTAACCTAGGTAATTTTGTGTCTCAGGTGGCAATTATAAATTTAGTTACTCGCTTAAAACGTAAATAGTTATAGGTTAACAAAATCATATTATTTCACAACTAGCCTTTGCTCGCGGCTTCGCTTACATTAATGTATTTTGTAGTATTCCATGGGAAGAACATAATTTTTTTTTTTTTCTCGAACTGACTACGCTATTGGCCTTTACAGCTTCACCGGACTACCTTTTTTTTGGGTTAAAATACCTTTAACCGTACTTCCTTGTTCCGAGAACAGCATATTTTTTGGAGTGAAAGATACCTTATGCTCTTTTGTATACTCCTGACAACGTGTATACAAAATTTCATCATGATCCGTTGTGTGATTAAAGGCTTACGTAACCTTACACGCGTAACAAACAAACTGACTTTTGCATTTTTATAATTAGTATGGATTTTCTAATTTTTAATGTTATTTGGTGTACAGTAAAAATGTAAAAACTAAAATCACTCTAATTTTGTAGAGGTAACGATGCAACATACTAAAAATATATATTTAATATACTATCTATCAGCTTTTATCAGCAGATCTCATTTAATTAATGAAGAATATATGTAAAATTTATGTGGTTAATGATTAAATTGTAGAGACAAAGTTTAACACTGATGCCAAATTCAACAAGTCATGTTGGAATACAATTATTTTCTGTTTGAGTAATTAGATAAATTAAAATTTCTTCTTTCTAGATCTTAAAATACTTTTTTTTCTCGAACTAACTACGCAATTGATCTAGCAAAGTCTTAACAGCTTCACCGGACTACTATTGACTACGTTTATTTATTGTTTTAGCAATACTTAAAATGAAATTCTTGATTTGAAAAAAAAAAACAGCATAAGAAGAATGCAAGAAGCTGAACTTGGCGCGAACGCTCAATGAGCCAGCTGTTTTGGAGATTAAATTATTTGCCCTTTAAATAATACTAGTAAATAGAACATTCTTTTAATTTAAATGAAATATTAATTTTCAATCCTTAACATGTAAAAACTATGTAATTCTCTGCCTTTTTTGATTAAATACCGAAAAATTATTCATTTTATTTAAAAAAAAATAATAATATACACATTTTAAATAGAGTAAGTAAAAATGAACACTTCAAATTAGTTAATTTAGAAGAGTAAAATAAAATTATTGGAAACCCTTTTGTCTTCCTAAGATTTTTTTAAAGAAAACAAGCCTTAAGATTTAGGATTTAGACTATTTCGACTACCTCAACAAGAACGCGTCTAAATAACCTTGATATCTACAATCACATTGACCGTTTTGGTTTGTTCAATTAGTATTTTTTATGAAGAATTATTTCATTAATATATTACTTTTCTATTATGTATTTACAGTTTTCCTGTGATAAAGTAATTATTGAAAATGTTTTTTTTACTCTTACTTTGTACTATTTCATTTTTATATTATTATTGTTCTAATGCGTCATTGGTTATTTAATTGTAATAACAACAGTTTGTGAACGAAATGAAGTATATGATGAAGGCATCAAAGACAAACTGTAAAGCTGAGACCTGTTCACAGTAAGGATATTCGTTGTATTGATATCGTATCAACATTATTTTAATCAATACAAATATTGCACTATTTTATTTAATTCCATTTATGTTTACCCTATCCATAATACCTCACAAACCTTGACAAATCAAAGAATGTATGAGTTCTTATATTTACATACGACCTTGCCCTTGTTTATCGTTTCACCGTACTCCTTTGCGTTAGGTCAAATATCACTTCACAAATTCAGTTATGTACATCTAGTTATAAGGGGTAACAATTTCAACACATGTCGGATTATATATTGGATTATGCCTATAGATAATTATTGTCAAATTTTTAAAATGGGTAATTAACTAATGAATGACATGTTATTGTTTTTTGTAGCTGCAGTTTGCGGATTAAATGAAGTTTTCAGCGATTGCCTCCAAGGCCACTGTGGTCCCAAAAACTGCTCTCAGTTAGACACATCACTGCCTTGTCCATTCTACGATCCTAAATTATGCATCGAGGGATGTGTATGTAAAGATAATTATATTAGGGACGATAATGGAATATGTATACCAAAGAACAAATGTCGTAAGTACATACATAAATTATGATTGTAGTTTTGGAAAATATTTTCGAGTTGCATCATTTTTTTTCTCGAACTGATACGCTATTGACTTAGCAAAGTCTTAACAGCTTCACCAGACTACATGAGCTTCATCCGTCAAGGGCTGTTGTTCTACTAAAGAATCGTCCATGACGTGATTGGATATAATCGAAGATTATTTTTTATTTCATTGTAGACAATTTTTAAAGATATTACGAACAAGTTCAGCAATACACACTACAACGTATAATCTTAGTACTCTAAACATATTTAACACAAGATATTTCATATAGAATAAACCATATTCTATATATTTATTATTGCTTCGAAAATTTGTTATGGTCATAATTAAGTAATTTTAACGAATATAAAATAAACTTAAATTTGTTGGGTATATAATTTTAAAGATAACGCACGTGTTACACGTGATATCAAAATAGATGAAATAAAAAGGTGTAATTTATAATAAACGGATATTAAAACGTGTATAAATATTTGCAAATGAATGTATATTTAATTAAAGACCTTCAACAATTTTAGCATTGATATAAGTGGTGAAGTCAGTTCGAAGTGTTGAGATTTTCCAAGTTATTATGCGATACATATATATATATAAACGGTCTTATTATTGAAATTTATTTTACATTTACTTATAATATTATTCTCTACATTTGATACACAATACGATTTTTCAAATTAATATTTTTTATACTTCTCTAAAGCTCTCAATTACTCTAATTAGACCTAGTAAAATACATATTACTGCTAACTTATATCTATATTTCACTAAACAACGAAAATACCTCGTATTTTTTAAAATAAAACGCTCAAGTCTTAAAAAATATTTAAGTTAAATATACGATATTAAATACGAGTAGAGTCGTGTTGTTTATAGTTAACGTTTAAAAAACAGTACCTGGGCGACCGAGCCCAACTCGGTTCTTTAAAAATATTTTTAAATTAAAATAAACTGTTAGGTTTGCCTTATAAAATTAGCATTTTTCTTACAAAAATTAAAAATGATATCACTCGGATTCGGACTGGGGTTACACGGATTTTCGAAGCAACCGATTTCCATCTAAGCTATTTCTGTTTTGATATGTTGTTTTGAAATTTACCTTTATATTGTAGCTATATTTTTTCATCGCCTGAAAACTCAGTAAAAAAGTTTTCTGTGAATAAAATCTAGCTAGATCGATTTATCGTCCTCGAAACTACCTACATACTAAGTTTCACGGAAATAGATGATGCCGTTTTCGAAATCCTGAATATATACAAATATAAAAATATACAAGAATTGCTCATTTAAAGGTATTATATATATATATATAGATAGATAGTATGACATGTAATACCTATAAAGTATGATCCTCTATTGAAATTTTACAGCACCAAAGTGTGGAATAAATGAAATTTACATGAAATGCATCGAAAGTGACTGCAAAGCTTGGATTTGTGCTCAGTTAGGATTTCCACTAGATTGTACAACATCACAACCTAAGATGTGTACCGAAGGATGTGCTTGTAAAGATGGATACCTGAGAGATGATATTGGCACATGTGTATCAAATAAATTTTGCCGTAAGTAGAGTTTATGAAAAAAATAATTAATTTCATTTTTAAATGATAACTAATTTAACCGTAATAAGGTATAACCATAAAGTTATTTCTTCACGTAGTACTATTATCCGTATTTCACTTTATTTTTTTAATGTGTTCCAAATAAAGAGTTAAACTTGTTGAGGGCAGAGAAAAAATATTTCCATTTTATTTTAGATAACACGAAGTATTGTCAGCAGCTATTAAATAAAATAAAAGATAGCCGGTTATCAAAAAAGATGGGAAAACGTTATGTTTTTTTAAATTCTCGCTTATATATATTCAGAAATGGTAATTATATTTCCTTTTCCTAAAAGGTCTTAAAATATTACCAAAAGTAATGCTGCAGTTACAATATCAGTACAAATTATAAAACAAAGTCCTCTACCACGTCTGTCTGTCTGTCTTTTCGCGATAAACTCAAAAACTACTGAAGGGATTTTCATGCGGTTTTCACCAGTAGATAAAGTGCTTCATGAGAAAGGTTTCGGTGTATCACTTGTATAAGTTTTTTTTTTTTATTATCAGTGTTTAGGCATAAATTGGTTAGGGTTAGGCAAAATAATTTTTGACATATCGTTTGTCAACGGAAAATTGGGGTTTGATCGGTCACTTGTACGGCGATACTTGCTCGGAACCCGCGCTTACATTCGGACTCGCTCGCCATTACCGACACGGTGGCCCGGAATTCTATTTTGTGTGTGTTAATTTGGGAAAACTGGTGCTCTCACCAACGACTACGGCGGCGGAGAAGACATATTATATCAGGTGAGTGAGGTTTTATTCCGATTATAACGAAATATTTTCGGCATACATTTTTCAAGGGGTATTTACCTCCAGCCAATTTATATACAATCCACTGTCTAGTCCACAGCCCAGTACCCCAGTCAGTGTGGGTGTGGTGGTTGCCACCCCAATCAGGACGAGATAACATCTGCTGGTAAAGATTATAATATAAAGATATGAATAACATAATTTTGATGAAAACTGTCAGTATCGTCAATAGGAACACTTAGTAGTGTTAGTATAGAATGTAAATGTTCCTAAATGTTTTATGAAGATGATTAAAAAAATTCTATAAATATATTTAAATCAGAACAAGTAAATACTATTTAATTGTAAAAGTTTCTCGTCACTCTTCGACGAATACTTAAGTAAGGAAGGGGCTGGTGGGACCGTGTAAATAGGCCCCACCAGAATATGCGGTACAAAGAAATTGAAAGCGAAAGAGCGGTTGGTGGCCTTGCCTATAAATAAATAAAATAACAAGAACCCCAAATAATAAACGTGGACTAACCTGCAACTCAGCACCCCGTACGGAGCAGCGGCGTCCAAGGCGAAATATGCGGTGTATGCGGGTCCTTTAGTATAACATATATCAAAACATATTCTTAATATGAAGAGTATTATAAGAAAAATATACGTGTATGAATATTTTGTTACAGCATCCTGTGGTGGTGATCCTAACGCTGAATATGGCTGTGGTCTTAACTGCAATAGGCATTGTTATAACATCGGAAAGGAACCAGAAAGCTGCATTGCTAGTTGCTATAATAATGCATGTGACTGCAAAGACGGATTCTATTTCGACGATAACATTGGAAAATGCGTTTTACCCGAACAATGCAGTAAGTAAACCTCACCTCTTGTGATATTATTTTCGTGAATATTTAGTTAGCTTTTTCTCGAGATTTCACTTAATGTAATTTTCATGTATGCCTCGGTAACCGTACAATTTTTTGCAAAACGGTACCCTATATCTATTTTTGTACCCTGATAATGCAAAATTACTCTCATTGACTAGACCCTGAATATAACATTTTGATGTCCTGAATAACTAATCGCGACTACTAAGAAATAGCTATTGAATACCAATATATATGTAACTGAGCTATATTTTTTTTCTCTATGGTACTTTGCTGTTGAGAATATAAACTTCAGTTTGTATCTCAACTCGTGAACTTCTGACTTTTTTTATGTATCATAGGTAGCAAATCATCACATAGGTCACCTGATGTTAAGGGATCACCTCCATCATCATCATACAGCAACACCAGAGGAGTCGTAAGTGCGTTGCCAGCCTGTGTTGGGGGGGAGAGGAAGGAAAGAAAGAAGGAGAAGGACAAGGTAGGTGGGTCTACGGTACTCTCACTGACCGAACGAAACGCAAAAATGCAAGGACTGTTACTTCACGGCTGTTTTCTGTGAGAGGGTGGTACTACCGGAGGCCCACCTCTCCGCTCTCCCTTCCCTCCCTTCCACTTCTCCTTGCCCCCTTCCCCAACAACACAGGTTGGCAACGTATTTGCGACTCCCCTGGTGTTGCTAGTGTCCATGAACGGTGGTGATCACTTAACATCAAGTGATCCTCCTGTTCGTTTGCCCCACGATATAAAAGAAAAACTAATTTTGAAACGTAATAACACATATTAGCGATATGTTGCACTGATGACATAAAGTTTTTACCTGAAGCGTAATTATTTCTATAGATTACTATGAAAATTAACTTTCCTTAATCAATATTCAGTGGCATTTTATATAATTCGATGACGTTATATAAAAGTTTTGTTTACAGCTCCAGTCTGTGGACAAAATGAGGTATACGCAAACTACACCGAAAGTGATTGCAAAGCGTTCAACTGTTCTCAATTAGGATTTCCATTAGAATGTTCTAGTCCTGAAACTAGTAACTGTATCGAGGGATGCATTTGTAAAGATGGCTATTTGAAAGCTGACAATGGTACTTGCATACCGAATACAGCTTGCCGTAAGTAAAGTTTCTGATATGTTAAATAATCTGATTTCTGTAAACAATGTTGTAAATAAATAGGTAAAATGATTATTACTTCTTAATGTACACTTATCTTAACATTATGGCATTTAAAAAGTGCGTATACACTATACAGTATTAACTATTATTAAAATATCATCATAAAGCCAAGTCGTTGATTATATTTTTCAATCTGGCTCGTATGCGAGGCCATTTGTTAACGTTTCTCAGTACTTAATTGGGATACTATATAAAATCTAATTTTATATTTTCCTCTAATCAATTAAAAAATTGTCATTTGTGAAAATTTAAAAATAATCTAAAACATACAAAAAAATTATAAAATAGATAACTTAAAAAACTGGTTACTCAAATATTGCACGTCACCGTATATGTTAAATTAATAAATTTTATTTAGTTGTATAACTACATGGAGTATCCATCTTTTATTATCGCCGATTGATTGATTGACAATTGTCACTGCAAGGTTCAATTTTTTTTTATATATCATAGGAGGCAAACAAACAGGTGAGTCACCTGATGTTAAGTGATCACCATCGTCCATAGGCACTTGAACACCAGGGGAGTCGCAGATGCGGTTCCAGCCTGTGTTGGGGGGAGGAAAGGGAAGGTGAGGAGAGGTGGGCCTCCGGCGTTTTCACTGACCGAACGAAATGCAACAATACAAGCACTGTCACTTCACGTCGGTTTTCTGTGAG
>JACEII010000038.1:1644353-1677111 GCA_014332785.1 Antheraea mylitta | reverse complement strand
ATATGTTCAATAATCTAATTTCTGTAAACACTATTGTAAATAAATAATAATAAGATTGTTGCTTAATAATCTATGCTTATCCTAACATTATGGCATTTAAAATGTGCGTTTACATTACTAACTATTATTAAAATATCCTCATAAAACCAAATCCTTGATTATATTTTACAATTGAACGCGACGCCATTTGTTAACGTTTCTGAGTACTTAATCAGAATAGTAAGTAACATGTAATGTTATATTTTCGTCTAATCAATTAATAAACTGTCATTTGTGAAACTTTATTAACTATAAATAATCTAAAACGTACAAAGAAAATATAAAATAGATAATTTAAAAAACTGGTTACTCAAATATTGCACATCATCGTATATTTTAAATTGATAAATTTTATTTAATTCAATGGCCAAATGGAGTATCCATCTTTTATTATCACCGATTGATTGATTGACACTTTGTCGCTGCGAGGTTCAATTTCTTTTTATATCGTAGGAGGCAAACGAACAGGTGGGTCACCTGGTGTCAAGTGATCACCACCATCCATAGACACTTGCAACACCAGGGGACTCGCAGGTGCGTTGCCAGCCTGTTTGGTGGAGAGGGAAGGGGGAGGGACGAGGGAAGAGGAAAGATGGAAGGTGAGGAGAGGTGGGCCTCTGGCGCTCTCATTGACCGAACGAAATGCAGCAATGCAAGTACTTCACATCGGTTTTCTGCGAGAGGGTGGTGCTACTCCGAGCGAGCCGACCCATTCATGATGAAGCCAGTAGCTTCAGCGTGGCTGTACCACTTACGAGCGTGGCTCTACCACCTACGAAACATTTATGTGGGACAGTGCAGCAGCCAAATATTTGTTACTCTTTAACACCATTAGTAGAGCGCATGCAGAGGAATGAGAGATATATATCCTGCGGGTCTAAGTAACATCTATCCCCTATTAATAATTATTTTAAATATATACCCTATTGGTTTATCTAATTTTAACTACTTCAAATCGAACGAAGAGATAGAAACTTAAATAACATTTTTTTGTAGCATCATGTGGTGGCGATCCTAACGCTGAACCTGGCTGTGGTCTGAATTGCAATAAACATTGTTATAGCATAGACAAGGGACCAGAAAGCTGCATTGCAGTTTGCTACGAGAATGCATGTGATTGCAAAGATGGTTTCTATTTCGATGATAATATTAGAAAATGTGTTTTACCCAATCAGTGCAGTAAGTGTACACTAACTTTAAGGATATTATTCTCATCAATACTTCAGTTCTATTTAGCGATATTGAAAATGGTCACCGCTAATAACCAGTATTAAAAATGAATTTTGACGTATCTTTATTTATGTCATATATTACGATCTATACCATGACAAGTGTTTTGAAAAACTTTTCAACCTAATTCCATCTTTTGTTTTTCACAAATGAAGCGAAAGAATTGACCTCTATAACCATAGCTTTATAGTAGCTTCAATTTCAAAACAAAGAATGGTGTTCGATGTATCGTTCTCTCTTATATTGTGGAGCTGATAAACCATCTAGTGTCCTTTGTATTAATTGAAGTCCCACAAACATAACATGAGAGGACTTTTGAACAGGCTAGCACGATCGCAGAGACTGGTGATAGATTGTATATTTTTCATTAGTTTCCCTTATTTACGCATAACATCAACTATATCGCCGTAACTTTGTACTAGACTTAGTAGATGGTAGAGGCACGCTGAAGCTATTACTGATTTTAGCATGCATAGGTCGGCTCGCTCGGGGTAGTACCAACCTCTCACGGAAAACCGACGTGAAGTAGCAATACTTGCATTATTGCATTTCGTTCGGTCAGTGAGAGCGCTGGAGGCCCAACAGGCGGAAGTGCAATGTAGCGTCCACTATAATATTTATAATATAGATTATTGAAATGTTATTATGATAATATGTTGAATATATCTTGTTTATATTAAATAGGAATATTTCTTACAGCACCGGTCTGTGGAAAAAACGAAAAATACACAAATTGTACCGTAAGTGAATGCAAACCATTCAATTGTTCGCAATTAGGATTTCCGTTACAATGCTTGAACTCCCAAGCTAAAAATTGCACGGAGGGATGTGTATGTAAAGACGGATATTTAAGAGATGATAACGGCATTTGTATACCAACAACAGCTTGCCGTAAGTAGAGTTTCTAACTCGTTTAATTGTCATTTCTGTAATAATCCAAAAAAAAAAAAACATTTTTTTTTATTTTAATAAATCAATTATTGCTACTAGCCCTAAAATTACGCCAAATAAAAATTATCATTGCGGTACTAAGTATGATTTTAACGCATCATCGTAATCTAAAAAGACATTATTGGCAATATGAATCCTTATTCGTACCCACAGGATTTATTAATGTAATACAAGGCCTTGACACGTCTAAGTGCTTTATTGATATACTAAACAAAATTTATTCGATTTTATGGTTGAACCTAAATATTTAACACTTTACTTGAAGTTTAGTATTAATATAGGATGTCCCAAAATTAACGCAAGCATTGTTCAAGGGTGCAAACAAATTGGAACTAGAAACTTTACTTTCCGAATATTTAAAAAAGGAATTATGTTTCAAAAATAGACTCTTCAGTACGTAACTTACATTATGACGATGCTAGTTCTTACACGGCCATATAGGCAAATGACTTATTGAAAGGAATCAATGTAGATATTATGAGTTATCCTAGATATAGTCCCTGGTATTATGCAACTATTATCCTACTTCTAAAAATCAAGAATTATTTACGCGGTCAATGATTTTCTACCCGGGGTAGACCATTGAAGTGTATAAAAAGCATATTTCCGAGCTCACCACTGAGGAGTGGCATGTCTGTTTTCAAAATTGCTGTATTCGCATGAAAGAAGGCAGTTTATTTTGAGAAACAATAAATAAATCTTTTTGACCAGTAACTATATGTTTTTTATGTATTTAGGATTCTTTTATATGAACCCTAGGTACAAAATTAAATTGGATTCTATTTAAATTATTTCAATTCATATAAGCAATCAAGGCAATTAAGGTCGGCAATGAACTCGCGACTCCCCTGCAGTTGCTAGTACCCATAAATGGCGGTGATTACCTTATTACTAATATAAAAAAATACGTGTGACACTCGGGGACTGCCGCGGTAAAGCTATTGCATCGCATTTTTTATTAACTTATGCAATTATAACTATTTATTTATTTTATTTATGCAGTATTTTTTTTCCTTTTTTTTTTTCTTTGATACTAATTTAAGTTACACTTTTTGAGCGTGATGGCCGATAAGAAAACAATTTTTTTCTTTTTTGTTCAAAATATTTTTATCATCTTACAATACATGTAGGTTATTCAAGAATATTAATCATTGACACTATAGGTTTATGATAACTGAAATAAGAAACAAAAGTTTGAGACTTGATTGGTGTTAGGTTTTTTCGTTACGGAATTTTTGGATTCGGTCTCCACGCTCAAGGCCCGCGATAGAAGCTATGCAATAGCTTAAAACTATTTTTAAAAAATAAAAGAAAGGTTCTTACAGCATCATGTGGCGATGATCCTTACGCTAAATCGGGCTGTGGTGTTAATTGCAATAAACATTGTTACAATATCGATACATACCCGGAAATATGTGTCGACGTTTGCTACGAGAATGCATGCGATTGCATCGATGGTTACTATTTCGATGATAATATTGGAAGATGTGTTTTACCTGAACAGTGCGGTAAACATATTCCACCTTTTATTATTGCTAATGATCATCTAGTTCTCAGAATTCAACTATGATTTTTAAATTGCCACATTAAGGGAAAGACAATTTAATAATACAGCTTACAAGTTATTAAGCAACAAAAAGTCGAGTCAGTCAACTGTCGACATAATTGAAAACTCAAAAGAATGGAATAACTATACTCTGTTTTGAATTTTTGAATTAATTTAGTCTTAATCTTAATTTATAATATAAAAATGAATCGCTGCATGTTTTACTAAGCGCAAATCTCGAAAACAGCTGAACCGATTTCGCTAATTCTTTTTTTTTTGTGTTTGATATTGTTAGGAAATGGTTCTTGCGCAATAAACATATATTTTAAAACTCTTTAGGTGGAACGGAGTTCGCGGGTACTGCACTGCAATTTGCATATTGAAATTATTAACATTAGTTTAGTTTTCAAACCTATTGGCAGACACTCTGAGCAATAATTATATACATTTTTATCTTGTTTATTAATTAATCAAACATATGATGACCTGCACAAGCCCAATACGAAATATGAATATTACATGTACAGAGCCCGCTAGTCGCTAGTCTGACGCAAGCCCAATAGTTACTAACATGTCGCTTACGTAAAATCATAATGTTTTCTTCTATCAAATGCTGTTCAACGAGTGTAGAAAAGTTTTCATTTCAAAAATAAAGAAATTAGTTGAGAAATGGAGGATGAATATATACCTAGATGTTATTTCTCTACCTATAATATTTTCACCAACAGTTTTTATTTGACATAATCAATTAGTTAGTCTAAGAATACAAAATTTTGAATGTTTATGACGGCTAATGGTGTCTGTTTAAAATAAGTTAATAGTATCGTATAAATTTTGAACCTAACAATTATTTGTAACACTATCTTTATAGCACTATCTTTAACAATCACTAGCGCTTCATCTACGTCTACAGCCTCTGCTGTTCGGAATAATATCGAAGGACAATTGGCTAAATTTCATAAAGGAAATTTAGCTCTCAGTGGTGAATTATTATATGTAAGTGAATATCTCATACCAAACACAACAGAATAATTTTAATTAATTTTGGCTTCTTTATGAATACTCATATATTTTTAGAATATATATTGAGTTCTAAAAATATATATATACATCTAGTATATACAATAAACCTTTAATTTGAACTCATTTGTTCATGTCACCTCATTCGTGATAAAATACGTAAACTATGGAAGCTGCAACTGTTAATAAATTTCGTGCTTATGAAAAAGTGGTAGTTATTTCTGTCGTCGTTGACGGAAAATATTGACAAACAAACATATTACAATCATAAACAATTGTTTTTACAAATCGTTGAACGAAGAAGATGTTGCTTGACAGAAATCTTTGTATTAAATATTATAAGGAGTATCAATCAGAATTTCAGTCTGCTATTGTTTGCCTCTGCCACGTTTCATTGCAACAATGCAATGTGGCGTTTTTTATAAACGTCAATATTTTCCATTTTGATATCAAAGTTCTAAATTCTAAGGCCAATCGATTCCAGGTGGAAGTTGAAAATAATGTCCACTATAATATTTAGTTTATAGATTGGTACAATAATAATAATTTGTAATAAGTTTCTCTTCAACAAAAAGTCAGTTGCCAACGTAGAGTCCTATACTACCACTTTAAGTCTTTATCGATAAGAAAGAGCATATGCTCCAAAGTAATATTAAAAATTTGTATTAAAAACTAAATGTCGAATAAGAAAAAGCCGAACTCATCTACAAATATGCACGATATATGTATTCTAAAATATTCAGAAATAATGACACTGCAGATATTAAATAACTACGCACTTTCAAATGAAATGTAACAAAAGTTTAAACCGTAGAAAAGAAAAATAACATTTTTTTTTTATTTTCTTTGACAGCAATTAGTTCAAAGTAAACCTGGAGCAAGCTTTGTAGCATCAGCACTCTCTGCTTTGATTCCGTTCGCAGAACTAGCACTTTACGCCAATGGATTAACACTGGAACAACTTTTAAAACTTATCAATCTCGAAAATAAAGATCAGGTATCATTACAAATTTATTTGCATAATAATTTTAAAGGCCACCAGGCACTTTTATAATTAACTTGATTGATATAAAAGTGTTTTCGGTCTTTAATTATTTTGTACATTTTATTATACAAAGTTAATAAATACGTATTTTACGTTTAAAGATAAGACAATCATTTCCGATACTACTGAAGAAATTTCAAGGTCAAGAAACTGTAATTTTCGAAGTAGCTAATAAGTTTTATGGAAATAATTACTATCCTCTCAGTGATACTTTCAAACAAGAAGCTCTAAGTGTATTTAATAATGAAGGAGAAAATATTGATTTTATAAACACAACTCGAGCTGCTGATGTAATAAATAAATGGGTATGTATTAAGCTTTAAAATCTTTTGGGTCTACAAAAAATATTTGTATTTATTATAAATCCAACAGTATAAAATGAATACCTACATATTTATAAATAGTATAACCGATAACGAAGTTAAAATTTTGTTGTTCATAATGTTGATGTTAATGTTTTTAGTTGCTTGTATATTTATATTTTAGATGTACAAAATTTTAAGGTACTGCAAAATAACGTAAAATATTAGGAACTGTTAAAATTGAATTTGGAGCATTTTGAAATATAACGACTCATTTATTTAGTTCTTAATTTTGACAACGACATTGTTATGCAATGTAATTCTTACATTATTTCTTATTACCGACCAGTTTGTATTTACAGAGTTAAAAAGATAAGCAATCTCAACACGCTTGGACCTCATAAGAATTGTAGTTTCTTAAAACTTTGATAACTCTATATTAAATAATACCACAGGCAAGTGGCAGCAGCAGACCTCAATCGTT
This sequence comes from Antheraea mylitta, assembly GCA_014332785.1. Taxonomy (NCBI): domain Eukaryota; kingdom Metazoa; phylum Arthropoda; class Insecta; order Lepidoptera; family Saturniidae; genus Antheraea; species Antheraea mylitta. Next base: position 1,670,494 of record JACEII010000038.1, on the reverse strand, counting down.
TTATTTACGTAGATAAGTTATTTACATAGGATACTTAAAAATAATCTATTTATTTTATTATTATACTATAATAAAGCTGTAACTAGACCAAGTCTGTACATTCAATATTTTTTGAAAATTAAAATCGAGATGGACTTTGCTATCGACATTGAAGCCAAAAATAATCTATTTACATTTTTTGTCGGTCTACATGCCTGTCTGTCCCGGTGAACACGTATCACTCTGAAAGTACTGAACCAATTTTGACGAAACTTGACACAGTTATAACTAATATTACAAAGTTGCATATAGAGTACTTTTTGTATCATAATATGCAAGGGATTCTCCAAGATAACGGACGAAAGTCAACAATTTTATTTTGACCCGGTAGGTGATGCTGCGAACGGGCTCTAGGCTTCTTTTAAAAGATTTCTCACCCATCAACTGGGTATACGTTTGAATGAGGGCCTGAATAGTTTGGATTAACAATTGGAAACTGTAGATGTCGTTGCAATCGGGTATATTATTCAGGTTTATCAAGATTTTTGGCGTTTAGCGATACTATTGAAACCGGTAATAACAGATTTGTTGCAAACGAAGAAGATGAAAGCTAGTATTCAATAAAATTAGTAAATTTAATATATTATTATATTTTAAATTTAAGGTTGCAAGCAAAACGGGCAATCTAATTGAAAATCTCATATTACCTGACACGTTGAACAATAACACTGAGTTGATCTGCGTTAGTGCTTTGTATTTTTTGGTAATGTATTTTATTTTTATTTTTGTGCCTAGTATATCTGTAAGATTGTACATTATATAAATATTCTCTTCCGACCGTAATCATTCTTCTTCTGTTATATCACGAAACGTTAATTAATAGTAAATAATCATCCAATGATAGTGAAATAAACTTTAAATAATTTACTCTTATAAATAATAAACCAATTGCATTTTTTTTGCAATGATAATCTATACTAATATTATAAAGAGGTAGAGGTGAGCTTGTGAGGTTGTAGGGAGTAGTCTCAGGAATAACTGGTCCGATTTTCACGCTAAGACCAACAGGAGCGCTGTACCAACGAACAATGTTTCAACACCAGGCATTTTTTTTCCTTTTGAGACCCTCCGCAGCATGTTAGTGTTAGTCCAAAGTAACTATTTACCGAGGATGTAGTCATAGGCAGAAGTTAGTAACGTATATTTGCGTACTAGTCTTCGTTAAAAAAGGCAAATTTACTCCATTCCTATTTAAATCCTGTTTTAATATCCATTAGTTATTATCATTCATCTTCATTTTATCATGCTAGCTTTGAAGGGATGATAACTCAAATCGACATAGGTTCGAATTCTTGTGGATGAATAGGAGCTTTTGAAGAAGGAAAACATTGTGAGCCATGGCATTTCTTATCCCCCCTGGATAGCTAACACTCTCAAATTGAAAATAAGTCATCGAGCACCCAAGGGTGTATTCCGGCAGCTAATCTTAAGAGCCAATCCTTCTAGATTTTTTTCGTGTTTATAACATTGTCATTAAGCATCAGGTGAGATCGTGAAAACCTATACGGTGCTATTACAAAAAGTTAAATACGTATTAAATACTTGCTTTTAAAAGTTTTCATACTAAATGCACCGCGCTCGCCAGAGGCAAGTTCGCGTTATCCTTTTTACGCAAGCCTAACCTAACCTAGCCAAAGCGAGACAAAAGAGCAAGATGGCGAACATTCAGCGAGCACGGTGCACTTTAAACGTTACCTTATAAAGTAAGTATTTAATACGTATTTAAATAATATAATAGTTTATTTACTTATATGGAATATACAAAGGATCTAATTAAGTAGATATTTGCAGTTATATTTCAAAATACTCACAAGTAGTAATACATATAATTATTAAAGCACATTATTTATTTTTATATAACAGAAATATGCTACGACTAGTAATTAAACGCTTGTTATAAATTCACATTCACAAACATGAATCGCAATCTAATTTCTATTATTTTTAAGGGCAACTGGAAACACCAATTCAATCCTAATAAAACCAAAAACCGAGATTTCTACGTATCAGGAAATAAAATCAAATCTGTACCAACAATGTATCAACAAGCAAAATTTAATTATAACGATGATAAGAAGCTAAATGCTCAGGTAATTTACAAACAAAGAGTCTATATAAAACGTAATAAATTAAGTAATTTTGGTCAGCATTTAATACATCTGTTGGAATCAACGGTACAAGTAAAGTATATTAAAAGCTGGCATTTATAGGTATATTTATTTCTTATGTTTTTTGTATTTGTCTGTATAAGATATAGTAGCAAATTACTTATGACGTACTTAAGGTATGTAATAGTTTTATCTCATAAGTAATAATATGAAGCATAAAGAAAGAGTAGATAGATATGAATAGAACTCAACACAGATATTGTGTATTCTCAGATAATCGAATTAGACTACAAAGGGGGCAACTTCAGCTGCGTTATTTGGCTTCCGAAAAAGAAAAATGGGCTGTCGAGCGTAGTGGAAAAATTACGAGATCCTGATACATTCTCCGAGAGTATAAACTCATTTAAAAATGAAATTGTTAAAGTTTATTTACCTAAAATGGACATAGTAACCGACATCAACCTTGTCGATGTATTTGAAAAGGTAACCCATGTTCTTGTTAAGTATAAAAATTATGGTATTTCGTTCATTATGGAATCAAAATCAAATTACTACACAAGAGAAAGTTCATTCAAATTTCTAAATATTTTTATAATCACAACAAGATTCTTGTAAATAATGCATTTATTTTTTTTGTTTTTCAATCGTATAAATACAGTACAAAATTTCTTCTTATTCTGGTTAAATAAGAACTAAAATGCTTCACACACTCTTTCATGCAGCACAGTATAACTCATTCATCTATAAAAAACTGTATTTTAGGCTGGCGTCACCGAGGTGTTTAATCCGAAATCTGCTGAGTTAAAAGGAATATTGACAACAGATGTACCTGTATATGTAACTGATGCTATACAGAAAGCTAGAATTAAGGTAGATGAGACTGGAACAGAAGCAGCTGTAACAAAAGGTATGGTAGATATATCATTAGGACTTATTTATAAAATAAGTCCGACAAAAACTAATTTAATTTATCGAAGAAAATTTTTCGAAACCATTTGTTACACTCTTGTATTCGTTACGCTACACATACCTCGCTTTTATACCTAATGTTTCAATGAAATACATATAAATTGATTGTGATTTCAGCTGCTTCGAAAACAACGTTAAATTCACCACTTCAACCTTCACCAATTCAAGATTTCAACGCAAATCATCCATTCGTTTATTGTATAAAATATCAAAATATTTTAGTTTTCTGTGGAGTATATAACTGAATAGTATTGAATGTACAACTGACAATTGAAATGTATGTATTGTTATCTATTCAAACGATAATTAAATTATATTCTACATATCCTATAGTAATATGTTTTTCTCAGTTCATCAGTTGGCTTTTTCCTATACAAGTTGGTTTATTTGGTAGCAAATAAGCGGCTCAAGCCTAGGTCCGTTCCCTAAGCGTGGAGCCCTTGACTACGCTGCTCGCGCGATAGAGTGACACGAAGTCTTACAACACTGCAACAACATTACACATATCACCTCCACACACGTGCACGCTCACATGGTTACTCATGAAAGTGGAGGGATTTTATTTTCTTCCTTATCGAACGGAAATAGTTTAGAAAAATTATCTGATACAAAATACAAATAAGAGTTGTCGAGGTATGTATGCTTGGTACATGTAGATGTTTTAATAACACATATAAATATGAATATGTAACTTAGTCTAGGTTAGCTCAAATAGGTCGCGAATTGCAAGAATCAGGCAATAGCCCAAGCAGAGGTATGCCGTGTAGGGTACACGCTAGTTGCTCAAATAAAATCGGCTAAGTGTCTTAAGCACTTGCTTAAGGTGAAGCTGTTAAGACCTTTCTAGCTTAATAGCGTAGTCAGATCGAAAAAAAATGGTAGGGAATAATTAAGATTATATTCACAATCGATTATTAAATATTTCACTCCATATTTAATTAAAAGGTTACTGTTTTATAAATCTAATTCTCTACCTAACGTAGTGGCAATTACGATTACAGTGATGAATAAAATCATCTGAATGTATATACTGACTCTGGGGATACGATGTGGTACTCAAAACTACAGCTACCATACCTTGTGCTTTATTAAGAGCAATGAATTACCGAACGATGATTATATTAAATTCAACAATACAAGTAATATGTCAAAGTAATATCATCGCAATTGATCTAGTGAATCGTCTGGAAACTTTTCAATGCTTAAAAGTCACGTACGAATTGTATAATATCTGAAGATTCAGTGAGACATTCTAAATTGCTATGAGCAGGATAATAAACGAACCAGATACAGAGATGTAAGAGAAGCGGACGTTGTACTGTTTTGGTAATTAAAAAATCCTAAAATTCTACTGCAAGGTCACCTACCGGGTTCAATTGTCCAATTTAAACCTTATTCGGATCCATTGGAACACTCGCACAAAATTTCATCAAAATTGGTCCAACCGTTTTGGAGGAGTTCAGTATCATACACACGTACAGAAGAAATTTATATATGCATAAAGATATTGGGTATGTCTAAAATAAGAATGAATGAAGAGTCTGTATGGAATATCAAAACAACGGCTTTTTAATGTAACAAAAAAACATATTTATCTATCTGTTGTTTTGTTTGTCCCGGGAAAACTCCGAAAAGGCTAGACCGATTTTGACGGCAATTTCACTGGCAGATAGCTGAAGTTATAGGAAGTGGTATAGGCTATTTTAAAAATGTTTGCAATAGTGTTTTTAGTTGTACATCTTCTTACAATTTAAAATGTTTCCATCATAATTTAACTCGATCGATCACCTCCAACTGAACGCATCGGCGTAAGACTATGCTCGTCGATGCGAAATTATTCTTATATGTTTATAGGATTATACATTTCGGATTTTACTTACCGTTTGCAGTTCTTGGTATAGATGTATCATGGAAGTTATGAACTTATGCCGACCCTACTTAAGTGGGATAAGGGTAGTGATGATGATGATGATGGAACTGAAATTATACTTTTATCAAATCTAATCTATATATTTACCTTTAAACGAGCAATTCTTGTATATTTTTATATTTGTATATATTCAGGATCTCGCAAACGGCGTCATCTATTTCCGTGAAACTTAGTATGTAGGTAGTTTCGGGGACGATAAATCGATCTAGCTAGATTTTATTCATAGAAAATCTTTTTTAACTGAGTTTTCAGGTAATGAAAAAATATAGCTATCACTATTTCACCACCGCTGTCAAAACAAAAATAGCTCAAATGGAAATCGGCTGCTTCGAAAATACGTCTAACGCCAGTTCGAATCCGTGTGACCGCAAAAGAAATATCTTTTTTTCTTTAATTTTATTTTGGTAACAAAAATGCTAATTTTCTGAGGCAAACCTAAGAGTTTATTTTAATTTAAAAACGTTTTTTGAAGAACCGAGCTAGGCTCTGCCGTCCAGGTACTTACTATTAAATTAAACAATTTGTTTGAACTTTGTACATATTAAAGAATCATAATAAAAGGATCATAAATGTTTATTAGTATGATTATTAGGTACTTTTATGGATTATCAGCCATCTGCAATTAGTAATGCAGGGTAAAAGAAAAGAAAGTATGAATTGCCAATAAGTTTATTAAATATACGTATAAAAATAATAAAATTCGGTCTATCTTGATCTTCTACGTTATAATTATTTGTTAAATTTGGAGTTACATTTCTTCTGTTTAATCTGAAAAAGAATGTATTTTTATTATACCAGGTGTTAAGGTAGTCTCTCACAATATTCTAAGAGACGATAGTTTATGGTCACATTTAACAATTCAAATAATAATATCAAAACAAATACTAATAAACAACAAAGAGAACATAAGTTAATGTTTGTTCTAAGACTATCAAAAGTATAAACATAAACGTAATAGATTTAGGTGCAATTACGGGCGTCAAAAGCTGCAAGGGGCAAACCGAAGTTAAAGACCTTCTATAATAAAATGGACAATATTTGTTTTGTTCATACCGTTCCCAAGTTCACTTTCACTTCACTCGATGGTCATTGATACTGTGCTTTAGCATAGACGCGTAGAGGATTGCGTATATTTTTTATATTCTGCTAGATAATAAGTTCAAATATTAAGCACATATTTTTTTCATTAATTTAGAACGAGAATCGAGTGCAGAGTTATCCTCCATAAATATTACTACTGTCTAAACTTTCAGCCTGTATATTCTCTTGTAAATTAAAGTTACCCTTGTTGTTTTATTACTAACTAATGCCGTAGTTGCCGTAGTTCGATAATCTTCGAGGAATTGATAACCAAATATAACCATAATTACTGTGTGTAATAAAAACAAACACTGATCAGAAGAAAAATTAGAAAAAATTACACGAGAAGCATGAAATAAATTTAGCTTACAATTACGAATTGAGCTACTTATTTTATTACATAAACCTAAGGTATATCATATATTTCATTTGATAGATTTGAGAATTCACGGAAGTGACCATTCAAGCATTCAAATCCTAGTTTGCTTGGTATACAAAGTATATAATTACACAAATTTCTGGAATAATTAGCGTTAAAAAAGGAGCTTTATATTATCCCATATAAACTTTGGTAATAGAGTCGAGTTGAAGCTGATCATTGAAGCGTTAATCGCTAAATATTGGAGTCATCCCTAACTGGTACTTAAACGAAATATTGTAATCATATTATGAAATTGTACGGTGTTGCTTAGCCAATTAATTATACTGCTATTCACAACCGGATAGTCATTGAATAAATTTTGGAAAATTCACATACATTGGCATAACTCTAATTCCAATTTATTTCAATAACCATAGTTCACAGCAAGACCCGTTTTTATTTTCAACACCATCTTTTAAGGGTGTATAAATTCAAAGCATGATTATAATACAATTAACAGATAATGCTATTACATCTTGGAGATATTGAAATCGAGTTTTAAATTTAAAAATAAGCTTGTTAAAACCTTACTTGTTGTTTGAATTATGTTGGAGAAAACTCTTGAACCATCGAAACATATAAGTTCCATGAGAAGAGGTCTATTCATAGTCACAGTTTCAATAGAAATTTCACTGTTGTCAGAGTCTTCAGAATTCGTTTCTGTAAGTGTTTAATATTATTATAACGCTGATTTACATGAAGGAGATCTCTAATGTAGGTGACCTTCAATAAATTAGATAACATCATCCAATAATAATTATCACAAAATTTAATATAAATTGCCACAATGTTAAGTCCGAGTCTTTTAGCAATCGTAATACGGAAAAACATAAACGACCAGCAATTTAAAATCTCGTAACCATAGATTGTGAGCTAAATGAGGATAGTTCAAAGTGAACAAAGACCAAAGAGATTGCCAAACGAGTGATAAGGTATAGTAGAAACGAGTAATAGTGGCATCATGAATAATAGTGTAAGGATAAGTAAGGCTAAGAAGGTATTACAGGTGAATATGATGTATAGAACTGTTAACGAACAATTTAATTTTATACAAGACAAGACATAGCGAGATTATATCAAACAAAGAATAGAACGATTTACGTAATTTACAGTAATGTAAAGAATAAAAATTATTGTTAATGTCCGCCGATGTTATTTTATTTATAAATATTTCTAAATTATAGGTTTTTTTCAATTATTAGATTATAATACAAAGTTTAAATCACTTGATAAGGTTGTAGGAATGTGAACTACCACTAAATACCGCTATACCTAATTAAAGACCAAAATATAAATTCTACAGACCTGCATCTTCTAGTGCATCTTCAATAGTAAGGCGCATTTTGCTGAACATATGTGCTACATAAGGACCTGATTCGTTTTCAAATCCACTGCTGAATACGTTAGTATTTGGAAGGAAAGCGTCTGTCAACATATTTGCCTGAAAGTGTTATGAAAATATTAGTATGCATTGTCGCCATATTACGTTCATGATATATTTGTAAATTGACTTCACAAAATTAAATAGTTTAACGTGGACAAAACATTTACATTATAAAGCCAGACGTACAAATCAGGAAATAGATAGGTACTATATTTTTTTTTATACAAAATCTTATTTATCACAACTTTTATGTCCACATACCTGGACAAGTTTAGGATCAGTTGCCTTCACTATTATAAACTAATTTTATTATACTGATTTAGAAATAGAAGAGACTATGCTTTGGTTTTTATTTTAAAAGAGCGTAACAATATTCGTATAGTCCCACGACTAGACTCGTTGTATTATTCAAATGCACTAATATTGCATTCTTCAAAAGCTAGATTTCGTCAAAAACCGGCATAACCTAAATACTAAAAAATGTGACAAACTCGATGTCTTAGATTTAGTAAATCCAGTAACATTTTTTGTGAGGTTTTGTAACAAAATACCAAAGGATATTACCGATTTGCCGGATTGTGAACTTAAGCGCCATGCCAAGCCGGTTTTGGTGTTAAAAGGCTATTATAAAATGGATCAATATGTGAACGATAGTGATGTGTGGAATCGACTCATCGGTGTGCATCCATTAAAAACGTTTGTGACATGTGCTTAATATATTCTAAATATCATATATATTTGTTAAATATATAAACCTGATCGAGTTTCTTGCCGGTTCTTCTCGATGACTGGGTTATTTTCCGAACCGGTGATAGTTTTGACGTTCATAAGTGCCTTCTTAGGGCCTAAATTAAATAAAGTGTTTTTGATTTTGTTGCTTACATAAACAAAATTTAATAATGATTACTCACCAGCTTATAGTCTTTAACATAATCTACGACTCCGCAAGTGTCCTTTTGAATTGGAACAGTTAGTTTAAGGTAAGTCAATTGTGTTTGGTTAAACGCATTTGTGTATATACTGGGAGTACGTAGTTTGAATACCGCTTCTTCCAATTTGTTCAGATCTTTCGGGCAAATTAGGTGCAATTTAAAATCATCCGTCATGGATATTTCTATAACCTTGAATTCGAATATATTAATGGTTAATTAAATTAAAAGTATAATTATTAACGTAATTAATGTTATACCTCGGAGTCAAGTATTTCGTCATAATTATATCTGGCATAACCTTCCAAGTAGTATGCGTCAGTTGTAACAATGTTACCGTCGATCTCGTTGAAATCAATTGAAATTGTCTTTGAGGGCTTAAAATTTTTATCCCAATATACCTGTACAAATTCCAAAAACATGATTAGACATCTCAAATAATTGAGATAGATATATTTATAGTTCCAAAAGTTCATAAGTACGCATTAGAGACGTTTTAATATCTTCGTGGAAAATGAAACACAGAATCCCACTAAATTTCCTGTGTTAGTTTAAAAAATTCTTAAAGGTCTATAGTGATTAAGCTACAAATATAAATTTTAAAGTTTATACATTGTAAAAAACATTTTATTATATTTTCGGGGTGTAAGGGGTGTCAGATAACATCATAAGACTTAAGACACCCAAGCCAACCTCACCTGCACGTGGTGCACCCTGCTGAATAACGAACGAGGCAATGACGAATGCGGGGTGGTAAGGTTTTACAGCCTGACTGGGTCGCAACCACCATGTATATGGCGAAAAAGCCCGTAATAGTGATTCGCTTCTGCGGGTCGCGTTTCGGGATCAGCCTGTGCATATCCAGCTATCTGCAGGCCGGCATGATAGTGGCGACCGGCGATGGATAGTGTGTCAATCGGTGGTCGCTATTATTTTTGGATTGCACTGTGCTTACCATCAGGCATAGTGCAGTCATTTTGCCGTGCTACAATAAAAAAAAACATGTAAAATATTTAGAAAATAACGAAACATGTTTGTTTAGTCCAAAAAAAATGCGACAAAATTTTTTATGCGCTAAAATGACGATGGACGTGTGCTTCCTAGAAAGTCATACATATGAGCAAGATATTTTTTACTTACCTTAAAATGATTGTGAGTGGCTACAATTAGACCTGAGTCATCAATTGATTGCTCAGAACTCAGAAAATCATAATCCTGGTTACAGCTATTCTGTCTCATCTGTAAACATTATTATTTTTTGATTTCCCATTAAGGAATGAGCAATTACTATGCATAAAACAATTAATAAGTAGCATAATATACCGCATAGAACGATATAGTATATCACATAATGTAAAGCAATATGATTAAAATTACCCAATTGTTGAGGTAATCAGCTGTGGCACTAGAATCTTGGAAATCCATATTTATAGTTTTACCATCCAAGATTGAGGAAAACTTATTTTTAAAATCTTCTGTGTATGTATATTTATTGTCAGCCATGATTAAATAATCAATTGTTGAAGTATAACTGTTCGGAAGATCTAGCGCGAAGTATTTAGATTCTACAGGCACAACCACGTCCATCTGGAAAATATACAATATAAATATTGAGTTTTAAATAGTTTCAAGACAAATAATATTAAAAAAAAAAACAAATTCTACGCATATGCTATTTATAAAGCATATATTTAATTAGCAATCTTTCAGTCTTAAAATGTAATATAATGTTATCCCCGTAATTCTATATATAAATATTAGTACCTGGGCGACCCAGCCTAGCTCGGTTCTTTAAAAATAATTTTTAATTTAAAATAAACTGTTAGGTTTACCTCAAAAAATTAGCATTTTATCTACATAAAAAATATTAAAAAAAGATATCTCTCTTATAATTACTATAATAAAATTTTTAATTATTTAAAATAAATTGTTAGCTTTGCTTTACAAAGTTATCATTTTTTACAAAAAAAGAAAAAAAAATACATACACTCGGATTCAAACTGGGATTACACAGATTTTTGAAGCAACCAATTTCAATCTGAGCTATTTTTGTTTTGACAGCGGTGGCGAAATTTACCATCATATTCTAGCTATATTTTTTCATTGCCTGAATTCTCGGTTAAAAAAGTTTTCTATGAATAAAATCTAGCTAGATCGATTTATTGTCCACGAAACTACCTACATACTAAGTTTCACGGAAATAGATGACGCCGTTTCCGAGATCCTGAATATATACAAATATAAAAATATACAAGAATTGCTCGTTTAAAGGTATTAGATAGATAGATAGATATATTATAATTTAAAATTATTATATTATAAATGTGAATACAATATTTTTTCTTTGTAATACTTTCACACCCTAACTACCCAACCAATAACAACGAAATTTTATACATACGTTGTCAGGAGTATAGAAAAAAATAGAGCAGCTGACATTTAACAAAATGTACTTACTGTTGTTCCTATGAGATGGGTCAAGTTTACATACAGGCAAAGTTTAATGAAATATAATGAAATAAAAATTGTTTAGGGGCGTAAAATAAAAAAGTCACTTTCTTATACGCTGTAAAAACAAAATCCAAAAAAAAACTGTTTTTCAAGACTCAGTTAACTCTTACGGGGCTATTTATGATTATAATAATTTTATGCTATATATTTTTTATATGGAAGGTTAAAAAATATCTGTTAAAGCGAGGTTCAAGAAGTTAAAATTGAATATTTCCGTACCTCATCGATACTATGTAAATTCATTATACTTAAATATTGTGCACGAGTTGATTCATCTGCGAATGATGCCAGCTGTGATGATTGATATAGAGACAAATATGCAGACGTCATGAAATTTTTCTTGCCCATTGTACGAATTAGATTCTGAAAATTGAAAGAAAAAATGTAAATTATAAGTCATTTTAAAGTTATTTCGTAATTCAGCATTCAGTAGTCGAAATTTCAGCGGTCGAAATTAACACGTAATAGTAACATATATATTTATTAAAGAATCTTACGAACATTCGAATTATCATAGGTGCTTGCTAACAGTGACATCTATTATTTTTCATGTTAATCAATACTTGCAATGTATTGTTGATGCAATTCTATTTAATTATTATTAATGTGATTTAATGAAAAACAGGTGGAATTCTTAGAAGTTACGATCCAATTTAAATTACTCTATAATTTAGAATAATCCACATTAACAATAATGGAATAGAAGTACATCAATAATACACTACCAGTATTGATTAACATACTAAAATAATAGATGGCTCTGTTTGCAAACACTTCTGATAATTCGAATCTTCATAAGATTCTGTAATAAAAATATATGTTAATTTCGAAGATTGAATACTCCGATTGCTAGATGCTTCCACTTCGACATACATTAAAAGATTTTGTATAAACTTACGTATATCAAAACGCCCATTTGAGCATCGTTAGCTGCATAAAATCTTGAAACTGCATTAATTGTAGCATCATCTATGTTCGCTATAAACAATGAATTAAAAAACTATTAGTATATAGTATATTTAGTTTTAGTTTTAACCAAATTTACAAACATCCATTTAAGATGTATAATTCAATAATGGTTTACCTACAATTTACTTACACAGAGATAATCAGTATAACACATGGATATGTATGTTGGGCTACAAAAGAGAAATTGTGAAAGAGTATTACGTATTATCTGCAACACGTTCGCTGCATGTGAATATTTAATGGATGTATGTTGTAAGTAGATGAGCTGTTTAGGAATAAGTACATCATACGAAGTATGAGGATGATACTTGTTATAGTGGAGTAGTATAATATGGTCTTATGAATATAAAAGGACAAATGTTAAGCGTAAAAATGAACGGATGTATAACGGATTTACTTCTCTCTGTTCTCTCTCTCTCTCTCTTTCTCTGTAAAACTAAACAATGTGCATAGGTTGTAAGGCATTATATAAGTGTAAATACTGAGCATATTGAGATGAGAGCTTAAAAACAGGACTGGAATACAAAAACATATTATACCGACTCAACATAGATGGAATAAGTGTAAAAAGACCATCACCAACATAAATACAAAATTGTAGACAAATAAATTACAATTTCCGTTAGAAATATTTATACAAAACACTTATTTTAGTTATATTTATTTATGTAAATTATGATCTACATAGAAATAAATTGTAATCACAATGCAATGGATAAAATAAAAAAAAAAAAACATTTTTAAATTTTCATAAATTTATCAAATCTCTTTCAGTGGTAATGCTATTTGCAACTATACATTTTCAGATGATTGTAATTCTCGTTATGTTATGTGATAAGATAATAAAGAAAATTTTTAATTGGAAACTTGATCACCAGTGGAATATTTAGGAACAGATGAAATGAAAATAGAATATTTTAAATATATGCGGGAATACTTTGTCAAAATATAGTGAAGCTATAATAACCCTTGGACCTCGGGGGGGCCACTTCCGGTGGCCCACATTTGTGTAGAGGGCGTCTGGGTCAGGGTGGAGACCCAGATGAAGTATCTGGGCCTCACCCTGGACCGAGGCTGGTGGTTCGAGCCTCATTTTAAGGGGTTCGGGCTGCGCATAGTAGGGGCGGCGGGGGCGCTCGGACGACTCGTCCCCAACACGGGTGCCATCTGCCGCTGTCTTTACATGGGGGTGGTGCGGTCTATTGCCGCCTACAGGGCACTGTTATGGGTCGACGCCCTCAGCGCTACCAACATGCGTGCGCTGTAAGTTGCGCAGCGTACCGTGCCGTTGAGGGTGATACGATAGTAACGAACGGTGTTCTCAGTGGTGGCCATGGTGCTGGCCGGCTCCCTTCCCTGGGAGCTAGAGGCGGAGGTACTTACTACTATATATAACTACACAGCGGTTAAGAAATTGATGGGAAATGGAGAGGTGTAGGCGGGATCTAGCAAACGCGCGATACGGTCGATACACGATCGACGCCGTCCGCCTGATCCTGCCGGATTGGTGTAATCGAGGATGAGGCTTCCGTCTAATGCAGGTGTTGACCGGGCACGGGTGCTTCGGTTGGTACCTGCACCGGATACCACGCAGTATATGCCATCAGTGCGGCGTTGAACCGGACACCATGCAGCACAGTCATTTCGAGACTCTGGCTGCGGCGGTAGGTGGTGATCTCTTGCTGCCAAACGTCGTAAAAACTATGCTCGGCAGCGAGAATGTATGGAACGCAATGGCCTCCTTCTGCGAGGAAGTCGAGGACGATCCTCTAAGCGGCCCTCTCCGTTGACAGAGGACAGGCAGGAGGAGGCGGCAGTTTGACCGTCTCCTCCTGCCACTGTAGTCGGACCTAGAGAAGGTGGGTCGGGGGCCCATCTTCTCATTACACAGATCCGGCGGACGAAGGAGACGACCGGTGTGTACCCGGCTGTCTCCTAACAAGACCAGGTCCAGCGGCGGCGCTTCTGCTGCGGGGCTAACCGCTAGGGCGGCACGATAAAGTCTATAGAGCCCTCGTGCCGCCCCAACTATAGCGGAAAACGTACACCTTGGGATTTTAGTCCGTGCGAGTCGGACATAACCCACTCTCTCCCCCGGAAGGGTGGATATCCATAAAGGATCTCCCCACGTTAAAAAAAGCACATTTAACACCAGATATGATTGTGATAAAAAGTTTAAACATCAATATAAAAATACATATACATACACACTTCTAACATGTATCAAGCAACGCCCCAGTATTCTAATAAGCTACTGCGGATAACGAGTTATATTATAAACTACTAGCCTCTGCCCGCGACTTCGGTCGCGTGGATAGATACACTAACACGAACACGCAGCAGTTCTCAAAAGGAAATAACATCCCGATTTTCAAACATTTTTCATCTGTGCTTCGCTCCTATTGGCCTTAGCGTGATGATATAATCTATAACCATTCTCGATGAATGAGCTATATAACGTTGAAAGAATTATTCAAATCGGACCAGTAGTGTCTGAGATTACCGCCTACAACGTCACAACGTCACAAACTCACAAACTTTACCTCTTTATAATATTAGTATAGATATAACTTTAAGGTATATTACTGTATAATACAAATTATATTCTACTAATAACAATGATATCAGTATCCATAAAATATTGATTTCACGAATAGTTTTCAGTTCTGTCAAACTGACTGATTTTGTAAAGAACCATTATTATAAATTACACGGGTGCTTATACAAAGATTACTGTATATTATTGATTATTTCATAGTAAATTCATTCAACAATATTTATAAGTTTTTTTTTTATTGGGTAGTAAAGAATCCTCTAGCAAAAGAAAGAGATCTAGGTTCACATTATTAAACGTAACTAGACCTATTACTATCTTACAATAATGAAAACAATAAAAATGAAATGATTATTTATGTATATATGTACATATGTATGGGTATTCTTTTTAAAGTTCAGTATATTTATATTTTATTGTTTTGTACTTTTTTAGTAGGTTATTGATATATATTATAGATAGATTTATTATATATGAACATTGTAATATTATTGATAATAAAAAATTACTTTCTAAAAAGGTGTCAATTGCATTGTTGCGTTTCGTTCGGTCAGTGAGAGCGCCGGATGACCACCTCTCTATCCCCTCCCCCTTCCCGACTCCCAAATTCCCTATTCCCCTCTCCCCCAAACACAGGCTGGCAAGGCACTTGTGACTCCCCTGGTGTTGCTAGTCTCTATAGACGGTGGTAATCACTTAACATCAGGTGACCCACTTATTCATTTGCCTCCTATGATACAAAAAAAAGATAAAATGATTTCTTAATTTTACAAGCACTTAAAAATAAACTGCGATGTGAAGTGAAATAATATCTAACAAAAAAAAAAAACTAAACATTACTTACGAAATGTCTCTTTCAGGTGAAATGCAAGGTATTTATTAAAGTAAAAAAGCGTATTCTGACGGTTGCAAGTAACTTCTTCTTCACTTGCCCAAACAAATGACATAAGTTTGGCTGAAATAGATAGAAATACAAACAACTTCAACATATTGCTAAGGTTAAAAGTCTCTTCTGAAATACTATACCCCATTGCTTTCTTTTTATAGGTAAACTGCTAGGCTACAACTGCAGCTGAATCAATATAAGTATTTTCTTCTTGTAAATGCCGCCATGTTGCGGAAATTTTGAAATAAAATATATAAGCGTATTCTCATATACAAGTTGCTTTAAAATTCAAAAATTGATGACGATAACTAAAAATTACTTATTATCTTCAAAATTAAGAAATTCGCTTAAACCTGGAAATATTCAGAATTTGGAGTAGTTTTAAATCAAATTTGCATAAAAGAGATACTTTTATTACCAAAAATTTTATCAGATGGTTTGTGGAACAAATTTTTTTTTCTCGAACTGACTACTCATTGACCTAGCAAGGTCTTAACAGCTTCACCGGACTACCTTAGTAGTCCTTAGCAAGCGCTTGGGGCACTCATATAGTTTTATTTGACAACTAGCTCAAGGGTGCACGGCACACCTCGGCTTGGGCTGTTGCCTCATACGTGCAATTCACGACCTATCTTTTTTTTTACGTGGGGAAATCCCTTATGGATACCCACCCTCCCGGGGGAGAGGATGGGTTATGTCCGACTCGCACGGACTAAAACACCACGGTGTACCGACAGATCGTGATGTTAGGGCGGCAGGGGATCGTTCTCTGCTATTCCCCTTGAATAGCCGCCCCAACGGTCCACCTGGCGGAAGATTGCCGCCAGGCTCCTACCTATAGAGAGGCAGCTGGGTACACGCCAGCTGCCCCCCCTCGTCCGCCGGACCTGTGCAATGAAGGGATGAGCCCCCCGACTACATCCCCTCAGGTCCGACTACGGTGGCAGGAGAAGTTGGGCAAATCGCCGCCTCCTCCTGCCGGTCTTCCGTCGGCGAAGACGACCACTTAGGGGGTCCGCCTCGCGGCTCCTCTCCGCCGCCTCCTTTTGCGAGATGACTCCCTCACAAAAGGAGGCCACTGCTCGCCACGGAGACTACGCTCGGCAGCGACAAATCCTCTCCTACCACCGCCGCCAGAGTGCGGCGCTCCACCTCCCACGCAGCACACTCAGAGAGAGTGTGCTGCGCGGTATCTTCCTCAGCACCGCACTCATGGCAGGTAGTGGTTAGCTCCCTGCGAGCGATCCGGTGCAGGTACCACCCGAAACAACCGTGTCCAGTCAGCACCTGCACCAGCCTAAACGACAGGGAGCCCCATCTCCTCCCAATACACTCCCGCAGGACTGGGCGGACGGCGTCGATAGTGTACGTCGCGAAACACGCGTCCGCCAGGTCCTGCATCCACCTCCCTATAGCCCTCTCCCGCAACTCCCGCCTTTTAACTTATATTTCCTTGGGAGCCGGAGGCTCCCCATTACGCTTTCTCGCCGCCGTGAATTTGTACACGGCGACGAGCACCCCAGCTTCTAGCTCCCAGGGAAGGGAGCCAGCGAGCGTAAAGGTCGCCGCTGATGACACCGTCCGGTATGCTCGGATTGCCCTCAGTGCCACCGTACGCTGTGTACTGCGCAGCGCACGAACGTTGGTGGCACCGAGGGCATCGGCCCAGACCGGTGCCCCGTAGGCGGCCATCGTCCACACGACTCCCATGAAGAGTCGACGGCACCCGGCACCCGGCCCCTCAATATTGGGGGCAACCGGCCGAGTGCCGCCGCCGCCCTAGCAATTCGCGGCCCGAGCTCCGCAAAGTGGGGCTCGAACCGCCGGCGCCCGTCCAGGGTGAGGCCCAAGTATCTCATGTGGGCACTCACCCTGATCCGGGCGCCCTCTACCATAATGTGGGCTCCAGGTGGTGGCCCCTGCTGAGGGCCATGAAAGGGTATGGCCTCGGTCTTCTAGAGGGCCACCCTGAAGCCCAACCTTCTTATGCGCCTGACCACAAGGGTTGTGACCATCGTGGCCAGACGCTCTACCTCTCTCCAGTCCTCCCCCGGGCTACGAATAAGGTGTCATCTGCATAGCAGATTAGGCGCGCTCCATTCACAACCTATCTGAGCTAATCTAAGCTAACTATTCATACATATATGAATTGTTGGAACATATATGTGTACCAAGCAAACATACCTTTACAACTTTTATATATATTTCGTATCGATTAATTTTTTAAACTATTTCAGGTCGATAAGGGAAGAAACATAATCCATCCACTTTCATGTGTAAACGTGTATGCGTGCACGTGTGGAGATGATATGTGTAACGTTGTTGCAGTTATGTAAGATTTTGTCACTGTATAGCGCGAGCAGCGCACTCAAGGGCTCCACGCAGAGGGAACGGACCTAGGCTTGAGCTGCTGCCCAGGGTGGCCTAATCTGGTATGGGCCACAAGATTTATCTTATTATATGTATATGGCATGCCTAATCGTGACGCACCCACGTACAGAAACCAACAACAGTGACTGTCTTCTGGATTGTTACGTAAAGTATTAGCCAGAGTGTATCCACGATAACGAGGAATAGAGCGATAGTAATTACATCGGCATTGGATATCTCTCAGTCGGCTCGCCCGGGGTAGTACCACCCTCTCACAGAACACCCACTTAAGGTAACAGTGCTTGCATTGTTACGTTTCGTTCAGTTAGTAAGAACGTCGGAGGCTCACCTACCCTCCCCCTTTCCTCTCTCCTCACCATTGCCCACTTTCCCCCATTCCTTCCAAACACAGGTTGGATACGCATTTACGACTCCCCAGGTATTGCTAGTGTCTATGGACGGCGGTGATCATTTAACATCAGGTGACCCACCTCTTTGTTTGCCTCCTATGATATAAAAAAATAAAATAAAATGGAATGTCGATTTAGCATCAAGCCTTAACGACTAAGAAAGAGTTAATATAAGCAAGAAAACATCTTAAAAAATGTTTTTGATTAAAAATATTCCATGATCCTGCACCTTATCAATGGGTGGTTTTATCCATTCCGATAAAATAGTATCATCTAAGAATATTACTTGGTTCTAACCAAGAGTGCATTTTGGCAGGTTGATTTTAATATCGTAATTTTCTGAGTGTCCTAGTACTGTTCGTAAGTGTTCACAATACATATTATTGTCAATTGAAGCGATGAGATCATCAATGAAAGCAAAAACGAAGTCGAGACTTTGAAGAACTTCGTGAATTTACACCTGAAAAGTTTTTTTTTATGCTAAAGCAAACAGGTGGGCCCTGTTGCTAAATGGTTGATTTTTACATTTATTAACTAGCGAGTCCAGCCGGTGTTGTTTTGCTCAGATTATAAAAAAATCCTTGACAAATTATGTACCAAAATCTTTCCCATGAATCACTTTAACCACTAGTGAAAACCGTATGAAAATGCCTTCAGTAGTTTTTAAGTTACAGACATACAGACATTATTTATTTTGTTGGCGATCCCAAGATTACAAACAGTATCGAAGCACTAAGTCTAAGGAGAGACGTCGCCACTTTATGTGTGTTCTAGCATTTGTATAATGGGTTGGGTTCCGAGGAATTGTTTAACATTATGCCTGTACCTCCTTTCCACCATCGCACCGCTCGTCATCGGCAGGGAATTCATCCCCACACATTGGAACCGAAATGATCTCGGACAATACGGTTCCAAAGTGGTTTCCTTCCACGAACGATCCGATTGTGGAATGAGCTTCCGGTTGAAGTTCTTCTTGGGGACTACAGTATGGAGTACTTTAAATAGGTTATTTAGGGGTCGGCAACGCACATGTCACATTTATGATGTTACAAGCGTCCATAGGCTGCGGTGACAGCTTTGCATCAGGCGGCCCGCACGCTTATTTGCTACAAACAACTAAAAAAAAATAAGACAAACGCTGTATAATATTTAATAATCAAATTCAATAAAGTCGATGTAATAATCTTGTACATTGTAATCGGCACTGAGTTGTGTAGACGCGAAAGCAGTAAGTAAATTAAAAAGACAGTAACATTCAAACTATATATGATAAATCAAACTGGAAAGGTTAGATTTTTGTCATCCATACCCTGAGCGAATATTCGATCTTTTTTCTTTATAATTCATAGGTTTTTGAGTTTGACCACATTCTCATATAAAACTATGCTAAATTTGAAATCAGTCGGACATAAAGTTTCGGAGATCTTGTGAAGAATCAGTCAGTGCTAGTTTTCTTACATATATATGTAGGTATCATGTTCCTAAGATTCTTAGCAGGGCCTAAAAAAACATCTTTTTATAGATTTTGTACGGGCAATATATTTGAAAACCAGTCGGCTTTACTAAGTCCCTCAAATGAGTTTCGTAAAAAAAATATATTAGTCCTGTGAAGAATACGTATTATTTTGATCAATAAATCTTATCAAATTAGAATATCAATGCCTTTAGACGCGAATAACATTTAACTATTTGATAAATATTTTTAATAGTTCTAAGTAGTTTATCAGCAGTTCTTTGGATTGTAATGTAGAACATTTTATAATAGCACAAAAGTTATTGAAAGACATTTCGAAGTTAAAGATTAAAAACTGTTTTTTGTAACTTTTTTTACTTTTATTTTGTTACTTCTGTAGTAAACATCTCAGAAGAATTATTTACGCTTCACTTTCACTTCCTTTTTTTATATTCTTGATCCATATTATGTTTTCATATGAAACAGTTCAATAAATACAGTTCCACTTGCTCAAACAATGTTATATCATAAATATACAATTCATATCGGTCCAACTTAACGACAACCTTAATATCGCACCGAACCGTGTCCAATGGTTTAATATATATACAACTTTTGTGACATATTAAAACTGAAAACTATGAATTTTGTATTTTGCAGCAATAAGCATTGAAGGAAGCTTGCTTTTCTTAAATCTTGGAATTAGAGGCGATACTATTATATAATAGGGTGTTTCCTGTTTTCAATATCATGAAATGATTTAATAGCTTACAAATTATTTATCAGTAGCTCATGATATAAATTTATATTGTTAGACGATTATATTTCACAATCGTATGAAAATAAGTCAGAATTTTTATCATAAATGATTTATCTGTTCAGTTGTAAACAATTAAATTATAACTTAATATCATTGGTTGTCAATCTTTCATAATATAACAAATATACCTTCTTGCTCAATCGCTTGCTATATTTATATGTAGTTGAAATGAGAAAAACATGTTACCTTTTTTTTTATGCTATTGGCGGCAAACGAACATGTGGGTCACCTGATGATAAGTGATCACCGCCGTCCATGGACACCTGTGAAACTACAAGAATCACAAATGCCGTTGCCGGCCTTTAAGAAAGAAGTAGGCTCGTTTCTTGAAAAGTGGCAGATTGTATTCGTCCGGAAACGCTGCCGCTGGGAGTTCATTCCAGAGAATTGTCGTACGCGGAAAAAACGAACGTGAGAATCGCACGGTGCACGACTTCCAACCATAGATATTCAACAATGGTCAATACCTATCTTTATTCACTCAACTAACGATTCCTTTAATTATTATTTGAAGTTACTATTACTAATATTTTGATCATTCTATTCGTACTTTCAGATTTAATTTTTTGAGATACAACTCGCGCAAATGAAATCAAATATTTTCAGTTACACTGAGATGCGGTAGCAGCAAATCAATTCCAGGAGGAGCTGGAACGCTATTGGCATGACGTGATTTCACAGCTTCACCGTACTAATAATAGCTTAAGGCATTTCGTCGCATGGCATCAAGCTTAGGGATGTCAAGGTGGACGAACTTCGGCTTGGACTGTTGCATTGGATGCAACACCAAGAATTTATTTAAACTAAACTACGCTAACTATTCATACATATAAGAATTATGCCTCAAAAACTCAAATATGTATGTATTTCATATTTAACAAAAAAAATTTAAAGAGGTAGAAAGTGTATAGTATGAGACTCATACGCTCTAACACTTTACGGTGTACTATCTACCGCCATAACAGAACGTCACGCGATTGCGTTTGCATATTTCATTTCGTCCCGACGGCTAGCCCAGCCTCATGCCGAGCTATCTCCCAGACGACCCAACCAGTGCCAAGGAGCGACAGAATCAAAAATGGAGAGAATTCAACATTTTCTTAATGAATTTATAACAATCAATAAGATGAACGTAATAATCTGATCACTACTTTATTCTTCATTTGTTTAGATTTATCAGTAAATCTATATGCTCGACTATAATACCAGAATTTTCCTTAGCATTGAAAAGTAAACTTGTACAATAAACGTCTTACTATGGGTATATATATATGACCTATATAAAACATGTTAGGAGTGTTTAACACTTAGTCGTTGCAGTCAGGATGCCAATAAGCATTCCGTAGTTACTTTCACTCTTTATTTGGCTAGAGTTACGGCTTACACAACTTTCCATATAAGAATGCGTAGATAACACCGACATCTTACCTTTTTTTCGAAATGACTACGCTAATGACCCAGCAAGGTCTTAACAGCTTCACCGGACTACTAAGGCGAGCGCTCAAGGCACTCAGCCGATTTTAGTTTGGCAACCAGCTCAAGGGTGCACGGCACACCTCGGCTTGGCTTTTGCCTGTTGCATGCCAAATCGCGACCTATCTTAGCTAACATAGCTAACTATTCATATATGTATGAGTTGTTGAAACGTATATGTGTACCAAGCATACACGCCTCAACAACTCCTCCATATATTTATTATCGAAAAATTGGGAGTTTTTCAGTTCGATAAGGAAAAAAAAGTAAACCCTTCCACTTTCATGTGTAAGCGTGTAGGTGCACGTGTGTGGGGGTGATCGTGTAGTGTTGTAGCAGTGATGTATATTTGTGTGTCACCGTATCGCGCAAGCAACGCACACATATGTTTAGACATACATGTGTGTAGAGTAGCGGCGTCTATCACATTATAGATCAACAAACTATGGAAGTCAAAGCAATTACTATTAATGAGCAATTTTGCAAGATACACAAAAATAATCAACTAATAATAATAATCAACTAATGTTATGCAAATAATAATATCAATTCCTATTCATGTTTCATTGAAATCAATATGATTGTAATAATGCCAATTTATGTATCTTTAATAAAATGGCTCTAGTGTTAATGAGTCTTTCTTATATGTTGCCACCTGGCGCTACTAGTATCAATGCATATCTCTAATATTGTGGCGCTAGTATCTCTTGTCTTGATTATGACGAGCGGCACTGCAGGTGGGTAGATAACAAACATTAAAATATAATACAGACAGATTTATAACATTTAGTTTGTTAATGTTATTCCTACTATTCTTAACAAAATAGAAGAAAAGTGTAGCTAGTGATGTATCTCACAAAGATTTATAGCTCATAATTATAATAAACATTATTAATAGTGCTTTAGGAAAACATTAAATAATTATGCACTCACAATACAAATTATCAATGACAGATTAGTAGCTCATAGCAATGCAAAAACAAAGTATGACAATGCAAAAAAAGAGGTCGTTCCATTTGACATTTTCTTATATCTATACTAATATTATAAAGAGGTAAAGTTTGTGAGTTTGTGACTTTGTGATGTTGTGACGTTGTAAGGGGTAATCTCAGGAACTACTGATTCCGATTTAAATAATTCTTTCAGTGTTATATAGCTCATTCGTCGAGAATGGTTATAGGCTATATATCATCACGCTAAGACCAATAGGAGCGGAGCACAGATGAAAAATGTTTCAAAATCGGCATGTTTTTTCCTTTTGAGAACGCGAACGAAGTCGCGGGCAGAGGCTAGTATTTTATAACGCGCAGTGAGAGTCGCAGTAAAAAGGTTACTAGCACGTAAACATAAAAATGGAGTTCCTACAGATTTACATTATAACAAATAATATAATCTCAAAAAAGAAGTCATTAGTGTATTCTAATGAGTTACGATTTTAAATGAAGACAAGTGTTTATCTTACTACGATTATATAGTACTGGAAAATACAAGTAATATTTACAAGCCCCACTTAATCCAGTGAAATGTCTGGAAAAGTTTCAA
The DNA here is from genome assembly GCA_014332785.1 of Antheraea mylitta. Taxonomy (NCBI): domain Eukaryota; kingdom Metazoa; phylum Arthropoda; class Insecta; order Lepidoptera; family Saturniidae; genus Antheraea; species Antheraea mylitta. The sequence goes on along the minus strand of JACEII010000038.1, from coordinate 1,646,646 downwards.
TGTTTGAAAATCACGTAGGAATAGTATAATATCTGAAGATTCAGTGAGACATTCCAAATTGGTATCAGCTAGGTAATAAACTAACCGGATATAGTTGAAGTAAGAGAATTATAGACCATGTTTTTGTAATAAAGTTTTTGATGTGTGCACTGTTGAAACTTTAAAATGATTATTACGAACTATTATTTTCTATGTCGGTGAATTAATTAGTATTGAACTTGAAATATGATAGTTTAATAAATTATAATTAGAAGATAATTATCACATTGCGATTATTCTCTCATCACAATGATCGTTTGGTGTGAAAATTAGTACAATGCTACTATTCTAACTATATATATGTACTAGCCTCTGCCCGCGACTTCGTTCGCGTGGACATAGTTAATTTGGGCTAACTAATGTGTAGCGAAAGCTCTCAAGAGCTCTCTATTGGTCTTAGCGTGATGATATATAGCCTATAACCATCCTCGATAAATGAACTTTATAACAATGACAGAAAATTTCAAATCGGACCAATAGTTTCTGAGATTACTCCCTACAACGTCACAAACTCACAAACTTTACCTCTTTATAATATTAGTATATACATATATATACTAATATACATATATATACTAATATACATATATATATAACTAATATATATATAATAAAAAAACCGATTGCAGCGACACCTACCATTTCCACTTCTGGATCTAAACCATCCAAGGACTCACTTAAACATACACATAGCTGGTATGCGAAAATTCTTCTAAAATAAAAATAGAACCCGTTAGCAGCATCACCTAACAGTTCGGATTGACATAAAAATTAACCATATATGTTGGCGATAAATGTATTCTCAGTAACCCTGGGTGGCTCCTATGCCACTCACCTTCACACCCATTTACTATTGTCGTAGGGCCAGCGGCAGTGACAACGCAATAATTTTACCGGCTTACAGCTTTAATTTTCGCATTATCTTCGGACCAAATTCATCAATTAATAAGCTGTAAATACTAAATTCTATCTCTATGAAATTTCCCTGTTGATTTAGCCGTTTGTTATTATAAGAATTTGTAAATTATACTGTAAAATCTGCACCAAAACTTAACATGATGTATACAGAAATAAATTTCAAAATAACTTCTCGTGCATGACTTGCGTATGTATGGATGAAAGTTCGGTGAGGCGGCGTAGCACCATCTCTCATTTAACAACACAAATTTACATTCAATATAAATGAATACTTTATTAATTATAATTAAAAATAATTTCGTTTTGTTTGAAATACGATCGACAGTTAAATGATATGAACATTGTTTAAAAAATTACGCTTAAAAAATGAGATGGTGTAGTTAGAAGGATGATAATTTGGGGTTGTATGTATTTTTGATACCAAATAAACAAATCCAAAAAAAAACAGTTTGTAAAAAATAGATTTTTATTTCTGGATATGGACACCCTATCACATGTACATAATTTTTTTTATAAAAATCGTTCACGCTGTTTCGGAGGAGTTCAACGACAAACAGATTTTTATATAATAGATATGGCGGTTCTACTTCTGCGGATGAAACATCATCTTTATTTTATTTTACAATTTCCAACAGAAATACTCAACTTACTAATAAAAATATAATAATAAAAACAAAATTAGTTTTAAAATAAAGTGATTTACCAATCTGGGTTTATACCAGATTGTTCAGTATAACAATTCCATGGTGGATTTCCGTCAGCGAGGCATTTAGATACACCCCTTTCCCCAAAGGTGGCGGTGGCTCCCAAGTTCGTGGATCCAATGACTGAAATTAAAATCCTTAATATTAATCAATCTTTTGGATTGTATTAGGGTTTAGCTATTGTAAGCATGTTTAATATTACTATACATTCAGTTTTTTTTATTATTAAGTTATATTTGAACGCCCAGTTAACAATAGTATTGTGACATTTCTGATAGATAACGATACCTACGACGAAAATATTCCTTTTTTAGTTCACTCGCCTCTCCTACACAATGTAACAATTAACAAATATAACTTGCTTTGTTTTGTCGGATTCTTGGAAAAATAAAAACAAAAATATCGAATTATTCTGTGTTGTGGATCATAATATATTTTTTAAATACAATCCATCGGACCATTAAACAAATAATTAGTATTTGGTTACTCACGGCTGTCATCACTTCGTTTGTGAATATTTTTCTAAAAAAAAAAACAATATTTTATTAATCAGGTATAATTAATGTTCGCTGCACTTTTTTTTTAATAGAAGCACGACAAAGTGACTGCACTAAGCCTGATGTTAAGCATAG
>JACEII010000038.1:1626600-1644343 GCA_014332785.1 Antheraea mylitta | reverse complement strand
CATTGTTCTGTTGTGAGTACATAAACAAAATTTAATGACGTTTACTCACCAATTTAAGTCCTGGAACATAATCTTCAGCTCCGCAAAAGTCTCTATTATTTGGAGCAGTAAGCTTAACGTAACTTGGTGTCATTTGTTCAACCAATCTGTTGTAGTTACTGAGAGTACGCAAATAAAATATGGTTTCCTTCAGTTCGTTCGGGTTGTTTGGGTAAATCAGGCGAATTTTAAAACCTCCTTGCAAGGGAAATTGTATAATCTTTAAGGTGAAGTACATTCATGGTTAATATAAATTAATATAAAACATGGTATAATTATTGGTGAATTAAATTAAATACCTCGCATTTAAGAGTTTCATCGTAATAATATTCCGCAACACCTTCGAAGTACATTCCCTCCATTGTAACATCGTTACCATCGCTACCGTGGAAAACCATTGATACTGTCTCTGAGGGCCTATAAGACTTATCCCAATATACCTATACAAAATACAACAACACGGTTAAAAGAAAATCAAACAATAAAAATAGTATTAAAGTGAACGTTACAAAGACGTAGGTATTTCGTATAGGAAATGCATATTTTCATGAAAGATGTGAATGATTAACTTAAAAAAATAATTTTATACTATAACATTATCTCTATACAATCAAAAAATCGTTGAGGCTTTGAGAAGATTAGACAACGAAAAATTTATGGATAGACTATTTTTAGACAATATTATAATAGTTCGTTAGTATAATGGATGCCTAAGATATTCATATGTTCTTTTTGAGCTACAGATATATATCAGGGGAAAAGTTAAACCCTCGCAGTATTCTAAGATATGAAACTTCATGGTCACGTTTAAGATATAAAATAATAATATCAAGACAAATACTAATAGACAACCAAGAAAACCTAAGTTAAAGTTTGTTCTAAGGCTTTCCTTTCAAGCGAAAGTGAAATCAGCCAATGGTCATTGACAGACGTTTTAACATAGACGCGAAGAGGATTGTGTATAGTTTTTGTATTTTTCTAGATAATTAGGGTAAATATTAAGCATCTATTTTTTAATTGACTTAGAATAAGAATCAAGTGTAGAATATTCTCAATAAATATTGCTACTGTCAAAATATATATGTATATTAATACTTACTGTTATATGATTCCAAATGCCCATTATTATACTTGATGTATCTAGTGACTGTACAGAACTCAGGAAATCATAGTCTTGGTTACAACTCTCCTCTTTCATCTGTAAGTATTTATAAATTTCCCATTTACTACTAAACAATAACTATGCATGAAACCATCAGTGAGCAACATAATACATCGCATAGAATGTCGTATACTAACACGCGGCTAGAAATATAATATTTTTTTAATATAAATAATACACATTACCCAATTATTAAGATAGTCAGCTGTGGTAGAAAAATCTTGGAAATCGGTATTAACAGTTTTGCCGCCAAACATTGAGGAAAATTTATTTTTAAAATCATCGCTGAATTGATATTGATTGTCAGCCATAATTAAATAATCAATTTGTGAAGTGTAGTTATCCGCAATACGTAAGGTGAAGAGATTGGCTTGCTTAGACACAACCTGATTCATCTGAAAAAAGTGCAACTGAATTATTAAATTGTATAAATGTCTGACATTAAAAAAGTATGTATTTAACTTTAATATCATAAGAAGTTCATGAATAGAACACACAATTTTCTTATTTAACGTGATGATATATAGCCTATAATTTTACTCGATAACTGAGCTATATAAATAACACTGATATAATTTCAGATCGGACCAGTAGTTCCTGAGATTATTTCCTACAACGTCACAAACAAATTCACAAACTTTACCTCGTTATAATATTAGTATAGATTTATCTATATTTATCGGGTAGTTGGTTACTTTTAATAGTTTAAAAATTGTAGAATTTCGCTTCCTTTTTACCTACAATTGTATGCGATTGTATACATAAATGTATTATAAAACTTAAATTTTTTGAACACATTATTTTAATAACATTTTATTTATTGTGTCAAAGTAGCAAGCAAGGGTTTTTCTCATTATCTTATTCTACTTATAATTATTATTAAAAAAGAATTTAATTTGAACTACGAACATTACTAATATGATTTTTTTTTTATTTATTGCACCTTCAGATTTTTTCATTTTTATAGTCATATACAATCAAGAGAAAATAGATTTATTATTATTATATAAAAATGTAATAATATAAATCATAATAATAAAAAAGTCCAATTGTCATAAAAAGCATAAACCCTAATGTTAAATTAATGTCATAACTCATTAAAGCAGAGTTTAACAGAATATTTCTTAATCTAGAATTGTTTTAAGTATGTAAACAGGTAACTTTGGAAAAACCAACTAGCTTATATTTTGTAAAGAAAAAACAACGAGAATCTGTTCTTCAAGATTTCTTAAACATTTAAGAGACTATTTAAGATTGTCAATCTATATATCTATATATAATAATATATTAATATTATAAAGAGGTAAAGTTTGTGAGTTTGTGACGTTGTGATGTTGTGACGTTGTAGGGGGTAATCTCAGAAACTACTGGTCCGATTTGAAAATTTCTTCATTGTTATATAGCTTATTTATCGAGAATGGTTATAGGCTATATATCATCACGCTAAGATCAATAGCAGCGGAGCAACATTGAAGAATGTTTAAAAATCGGGCTGTTTTTTTCGCTTGAGAGCTTTCACTGCATATTAGTTAGCCCAAATTAACTATTTCCACGCGAACGAAGTCGCGGGAAGAGGCTAGTACATCTATAAGAAACTTGAGAATTGATGAGGGGTTCATGAAGTTAAAATTTAATATTTCCATACCTCGTCGATACTATCAAAATTCATTATACGTAAATATTGTGCCCTCGTTGCTTCATCTGCGAATGGTGCCATTTGTGCCATTTGGAATTCAAGCGGGTATATAGACGACATTATATTGTTGTTGCCCATAGTACTGATTTGATTCTGAAAATAAAAAAGTAATTGTACAGAAAACAAAACGTCACTTGAATGTTATCACTAAAACTTATATGTTACAACAACAAATAAAAAATGGGCCGTCACGGGACGCCTGGCAGATGTGAAACATCGAAATTGTTTTGTATAAGTTAAATGCATAAAAGAAAAGATAACGACAGGAATCAGTTATGGCAAAATGAAAAGATAAAGCATTAGAAATTTGTTCCAAAAAATAATGACTGTTTATTTATTTTATTACATAAATATTCATTTTTATTAAATACAAACTCCATAAATTCAACTAGGCGCAGGTGTGGTGTTTTTGGTGACATTTATCAAAGGGCGCTGGGTCTTCGACGAGGGCCGTGTAACACTAGTAGAACGAATGGCCGGCAAAACAGTTTGAACCTTATGTTTATATAAATAGTGTTGCATAAGTTTTTGAGTTATTCGTTAATAGTGCAAAGTTCGTGTTTTGCGTCGTCTGTATACCCTTCGGTTATAGATATTTCACATCAAAGATACGATGATTTTTAAGCATAACAATAGTCGAAAATTAAGACAGATTCCATACAAATGCAATAGTAAATTAATATGAAGAAGCCGTCAGGTACACCTGAAATCAGCTATGAGATTAGTCTTAGTAAATTCCGTATAAGAACTGTATTACACCACAAGGAAAGTTATACGTCAAATTTTGTGTGGGTCTCATTATTTATCTAATCTATTATTTATTTTCTATCTAATACCTTTAAACGAGCAATTCTTATATATTTTTATATTTGTAGATATCCAGGATCTCGGAAACGGTGTCATCTATTTCCGTGAAACTTAGTATGTAAGTAGTTTTGGGGACGATATAACGATCTAGCAAGATTTTATTCATAGAAAACTTTTTTAACTGAGTTTTCAGGCAATGAAAAAATATATTTCGCCCCTGCTGTCAAGACAAAAATGGCTCAAATGGAAATCGGTTGCTTCGAAAATCCGTGTAACACCAGTTCGAATCTGAGTGACAGCAAAAGAGATTTTTTTTTGTAAAACTAATTTTATAAGGCAAACCTAACAGTTTATTCTAATTTTAAAATGTTTTTTAAAGAATCGAGCTAGCCTCGGTCGCCCAGTTACTATAACATTATATTAACAATTATATAAAAATATATTATAATTTATAATTGAATATTTGAATTGAAACTCACGTATAAGCACATTCCCATAAGAGTATCGACACTTCGGAAAAATCTTTCCTCTGCTTCAGCTGTAGCATCATTTGCTATAATTTATAAACAATGAATACATGTGAATACATGAATACATTACAATAGATTTCATTTAATGTTTTAGTAATAATTACATTAATTCAACATCTATAATTTAACTAGCCTCTGCCCGCGACTTCGTTCGCGTGGAATAGATACACTAACATTAACACGCAGCAGTTCTCAAAAGGAAAAAACATCCCGATTTTGAAACATTCTTCATCTGTGCTCCGCTCCTATTGGTCTTAGCGTGATGATATATAGCCTATAACCATTCTCGATTAATGAGTTATATAACACTGAAAGAATTATTGAAATCGGACCAGTAGTTCTTGAGATTACCCCCTACAACGTCACAAACTCAAAAACTTTGCCTCTTTATAATATTAGTGTAGATAATAGTTAACCAATTAAGTATTAGGTAACCATTATTAGACATGGACCTGCATACTGGTTTATAAAAAAGATGGATGAAAGAACATTACATGATTCAGAAATACGAATGGTAACTGAAGTATAATAGTCTAATATATTACAGCTTATAGATAAAAAACAACAAATATGAAGCATAAAGTTGAACGAATGAATATACGAGTTTACTGCGCCATAAAAAGAATATGAAAGGATTGTGTAGAGAATGATATTAGTGTTAAAATGAAAATGAGATGAGAGTTAAAAGAAAAAAGTAAAAAATGAAACCTTAATAATATCGGTACAACTTATGTGGTATACGTATAAAATGATAACATTTATCTCATCTAACAATCTTTTCAGTAATCGAGTCAATGAACTACCTGTAAAATCGCGAAAGTGCAAAAATAAGTATGGTACATACTTCGATTGATTAAATATATAACTTATTTTTTTTAGCTTTTTCCATATAAAAAGCTAACTTTTTATGTAAGGACTTAATATTATTTTTGAATCACAACATAACGTATATGTAATACGGTGAACAGCATATATAATAATGTACAAATGTAGAAATATAAATTTCCATGCATCGATATAAACACCCCAAAATACACATTTAATGTCTCACAACCGGCACACAAAAATGTGTGCATAATTTAGAATTACGCAGTCATTTCAAATAGCCTCGTGTCGCTTGCGTCTTAGTAAAAACAACTTTAAATCATGCAGGTAAAGTCGAATTTGCTAAATCTTAAATTAATCGCATAACTATAACCACATATAGGGAAGTTTTCGCAGCCGGTTTTGAACGCTACTATTATTCGAGACTGTGTGTCTTGGGTTTTTATATGTACATTTATGTAGGTGTTAAAAATTCTGATTACGTCATGGACTAATAAGATTATAAAGTGCATACTTTTCCTTGAAGAGAAGACTTTGAGCATCAGAGGGGTAATTAAAAACTTATGAAATTGTGATCCCACATTAAATATATGCATAAAATATTATATGTAGCTTCAATCTATAATAAGAATGTAAAACTAAAGTGTGTGTACTTTTTAAATTGTCGTGAAAAAAAATTGTTACAGGTGTCTACGAATAAGTAATAGAAAACAATTCAATCATTTTTAGAAATGTGTGTCTATTTATTTGTGAGTCTGTCTGTTTATGTGAACACTGCTAAAGCATCGTGTTCACAAAAAATCATAAAGCATATCGTCGAGAGTAAGTTAGTTTTTGTTTCATTAAAGTCGGTCTACTCTATCAAAAGTTATTGTACTTAATTTGAATGACGGCTCGCGTTAATTACGAGAGAAGAGTAGATAAGCAAATAGACTAATTACATTCAGATCACTTTGATCATTACTGTTACATAAGATTCCACGCGGACGAAGACGAGGGCACAACTAGTATTAAGTGTATGTGTTAAATATATGTTGCAATAATTTGTCATCTATACTAATATTATAAAGAGGTAAAGTTTGTTTGTGACATTGTGATGTTGTGATGTTGTAGGGGGTAATCTCAGGAACTACTGGTCCGATTTGGATAACTCTTTCATTGTTATATAGCTCATTCATCGAGAATGGTTATATGCTATATATCATCACGCTAATACTAATAGGAGCGGATCACAGATGAAAAATGTTTCAAAATCGGGATGTTTTTCCCCTTTTGAGAACTGCTTCGTATTAGTGTTAGTGTATATATTCCACGCGAACGAAGTCGCGGGCAGAGGCTAGTATATATATATTGAAGCGATGATTGCCAATGTCATTTAACATGTCAATTGCATATGGAAGAAACACGCTGGAGACACTTTCAGCATGAATGGGTCCCCGATCCACAGAAAAGCGACATGAAGTAACAGTGCTTGCATTGTTGCGTTTCGTTCGGACAGTGAGAGTACCGAAGGCCCACCTCCCCTCTACAACCCTCTGCTGTCACCCTTTCCCCTCAAACACAAGCTAGCAAGGCACTTGCGACTCCCCTGGTATTGCTAGTGTCTATGGACGGCGATGATTACTTAACATCATGTGACCCGCCTATTCGTTTGCCTCCAATGACATAAAAAAAAATAGAAACTATAAAAATACTCCTTTCTATTTGTATATCAAACAAACTCTAGTATTACAAAAGCTTCACAGGAGTACGAGTGAATCAGTATTGCTATCCATGTAATTTATGTTCTATTAATAATAATGAAATCAGTATATACAAAAGCGCCTGATATCACGAATAGCTTTTAAATATGTCAAAATGGTGGATTTTACGAAGCAACACCATTATCATTAAATATTATACAACAAAGTACTCATCCACGTCTGTATGTTCGCAATAGACTTCAAAATTAATGAACAGATTTTGATGACGTTTTCACCAGTAGTGATTCGTGAGGTATATAATTTGTCAAAGTTTTTTTTATTATCAGGCCGAGGAACGTTCGCCGGGAACGTTAGTAAACATGTCTTTATGATACACAGGTACCTATACTAAGATGATCTTATACAGTTGATTTTTTTTATGGTCAGAACATTCACTGATATTTAGTAGGAAGTTATTGAAACTTGAATATTGTAATATTTTTTGATAATATATATATAATTTTACGAAAGCCATCAAGATGCGGCTAATATGAAGCAATCTAAAATTATGGTGTTAAATAATACAATATATAATAAAAAAATCAATAAAATATAATTTTAGAATTAAAAAAAAAAACAAATAATACTCACAATATAGGTTATCGAGCTGATTTACAACGAATTTATCGTAATACGTAGCTGTGGTCTGCTGGGCGCAAGCAACTTCTTGGTCACTTGCCCAAGCAAATGCCATAAGCTTGGCCGAAATAGCTACAAATGCTAACAACTTCAACATCTTGATAAAGTCAAAGTCTCGTCTGAAATAGTGCTCCATTACGTCCTTTTTATAGGAAAACTGCTAGGTTACACAGCATCTGAATCAATATAAGTATTTTGTTCTTGGAAATTTCATATTGCGGAAACATTTTAACAATGAACACAAGTGCATTGTCAAGTACAAGTTGTGTTAATTTTAAAACCAAAAGTTGATGATAATAAAAAAAAACTATTTTATTTTCTTAATTTATTTTTGGCAACCAATCTCACAGATTATTACTGCCATTGTCGTGTAGTTAATAATATTACAAACGTCGTTTGATTATTCCAATGTTCCAACAAGATGGCGGCTCCCCTGTTAGAACCTTCCAAGGAGTTTTTGTAGCATCTCAGAATTTCATGCATCATTTGAAATTTCCATTCACTTCACTTACGCAACTATATAACTATTATATTTTCTTCTGAATTAAAGAATTCACTTAAACTATATATTGCCGAATTTAGGGTATTTTCTTTTTTAAGAAAACGTTTATCAAATTGTTTTACCAAATTGTAGGTGGGCATATAGATAAACCTATATATGCAGATTGCAGTATATTAGTTTTTTTTTCTCGAAATGACTACGCTATTGACCTAGCAAGGTCTTAACAGCTTCACCGGACTATACTGATATTTTTGTTCGAACTACCATATTGCTGTGCCGATTCGTGACACGCTCACTCACATGACGATAAATTAACTACAGTTATCCTTTTTTGGATTTTTACGTACAGACTTAGCCTGTGTGTACACATAAAGACAAGCACTATCCATGTAATTAAAAATCTCCATCGTTTTTACATTCTGTGATAATATAACAAAGAAAACTTTTGTTTTCAAGGTATTTTCATAGTTATTTACATATAATTCCTTTTTTTTTTTTTTTTCGAAATGTCTACGCTATTGACCCAGCAAGGTCTTAACAGCTTCACCGGACTACTAAGGCGAGCGCTTAAGGCACTCAGCCGATTTTATTGTGGCAACCAGCTCAAGGGTGCACGGCACACCTCGGCTTGGCTGTTGCCTGTTGCATGCAAAATCGCGACCTATCTTAGCTAACCTAGCTAACTATTCATATATGTATGAGTTGTTGAAACGTATATGTGTACCAAGCATACACATCTCAACAACTCCTCCATATATTTAATATCGGAAAATTGAGAGTTTTTCAGTTCGATGAGGGAAAAAAGTAAACCTTTCCACTTTCATGTGTAAGCGTGTAGCGTGCACGTGTGTGGCGGTGATCGTGTAGTGTTGTAGCAGTGATGTATATTTGTGTGTCACCATATCGCGCAAGCAACGCACTCAAGGGCTCCCTACCGAGGGATCGAACCTAGGCTTGAGCCGCTGCCGTGGGAGGCCTAATCGGGTGTGCGGGAGCGAAATTAACCCCCAGACCACGGCGGCGTGATCTGTGGTTACGCGGGCGTGGGCGTGAGCACGCTCTGTTTCGAGGGACGGGCTGGTACTGATCGTTCGCTGACGTGATTAAATCAGGAGGGTCGGTAAAAATGCATCGCGGACGTCTTTTATAACGCGCAGAGTTAGGTACGGGTTCATAGTTTGCGGCGGATACCACTAACGGATTGGAATGATTCGCGGCTTTTTCAAAATAACTAATCGTAAGTGATTTTACGTACGCTCAGATAGAAGGGATCTCTAGGTCTCTATGGAGATCGACTCTCCGAATGTACCACGGAGCACCGGTCACTTTACGTAAAACACGATTTTGGAGAACCTGCAGCTTATGAAAGTTATCTTTGGACATATGCGCAAAAACGGGGCAGCTATATGTCATCACGGGACGGATACACTTCTTATACAAAGTGAGCTTGTGTCTGAGCGACATCTTACTCTTATGACAAAGCAACGGATAGAGGGGACCCAAGACCATAGCGGCTTTGTTTCGCACTCTGTCTACATGTGAATTGAACTTTAAATGTTTATCCAATGTGACACCGAGATATTTGACCTCTTCGGCCCAAGGGATATCGTTTCCGGATAGCCTGATGGGCTCAAATTTATTAACGCGGATATAATTCCAGGTTGTTACAAAAGTATAACAATAATAGATATACCCCTGGTTTTATTCTACATGGAACTTATGGGTAATTTTGATCAATCATTCACAAAATAAAATATCCATCTGACCTAAGCCTTGACGACTTATGCCCGCTTTTTGAGATACTCGGTTAAACTACCAATAGTTACTGACTCCACAAAGTTTATTTATTTATTTATTCATTTACACTCTTTACGTTAAATAGGTAATGGCGGATTTAATGCCGAAGGCATTCTCTGCCAGTCAACCATTAGGTGATGCAGAGATAAAAGTTGGTAGGTGTAAAAGGTGAGGTTTTTATAAAGTTATGTTATCCATAAGATAAACTGTCCAATGGCCCGTTGACATTTATCGTATTATTCTGTGTTCAGAATCGCAATTTGACAAATTATCGAACCGATAACGCTATTGAACAGATAAACAACAATTAAACGGGAGTTTTTAACGGCATTTTAGTTTGTCATGTCATGGATTTTATATTTTATTTATAATCTTCTGTTATTCGACTTTATATTCTGTAAATTTGGTGGTGTTTTACGTAATATACTTAGTTTATTGTGCATAAGTGAAGTAAATGGAAAATAATACCACGGAGCATGAAATTCTGAGATGCCACAAAGACTCCCTGGAAGGTTCTAACAAGGGATCCACGACGCTTAATTTTGAAATGATCGCACGAAGCTTGTAATATTATCGACTACGCGACAATGGCAGTAATAAACTGAAAGGTTGATTGTCAAAATTAAAGAAAAAAAACTACAATTAAAGTACCTCAGAAATCGGCCATAAGTAACAGTAATCTATACTGATATGATAAAGAGGTCAGGTTTGTGAGTTTGTGACGTTGTAGGGGGTAATCTCAGGAACTACGGATCCGCTTTGAATTTTTTTTTCTCTGTTATATAACCTCATTTGTCGAGGAAGGCTTAAGTTATATATCATCACGCTAAATGCGAATAGAGACAAGGAGCGAGGACACCAAAATAAAAGCGGACCACTGTTGTAGATTGTTTTAAAATCGGATTTTTTTTTTCTCTTGAGAGCTTCCGCTGCATGTTAGCGTTTGCCCAAAGTATCTATTCAACGCGGACGAAGTCGTGGGCAGATGCTAGTAGAGTAATTAAGAGCAAATAGCATGAGAACATCTGGATGGGGTATAGAAAATGTATAAAATCATAATCATATGTTGTTAGTATTAGTTATAATGGCAACGAAGTAAAAGACTTGTTTTTCCTTGTCATTGCAGAAGAACTGTATTCTTCTATAAGGATATCATAATTATTTGCAAATCTATACATATAATCTAATCTGTATCTGTACGATTTTAGTAAGAAAAAATGTTGCAGGTGTCTAGTAATAAGTAATGAAATACATTTCAATGGACTTTAGAAATGTTTGCTTGTCTTTGTGTGTGAACACATCATTGCTAAAACACTGTGTTCATAATTAAAACTTTTCCATGAAAATGTTAATACATACCTTGGAGTAACATTTAGTATTTGTTTTATTATAATAGGTTCGGTGTATCAAAAGCTATTGTACTTTGAATGACGACGCGACTTAAAGACAAGAGAAATGTTAATAGTAAATGGACTTAAAACATTCAGGTGACTTTATTGAAGTGAAACTTCTAATGCGACTTCCAACAAGGTTGCGTTAAACATTCAACGGTAGAAACAATATGATTTCATAAAAAAATAATTTTTACCACTTCCTACCTTCATTTACACATTATGAACTTTCACTTCTTCTGCGCGGAGGGACTCCACGCATTATTTTTTTTAATCGATGTTTTTAACATAAGGTTTCACGTGCACAAAGTTTCGGGCACAGCTAGTCCTAAATATAATTAAAAATATAATAAGTTATCATAATAACCTAATTCGTAGTTTAACCGCAACTTTATATAGGAAATGAATGATATCATTATGTAAATAATGCTCCATATTGTCTTGTTAATTAGTATATTATGTTTTACACAATTAATACCACTGTTAAAATAGTCACAATTGATGTCATTTTGTCTGTATTTATTCTGTATTGAGTCAATATTAAAATACCTATAGAAAAATATGTTTTTTTCTTTATTGTTACTTACTTTATTTAGTGTATTGTATAAGTAACTTTATGTTTTCTGGTAATAAGCATCCTTTATTAATTTTTTTGTCTTTTTTATACCAAAGAGGTGGTTCACCTGATGTTAGGTAATCACCGTCGTCCATAGACACCAGCAACACCAGGGGAATCGCAAGTGCGTTGCCAGCCTGTGTTAGTAAAGAAGGGGAGAGGGGAAGCGGAAAGGGGACGGAGAACCGGAAGGGGGAATTGGGCCCCCAGCGATCTCACCGACTGAATTATATGTATGCTTCTAAAAAACGTTAGCTAAAACACTAACTATAAAATTAAAAGATTTATTATCCTCTCCTTCTCTATGCAAAATTACTTTTATATCATTAATGTCGATAAATATATATTCATTTGAAATCCCTAGTCCGGTGAAGCTGTTAAGACCTTGCAAGGTCAATAGCGTAGTCTGCACGAAAAAAAATAATTGAATATAAATTATTTGTACACTACATATATGACTCTGCACGCGTTTTTTTTTTAAATATTATATTAAAGAAATGCAATATTGTGAGAACATACAATTACAGAAATACTATTTCATAAATATTACTAAACTAATTACGAAACGACACCACTATGTGTTACATGTAACGTGTACATTAGATATATAGATACTGACAATGTACCAAATGAGATTTATCATTAGCAATATGTTTGGAACTTTTACGCAATATAGGTATAATAACTACCTCAGTGTTCACTTAAACTGTATAAGGAACTACTGAAATAACGTGTCTTAAAGATGTTATTATATAGATATAATATGCTCATATTATTAAAATAATGAAGTTTTTGCGATCATACAAGAAGTAATCCCTTAGACATTGTATTATGAAACTGTTAATGTAATACGTTTATGGTCTGAGGTCTTATTAGAAAGACACCTTTATGTTTAAATTACTATTAATTATAATGTTCAATTGTAAACAATAAGTAAAAGTGTCATGTAAATTGATCCGCTCGTTTAGGAGATCGCACTATGAATAAGGTCGCAAATAACAGCCAGTCTACAACAAAATAAACCAAGTTAGTCCCTATAACTTCAGTTATCCGTCAGTGAAAGTATCATTCACATCGGCCCAAGAAATTTGAATATTACACTGTAGACAAAGTCGCGGGTAACAGCTAATCTAAAATAAAATATCCTAAATTACTTTTTATAAAGTCAGCTAGCTGCTAGAGAAAGTCCCGTGAAAATCGGTTCAACTATTTTGGAGATGGCACTGAGGATGAAGTATCAGGTAATGGTTAGTTTAAAGTAAAATAACCTAAATTACTTTATATAATGTCAACTATCTGGTAGTGAAAGTTACATGAAACTCGTTCCAATCCTTTTGGCGATAGTACGGTGGACGAAGCCGCGTGTAACAGTCTAAAATGTCACCCGCTCTAATTTCGGCGATCTACCATTGAAATCGCCTTCAACATCGTTCGAGGAGTTTCGAAGATTAACCGGAACATACGGACAAATAGACAGACAGACCGACAAAAAGTTTAAAAATTGAATTTTTTATATCAGTAGCAAATATGCTGTCATATCTAATGAGTAAAAAGTCGTTATTTTGACATTGCATAAGACATTTCCTTTCTATTATATTCATAAATTAGATTAATTAATAACATCAGTAATTACCAAAATTCATTCTTATAATTTTTTAGTCGTGGTGATGTGATGGTTTGGCTGGTGGAATATTCATTCGATGAGTGCAGATTCGAACCCTGTCATGTACTAAGATTTTTTTTTATTCCCGTACATTCACACAATGTGAATATATTTTAGTTATATAACTTAATTACCATCTCTCATTGTTATTACATTTCGGTAAGGACGTTATAAATAACCCACCTACATAAGATGCAAAATTCCACAGACCTTACAAAAATTACTTAATTACACTTGAAGGTAGACTAGATAGACAATATTTGGAATAATCTGTTTGAAAGTGCACACAACTTACAAAGCTGGAGGATTTGTTTGTTTGGTTGCACGCGATAATCTTAGGAACTAATGGTCCGATTCGAAAAATTCTTTGTGTGTTAGATAGTACATTTCTCGCGGGAGGCTATAAGCCACCATATATGTAATCACGCTAAGACTAATAGAAGCGGAACACCAATGAAGAATATGTTTGAAAATCGTTTTTTTTTTCCTTTTGAGAGCTTCCGCTGCGTGTTAGCATTAGCCCAAAGTAATTATTCCACGCGGACGAAGTCGTGAGTAGAAGTTAATTTCAAATATGCGGATAGCAATGTAGTTATGCATTTATTCATTGCGATATATTTATCAATCCTAGACATAAAGTTAGGTAATAGCTAGATTCTGTAAAAGAGCGACATGGATCTCACACTAGGGGTGTAAGGGGTGTCGAGTAACATCTTAAGATTTGAGACACCCAAGCCAACCTCACCTGCACGTGGTGCACCCTGCTGATCAACGAACGAGGCAATGGCGATAGCGGGGTGGTAGGGTTTTACAGCCCGACTGGGTCGCAACCACCATGTACATGGCGAAAAAGCCCGTCATAGTGACTCGCTTTTGCGCGTCGCGTTTCGGGATCAGCCTGTGCATATCCAGTACCAGGTGACTTTCGTCATTATGGCCGGCATGACAGCGGCGACCGACGATGGATGATCTGTCTCTCGGTGGTCGCCACTGTTTTTGGATTATACTATGCTTACCATCAGGTATAGTGCAGTCACTTTGTCGTGCTACAATAAAAAAAAAAAAGAAGCGATCACAAATTAACTGTCCCATGTTTCAGGCTTAGTAACACCAGTAACAATTTCGTTAATAATAGTGGTAGGTACTATAACAAAATCCCAAAGCTTATTACCGATTTGCTGGATTATAAGTGAACAATAATTTGGAAATGATAGTTCTGTCTTTATATCTGCAAAAACTATTTACAAATGCAGTGCCTTGTCATAAATAAATACAGATTAATGAAGGGTCAGCAACATGCGTAGTCCGGTGAAGCTGTTAAGACCATGCTGGGTCAATACCGTAGTCATTTCGAAAAAAAAAAAAAAAAAACAAGTCAGCAACATGTGATGCTTCCGATGTTACATCCGGGACTGCGATGACAGCTTAAGCAGCCTGCACGCTAATTTGTCACTATTATTGTATAAAACAATACAACAAAAGGATAAACCAGGTTCAATTAAGCCTTTTTTTCACGACGTCTTATTTTTCAAATCAATGGTAGAGTATAATAGACTGTGGTAATTATCTCTTAATCTATACTAATGTTATAAAGA
Source organism: Antheraea mylitta (assembly GCA_014332785.1). Taxonomy (NCBI): domain Eukaryota; kingdom Metazoa; phylum Arthropoda; class Insecta; order Lepidoptera; family Saturniidae; genus Antheraea; species Antheraea mylitta. Next base: position 1,629,339 of record JACEII010000038.1, on the reverse strand, counting down.
GGTAAAGTTTGTGAGTTTGTGACGATGTGATGTTGTAAGGGGTAATTTCAGGAACTACTAGTCCGATAAAAAAAAAAACAATTTTATATAGCTCATTTATTTTGGATGGTTATAGGCTATATATCATCACGCTAAGACCAAAAGGAGCGGAGTACTAATGAAAAATATTTAAAAATCGGGTATTTTTGGCCTCTTGAAAGCTTCCGGAGCGCACTAACGTTAGCCCAAAGAATCTATTCCACACGAACGAAGTCGCGAGCAGAACTTAGTTTTAGAATAAAGTATTTTTATTTTGTTTTTGCGTAAATCTATAATTTGTTTGGATTACACTGAAGCGTTTGATGACTCTCAGACATGTTAATAATTTTTCATAACTATTATTTGCTGAACTAAAGTCTTGATACTTTTGTTGTTTCATAGAAGTATCAAAATGCTTTAAATTTGCTGGAATATTGTTAAGATACTTCCATGGTCTCGAGATATCATTCAACCTCAAAAACTCGTGTATAGTGTCAGCAGTTATTTATACGTTAATTGATCTAGTAGTAAGAATTGTACTTAATAAAATAATCTACTAACAAGTTTATCTTTATTCTATTAATTCTGCGTGTACTATATTATATTAGGCTTATCTATACTAATATATAAAGTTGAAGAATTTGTTTGTTTGTTTGTTTGGTTGAACGCGATAATCTCAAGAACTTATAGATCTGATTTGAAAATTTCTTTTAGTGTTAGATAGTTCATTTATCGAAGATGGTTATAGGCTACATATCATAACGTTAAAACCAATAGGAGCTGAGCACTAATGCAGAATGTCTCAAAATCGGGCTATTTTGGAAGCTTCCGCTGCGTGTTAATATCAGTACTATATGCGTTGCCATGGTAACGCGATAACATTCTGTCGCAAATGTTTTCATGGTTTATATTCTATTCCTATTCAAACAGTTTATTTTACGTTATTTTTGTTTACAATTTTGAATTATACGTGGTACGTTTATATCGCAAACATTTCTAAAGTTTATTTTGTGTTGCTATTCAAAAAGTTTAGTAGTAATAATATTCGTCCAATAAGGTAGTCAAAGGAATTAATCCATACTGCTAATTCTGAAGTATAAAAGTAATTTTCTTCTATATCCAAGATAATGTAGAGGTATAAGCACCAAATCCTCTATATAATATTACGTAAATTTTTATCTTCTTAATTTTCAAGACCACAGAATTCATGCTCTGTGGTATTATTTTTGTTTCATTTCACTTATGCACAATAAACGAACTATATTACATAAAACGCTACCAATTTAACACAATATACAGATAAGTAAGACAAGATTATGAATCTATACTAATATTATAAAGCTGAAGAGTTTGTTTGTTTGTTTGTTTGGTTGAACGCGCTAATCTCAAAAACTACCGGTCCGATTTGAGAGTTTCTTTTAGTGTTAGATAGCCCATTTATCGAGGATGGCTATAGGCTACATATCATCATGTTAAAACCAACAGAAGCGGAGCACTAATGAAGAATGTCTCAAAATCGGGCTATTTTTAGAGCATCCGCTGCGTGTCAGTGTCGATATTATATGCGTTGCCATGATAACATTCTATCGGAAATATTATTAGGGTTTATTTTGTGCTTATGTTCAGAAGTTTATTCTACGTTATTTTTAATTCCAATTTTTGATTATAAGTAATACGTTGCTATCGCAAACATTTTTGAAGTCTATTTTATGCTGCTATTCTAAAAGGTTAGTAGTAATAATAATCGTCCATCAATACAGGTGAAGGAATTAATCCATACTGCCGATTCTGAAGTTGTGAATAAAATAATAAGTGCCAAATCTTCAATATAATATTTCGTAAATTTTTATCTTCTTAATTTTCAAGACCCCAGAATACATGCTCCGTGGTATTATTTTTCATTCATTCCACTTATGCACAATAAACAAACCATATTACATAAAACGCCGCCAATTTAACACAGTATAGAGTCAAATAACACAAGATTATGAATAAAATACAAAATCCCCTACATGACAGATTGAAATACCGCCAAAAACTCCTCAAAAAGTTTATTCTACGTTAATTTTGTTTCGAATTTTTGGTTTGTGATATATTATGTATTATAAGAATAAAGTGTGTGTATATAATATTGAAATAAATACTTTTTGATGAATACATATATTTGCGGTGCTATAAATATCAACATCTTTTTTTTTTATTCTGTCGATATGTCTGTTTGTTTATTTGTGCCGGGTAATCTCCGAAATGGCTGGACCTATTTGAACGGTTTTTTTTTTCTTAGAAATGACTATGCTATTGACCTAGCAAGATCTTAACAGCTTCAACGGACTACAAGTAATATTTGAACGGGAATTTTACGGGCAAATATCTAACTAATTAACTGTTTTATTTTAAGCTAGCGAATTTAGAAGACGATACCCGCTCTAATAATAAGACAAACTATACCTAAACCTTGCCCAAAAACCATTTTACATATTGGATAAAACGGCATGAAGATGCGTTTTTGATCTTATCGCGAACAGACATATAGACGTGAAACACGACTTTGTTGACACTATGTTGTGATGGACTGTTATCCGTGCATTCGTATGTGTGAAATTGACCAAAAATATGTTGTTCACTGTAAACACGCGGTGTGACGAACATTGTACTGGACTCCAAGAATAAAATATAATTGAAAGTCATATGTTTATATGTGATTTAAATTATAGCAACGTA
>JACEII010000038.1:1577754-1619784 GCA_014332785.1 Antheraea mylitta | reverse complement strand
GATTTGATTTGATTTGATTTGATTTGATTTGATTTGATTTGATTTGAATTGATTTGATTTGATTTGATTTGATTTGATTTGATTTGATCTGATTTGATTTGATTTGATTTGATTTGAGATGATTTGATTTGATTCGATTTGATTGATCTGATTTAATTAAAATTGTGATCTTGATTTGAGCTTAGATTATGAGCGGTCAGTGCTGAGGAGCAGATGGTCGTAGATCATCGCAAACACTGTTCATGGGAGTCATGAAGAGGACTTTGAGCGACCAGCGCTGAAGCATAGATGTTCGTAGATCATAGCAGACGCAGCAAGATAATGTAACTGTACTCTAAGTAGATATGCTATGTGCAATCTGATTATTGACCTGACATGATTTGAAATGCATTCAGACTATTTAAATAGCGGTTTAGACAAATAGGAAACAATTATAATTGTAAAAATTACTAGTTCTTTTTGTAAACGTGAGAGGACTCACTACACTAAGGACGGCCGAGCTGTCAGCATCGTTTAATCTATGAAGTGATTTTTTGTATAATGACAACAGAGTGTCGGCAGTAAGACATGATATGAGGTTGAATATCTAATATCTTTTTAATTATTATTTATGGTCAGAAGTGTCTTTTGTTTTAAAATATTGATTAATTCAAAAATATATTTTGACATGTAAAAAAAAATATCGTTGCACAGACAAGTTGTATTCATGAGTAATAAATCTGTTATTATTTCCAAAGTCTTGCAGTTTTTCTGAGTTGAATATCTGTATCTTACATTATGAAGTATGTAAAATGAATTATTAACGCTTCACTTTCACTTCCCGTTTAATATTCTTGACACCTATTGTGTATTCATACAAAACAATTTAATAAATGCATATACATTTGTTCAAACAAATACACAACATTAATATTCATAATGTACCAACTTTGTGATAAAATGATATCGCGCCGAACCGTGCATAAATTTCTTTTGAGTTGTAATGAAACTTAAATTACAAAATACCTGTTTTTAAGTTTTGAAAATATCATATAATCCAAATATTCACTTTCATGCGATACTGTTTTATCAAGAATCCCGTTTTCTAAATAAAAATAATTCTTTTGAGTTTTTTTTTTTAAATCGAATAAATGATCTCAGGTTGACATTATTATTTGCTTATTGCGTCGCTATTATATAGATTTTCTTAAACCATAGTTTGTAACTATAATTTTAATTACTTACATGTTATCCTTTTTTTTACTTTGTTTAAAGGGGCTTTTATTCCACCGAACATGCCAGCCCCATTGTTCCCCAATTTTACTAGCTCTATCATGAGAATCGCTAATGAAATATCACCCGGTACCCGAACAGGGTTCAGCCAAGATGCTTTGACAAATATCTATGTTCTGAGAACTACTTTTTATACTACTTATCAACGACTCACTTAGCATAATACTCCATCATCAAGTGATGCACATGCTCAATTTTTCTGCATACATCGCAGTTGAGAGATTCAGCTTTCCTCATTAGGTATGCAAAACTTCTCGATAGATAGTGCCCCGAACGGAGTAGAGAACTGATTTTACTCGACTTTCATAATATATACTTTTAAATAGAATTTGAATTTACTTTAGAGTCTGAAGTTAAAAATGTCAAAAAATGGGTCAGTTCGCCCGGGGTAGTACCACCCCCTCACAGAAAACCGACGTGAAGTAACAGTACTTGCATTGTTGTGTTTCGTTTGGTCAGTGAGAGCGGCGAAGGGATCACCTCAACCAGAGCCCCCCCCAACCCTCCCTCTCCACCTGCCCCTCCCCCATACTCCCTTCCCCCAAACACAAGCTGGAAACGCATTTGCGACTCCTCTTATGTTGCAAGGGTCTATGGACGGCAGTGATCAATTAAAATCAGGTGACCCGCCTGTTCGTTTGCCTCATATGACATAAAAAAGTTTGTGTGTGCTTATGTACACGCGTCAGGAGTTATACTTCTTTGACTGACTTTGACTTTGGCTTAACAAGATAAAAATCTTTTAACATTTTTTATCTTTTGCCGTATTCTACGTTTGTAGAAAAAACAAGACTAACAATAGAAAAAAGATATTTAATACATTGAACGTTTTAATACAAAGAAATACAAAGAAACAACATTTTGACAATAGCTAACTTCAGGGTGTCGGTTTTTTGTGACGGTGTGCATACGCATCGTAAAAATTTACTCTCGTCGTTTTTCCCTAACGCGTCAAAAGAAGTATAACTTCAAAAATAATATTTATTTTTAATTGAACACAGTTCACGCGATGGTCATTCATTTTTATAATTAAAATCACAGGAAGCGACAATGGTATTTAAATTAACTCATTAAAAGTCTGCAAAAAAAACCTTCAGATACACAATTTATTTATTTATTTATTTTATTTATGTAAATAGTGTTACAGCTATACCCATGCTACTATTGCAACTTGGAATTGCAAGTTGACACACTACATGATAAACTAAAACTTTAAAGTTTATAAAAAAAATCGAGTGAACGGAACTGAACTCATTTCCCGCCTTCTCTTTGGCAACAAAACCACAGACCCTGGGCTTCAGGACCACAATTTCATAACAATTCCCGTCTGGGCATAAATAAGAAAATATATAATGTTGTTCATTTTGCTTCACTGTGAAGCAGTAGAATCTGCTCCTTTTTGATCTTATAATATTAGACCCTTTGAGCGTAACGATAGACAGGTGTACGCAACCCAGAATTACAGTGGCTATAGGCTCTACTCCTATATCCATCTACCATTATACTCAAAACTTTTCTAGTTACATCCCTTCTCATGATATGGCCATACAATTCTAACATATTACACTTCAACTTTTTGTCACTGATGCTATTTTCAAACTTCCTCTAATATACTCATTCTTAATCTTAACTATTGTAGTTATACCACACATCCACCTTAACAGTGGCATCTCTGTCACATGTAGGTTTCTCTCATCTGTCTCTTTCGTAACTCAGCACTCAGATGTATACAACATGACCGGTTTTGTGTTTGTGTTTCAAGGGCATTCGTGGATCACAAGATACACCAGATATCTTTCGCCATTTTATCCACCCAGAATTTATCCTATTCCTCACGTCCTTGTATATGCAGTCGTCGTTTTAGATCTGAGAACTGAGACAACGGATATTGGAGCAGGTTGGTAAACCATTTAAGGCTATAAGAACAAAACTGAATGGGCCACTGAAGTCACAAAGCAAATCGTCAGTTTTTACTGTACTCATTTTAAATCCCTTATGGATACCCACCCTCCCGGGGGAGAGGATGGGTGTATGTCCGGCTTGCACGGACTAAAACCCCACGGTGTACCAACAGACCGTAGTGTTGGGGCAGCAAGAGATCGTGCTAAGCTATTCCCCTTAGATAGCCGCCCCAACGGTCGGCCCGGCGGAAGGTGGCCGCCGGACTCCTACCAATAGAGAAGCAGCTGGGTACACACCGGCTTCCTCCCCTCGTTCGTCGGACCTGTGCAATGAGGGGATGAGCCCCCCGACTACATCCCCTCAAGTCCGGCTACGGTTGCAGGAGGAGTTGGGCAAAACGCTGCCTTCTCCTGCCGGTCCTCCATTGGCGAAGACGGCCACTGAGGGGATCCACCTCGCGGGCCCTCTCTGCCGCCTCCTTTTGCGACTGACTTTCTCCTCACAAATCCTCCCCCACCACCGCCGCCAGAGTGCGGCGCTCATTCTTTGTAGCCTACTCTGGATCTCGGCAGTATCTTCTCCGACAAGAAAAATATCATCGGCAAACAGCATACATATACAAGGTGCCTCCTCCTATGTGTTTGACGTTATGGCATCCATAACAAGAAGGAATAAATAAGTCTAAACCCCAGAGCAAGCCTACAACCACGTTGAAATTATAAGTGACTCTAGCCTTGGCTCTAACGTGTATTTTGACTTGATTGTACATACAAGGAATAAGCTGTAGGTACTTTCCAGACAATGTTTTTCTCTGAGCACACTACTGAACATCTTGGGGTACTCAATCATATATATACCTTCTCCACACCAACAAACACAATATGCAAATTCTTATGTGCACGTCTGTATTTTTCACACAGTTAACGAAGTGCGAAAATGGCATCTGTTGTCGCACGTCCAGATATAAACCCAAATTAATTCTAAGTCACTCCAATCTCATTTCTAATACGCTTGCTATCTTTTCCCAAAACGTCATACTATGTGACATGAGTCTTTTTCCTCGATGATTATTATATTCCTGTACATCACCCTTATTTTTAGAAATAGGTATTGCTATGCTATTGAATGATTCATTTGGGGTTTATTCCTCTAGTAACATCTTATTGAAAAAATAAAATCAGCCACATACATAAATATACTTTTAAAAGGGCCTTACATACTTCAATAAGTATGCCATCTGGCCCAACGACTTTTCCGTTTTCCATACTATTCACAACTTTTCTTATTTCATCCTCGATTATTTCTTACACAACGTCTAAATTTTACAGTACAATCTCTAACTCTCCGGTTTTCCTTTCTAAATATTCCTTTCTACGAATCTTTGTATCCTCATTATTTATCAAAATTATATTTCCGTCATCTTTTATACATCTAACGTGTGAAGTATCTCTTGTAATCTTACCTCTTGTTTTTGATAATCGATACAAATATTTTAGTGTTTGTAAGCTCTCCAGTGATAAGTATGAGTTATCTAGTACTTTAGCTCTAGCAATAGCGACTGGACTTTTTACATTCCTCCTATATTCTAAGAACATTATTTTGTATATAATAGGTGTTTACCTATAAAATTGCCGTTCTGCAGTGCTGGCCATTTCAAATCAAAATAATTATTGTTTGGCTAAGAATTCTAATTTCAAATTAATTTTATTTTAAAAACATGGAATTTTTTTTCCAAAAGTAGTCATTTGTTTATTGATTAGTGTTACATTTTCATCGCATTTCAATCTTTTTTGTCATCATGGATTCGATAAAAATTCGCATAATTGTGGAATATGAGTACCGCCGTGGCAGCAACGCGGCACAAACAAACGATACACAACATCAACAACATTTACGGAACTAATATTATAAACCAACACACCACCTGTTATTGGTTTGCTCGCTTTCGTTCTAGGAATTTCGACCTGAAAAATGAACCTGACGGTCGTCCGAAGATTTTGGTCTACAATGACGAATCAAAGGCGATTGTGGAAGCTGATGATACACAATCTACGGCTGAATTAGCATCAGCTTTCGACGTTAGCGTCAAAACAATATTGGTCCATTTGCGTCAGACAAGGTAAAAAAGCTTAACAAATGGGTGCCCCATGAACTCAATGATAGCCAGCGCGAAGTACGCGTCGAGACGTGCTTAGCACTGCTCAACAGACACACAAATGAAGGAATTTTGACTGCATTGTTACCTGCGACGGAAAATGGATTCTGTTTGGTAACCGAAAGCGCTCAGCAAGTTGGTTGGAACCTGGTTCAGCACCTAAACAATGCCCTGATCGAAAACTTATCCCTAGAAAAGTGATGGTTACTATTTGGTGGTCTAGCGTCGATGTGATTCATCACAGTTTCTTATCAAACGGGGTGAGCATTACTGCAGATGTGTACTGTGAAGAACTGAACACAATAGTGGAGAAGCTGGACCAGCATTGGTCAATCGCTCGTCTGTGCTGCTCCTGCACGACAACGCGCGACCTCTTACTGCACAGCAGACGGTCTCCAAGTTGCTAGAACTGGGGTTGAAAGTTCTCCGTCATCCGCCCTACTCACCAGATCTTGCGCCTACAGACTACTACTTTTTCCAGAATTTGGATAACTCCTTGGCGGGAAAAAAATACAATGCCCGAGAGACGGTACAAAATGCTTTTTAAGAATTTGTTGCCTCCCGTCCAGCTTATTTCTTTAAGAAGGGCATCAATAAACTGCCACTGTGTTGGCAAAGATGCATTTATTGCATTGGTGATTACTTCGATTAATACAATTAAAAAATACATGAAAAAAATTCGTTAAAATTTTTTCATACAAAACGGCAATGTCATAGGTAAAGACCTAATATATCACCTTACAGCTTATAGAATTAAACATGTTATGTTGTTACGATCAATATTTAAAAAGTTAGTCTATTCCACAGAATTGGAACTCAGAAATCATATACTTGTAAAATAAATCCATAACAATTATTATCTAAACTAGCAATTCTTGTATATTTTTATATTGTTATATTCTCAGGATCTCGGAAACGGCATCAGCGATTTCCGTGAGACTTAGTATGTAGGTGGTTTCAAGGATGATAAATCGAATCGATCTAGCTAGATTTCATTCATAGAAAACCTTTTTAACTGAGTTTTCAGGCAATGAAAAAATATGGCTAGAATATAACTTATAACACTTTCTACCGTAATGAATAACAGTAGTCGTGTTATAACTTGCTCCGTCATTTTAATTATCAAATAACAGTATAAAATCAGTATCCAACTGCATACAGTGCGCTGTCCTAATTTTAAAAGTTTTGTGAACAAAATTTTATAATTTTTCCAAGACTAAACAGTGTAATTATGCTATAATAAGTGATATTAACACTGAATGTCTGTGAATATTAGTGCGGCCATTACTACTCAAGAAATAAAAGTTTATACATGCTCCGTGGTATTATTTTTCATTCATTTCACTTATGCACAATAAACAAACCATATTACATAAAACGCCACGAATTTAACACAATATAGAGTCAAATAACACAAGATTATGAGTAAAGTATAAAATCCCCTACATGACAGACTGAAATCCCGTCAAAAACTCCTCAAAAAATTTATTCTACGTTAATTTGTTTTTTTTTTTTGGTTTGCGATATATTACGTATTATAAGAAGAAAGTGTGTGTATATAATTTAAAAATAAATACTTTTTGATGAATACATATATCTGCGGTGCTACAAATATCATTTTTTTTTTAATTCTGTCGATATGTCTGTTTGTTTATTTGTTCCGGGTAAGCTGTGAGATGGCTGGACTTATTTGAACGGTTTTTTTTCTTAGAAATGACTACACTATTGACCTAGCAAGATCTTAACAGCTACAAGTAATATTAGAAAGGAATTTTGCGGGCAAATAATTATATTGTGATGAAATCTGTGCATTCGTATGTGTGAAATTGACCAAAAATATGTTGTTCACTATAAACATGTGCGTGTGACGTACATTAGACTGGACTCCAAGAATAAATATAATTGAAAGTCATATGTTTATATGTGATTTAAATTATAGCAAGGTATATTAATAACTTATATATTGTTGATATAACAATATGGACATATTATATCTATATAATACAAGATTTAACACATATTGTTTGATAATGTATAGCTTAATATTTTCATTACTTTCTTATATAGTGTAAGTAAGCACTGAGGGTGATACATAGATAGTAGTTTAAATTTCCAGCTATGTGGCTTATGATAAATCCCATCCCATTCGATACACTATTAGTATTCACATATATAATGTAAATGTTACCTGTTACTGTAGATGATGTGCGTGTCATACTTACAAATATTTTTGAAAGAGTATTATTGTTATTTATTAGATAACAATTTTAAATTTATTTTGATATATTCAAAAAATACGTGCGAAGCCGCGGGTAACAGCTAGTATGATATAAAAAAGCTGACTGCTTCGAAAATCTGTCTAATCCCTGTTCGAATCCAAGTGACAGAAAAAGATTTTTCTTCTCATTTTTTTTAGTAATAAGATGCTAATTTTGTAAAGCAATCCTAATAGTTTACTTCAATTTAAAAAAATAATTAAAGAAGCGAGCTAGGCTCAGTCGTCCAGGTTCTGTTTATTTATTAAAGAATTATATGAAAAAGGACTAATGTAATGGATTTTATTAGGTGCTAGGATTCCGCTATTAGGAAATTTAAATAAAAAAGTATAATCCAATGCCCAATAAGTTTATTACATACATACATAAAAATAATAAAAATGGATTATCTTGATCTTCGATTGGTCGTTATTTCTTCATTTCATAGTTATTACACATTTCTTAAAGGTAGTCTGAAAAATAAAATATAAACTTAATTATGATTAGTTATAAACCCATCTAAAATAATAAATTGCTAAGGTATGTATTCTATTCCTTATGGGACACATTTATGTAAGTGTGCCGTTTTCGAGCATTTGTTCGTAATTTCCGTACTGTGTCTCATATTTATACTGTGTCGACACTTAATAGTAGACGAGATGAATTGAAAGCCCGATCATCAGCGGCAATCAATTATACATACGAGAATGGTGTTCTCACTTATGTACAATTGTACGCCAATTGTACGCACCGTTCGTAAGAAAATCGGCTATATTAGCCACATGAAAGCACACGAGCGTCGAAGTTGAAGCAGTCGCTGTGGCTGAAAACGGCCAGGAGTATACACACAAACACATACATCATCTTGTTACATGAGACGACATTGTGGCCAAAGTATTTAAAAGTGTAATTAAAACAGTCATTCACATTTCTAGGTAAACGTGGCTCCATAATCAACCGCATCCTTCAAGACATGTAGTCAACGCATTATAATGCAATAAACTTATAAATAATGCTCTTAATTTTTTTACATATAAAAAAAATACAAAAAATAACTTAATATTACCTAATCTGCTTTTTGTTTAACACCGGAAAACATTCTTGTATCAGCGAAACACATAATATCGAAAGTGTAGGGGCTATTCACTTCCACGACTTCATAAGAATCACTGTCTCCAGAGACTTCACTATCCGTTTCTATAAATGTAAATAATACTATTATGACAATGCATCATTATATGAAGATATCAAAGCGAAATATATTACAATGGGTAAACTTTGGTAAATGAGAAAGCATGATCCAGTTACAATCACTGCGATGTCTTATTGCTACAAAATATAATTACAATTACCACAGTGCCAAGCATGTATTTGACAGATATCTTTTATTAATCCTAATAAAATAGAAACAGATCAGAGGATGACTAAACGCCGTGAGAGTTTCCACCCTTACGTGGTGGATATTCCCATAATTCGTACGAAAGCGATTTGCTTCTACATTCATTATGCGTAACGCTAAGGAGTGGAATTCACTCCCGGCGTCTGTCTTCCCGTCATCTTATAACATGGGAGTCTTCAAGAGTAGAGTGAACAAGCATCTAGTGGGTAAAAGCGATACATCGTCGGCTTCATCGTCACTTACCATCAGGTGAGATTGTGGCCAAGGCTGACGAGGAGAGGCTGCTGGTCGTGTACACCGATTTACCGAGCATTACCGAGCTTTTTTTAAGATTTGTTAAATTAAATATTAATCACACTAATTTAAGCTTTATCGATTTAAAAGTAAAAGGAAAATGAATAGAGCATGTTACGTTTAACATAAATCCAGGATCATGAGTAAAGCGTAGTCAAAGGTCATCAACATCATCTACAAACCTGCATCTTCTTCATATTCTGCATCTCTGAAACTAAGTCGCATTGTATGGTACATGTGAGACAAATAGACACCTGAACCATCTTCGAATCCACTATTGCATATTCTAGCTGTTGAATGGAGAGCGCCTGGCATTAAATTTGCCTGAAATTGTAATAGAAAATATAAATGTGCACTATCGACATATTTCATAATATTATTTTGTTGAGGTAGTCCGGTGAAGCTGTTAAGACCTTGCTTGCGTAGTTTTTTCGAAAAAAAAAAAAAAAATTGTCGACTTTAAGTGTTAATGAAAATTATTTTATTCGCCTATCTTTATTCATAAATTGACCGCACTACATTAAATAGTTGTATATATATAAATTTAGTATTCGAAATAGAGCAAAAAATGTTGTAAAAATTTGTGCAAAATTGTAACTTTATTGTTATTAATGATACGGAAAATTCGATTAAGATTTTTCTATATAGAGCGTTAAAATAACTACAACATTGCCAATTAAGTTTTTAGTTGTATAAACTATATTATTTATATTAGTTATATAGATAGTTTAATTTAAAAAAAAAGTAAGGTTATTAAAAAAAATTAAAGATCCGTATATTCAATATTAAGGAGAGAAATATGACTGAATAAGTTTTTTTGTTGAAAATTTATCGCTACCTACCTACCTACCTATTCATTTTAATAAAATATAACTCAGTTGAAAATTTTCCTATGTTATTTATATGTGAAATATTAAAGTTAGATGAAGTGTGAGTCTGTAAAAAAATATCAACTCTCTTTGGCACACCCTGATATATTTCTTTATATGGCAATAAAATGTTCCCTCCTTATTTCAAGCTTCTTGCTTCAGCAACTCATTTCAAAAATACAGAAGACATTGAGCACTTCTAAGAACGTTTTGGTTCAACGATTGAAATGAATTATGATTCGAGCAACATTGAACAAAATACTGTTCGCTTAGATATAAATAAACAAAATTGAATACCGTCTACTCACCAACTTAAGGCCTGGAACAAAATCTTCGCTGGCACAAATATCTTGTTTAAGTGGAATAGTCAATTTAACCTTAGTCCATGGCACTGATTCAAACGTACTGATATATATAGATGGACTACGCATTCTAAATATCGTTTCTTTTATTTTGGTCTTATCATCTGGTTGAACCACGCGCAGTTTATAATCTCCTGCCAAGGGCATTTCTATGACCTTGAATTAAAATGCATTAATGCTAATTATAATTAGAAAAAAAGAAACAAAGTATAAAAATTAACGCAAAATTTAAGTACTTTGGCTTTAAGAGATTCGTCATATTTATATTTTGCATAACCTTCGAAGTGAAGTGCCTCAGTTTCAACAACGTTACCATCGCTCTCGTAGAATTCCATTGACACTTTCTTTAAGGGTCTAAAATTTGTATGCCAATATACCTGTGTAAATAAAATTATTTTTAATATGATGTAAGCTAAAAATTTAATACATTTAAAATTGGAACGTTACCATAACGTGAGTCTGAATGTAAGAAGTACTTACTGGGTTAGTATCATCATGGTCAATAGATAAGAGACTAATATTATGTCATTTAGTAGTCCTAGTCTTTTAATTTTAAAAGTATAGAATGAACTCTAATTAATGTATATCAATAACATATTAATAGTCAATTGAGATATAAATATTAATTTCATACTATATCTTTGTAAATTCAAGATTCACACCATCGTATAAATTAAAGAAAACTAAAATTATAAATAAACTTTTTCAAAATAATAACGAAACAAGTTTGGTACTAAAAATATTAAGCGTCAAAACTTTAACGTGATAAAACGACAATAGAAGTTTACTTTTTGAGAAAACTCGTTTATATTAGCTAGATATTATAATACTTACAATAAACCAATTTTTACTGCCCATATGTAGACCATACTCATCAAGTGTTTCTTCAGAACTCAGGAATTCATAACCTAAGTCACAGCCATCCTGTTTCATCTACAAATATTATATATACGTGTGTTATTATTTATAGTTTTCTAATAAGTATAAAATCATTACAAACAACATAGTAAATCACATAGAACTTGTACAGAATATTATGTCACATAGAGGAATACATGTTTAAATAAATATATATCATTAATATATATATAAGTGACATTACCCATTCATTGAAATAATTAGCCGTAGTACTAGAGTCTCCGAAATCCATATTTTTGGTTTGACCAGGAATCAATGATGTATATCTATCTGTGAAATCAACAGTAAATTGGCGTTTAATGTCAGCCATAATTAGATACTCCATTGTTGAAGAATAGTTATTCGGAACATCCACACCAAAGTAATTAGTTTCATAAGGCATAAGCTTGTTCGCCTGAAAAACGAGATTCAATTTTAGATTTTAAATTCTGTAGGCATTAATACAAAGAACAACGAGAAAGCTTTATCAAAATGTGTATTTAATTGTCATGACACAAAGATTTCACTTCACTCCTACTTACGCACTCTTACTTATATTTAACCAAAAATTAACTCTTCTAAAATGTTAAGAGGCTATTTGTTTATTATAATTATTATTATTTATGATTGTAATAATTTTACATAAAAAAAATATCCTTAAGATTCTAATACATATATATAAGGGATTAATGAAAGCTGGCGGGTTCCATTAGGTTAAAATATTATATTTATGTACCTCCTCCATACTAGCCATATTCATCACATTCAAAATCTGTGTACGCAATGATTCATCTGCGCATGATGCCAGTTGGGAGAGTTGGAATAGAAGAAAATATAAAGAAGTCAAAATATTTTCCTTGCCCACTGTGCTAATTTGATTCTGAAAAAAAAATAGCACGGTGATTTGTAAGTATAACAATACTGTATATTAGAAGATAAAGGCTGATTCAATTCAAACACAAGATATATAAAAAATAAAGAAACCCACAATCGAGCCCGAAATCGGCAATAAGTAGAGACTCAGTAAAATATTTAATAAAACAATTAACTATATATTACAATTAAAGTTTTATATACAAAATCTTTGTGGGTGTCTTAAATTACTATTAAAGAACGAATCATTATAAAAACATAATTTAATTCAATATTTTAATTCAAACTCACGTATAAGCAAATGCCATTATCAGCGTCGTTAGCTCCGTAAAATCTGGAAACTGCATCAACTGTATCATCATCTATGCCCGCTATACAATATGAAAAAAACAATTAGTAAATATTCACTTTGATTTATTTAATTTTTGAAAAACTATTGATATATTCAATTTAATAATTATTTACCTACACTATACTGCCACTTATCTGTCAAAGAAGACGGATAAAAGAAGATTATGTGTAACAGAGTTACGAATATTAGATAGATATGTGTTGTAAATAGAATAATTAACATTAGAAATGAATATATTATAGAAAGTGTGACAGTAACACTAGTGAAAGTGACGTTTATTACCATAAACGATAAATAATAAAAATATATTTTTTTTATGTCATATAGGAGGCAAACGAACATGCGGGTCACCTGTTGTTAAGCGATCACCGCCGTCCATAGACACTAGCAACCCCAGAGGAGTCGTAAGTGCGTTGCGAGCCTATGTTTGGGGGAATGGAGAGTAAGGGGGAGGGGAAAGAAGAGGAAAGGGGAGGGGAGGGGAGATGGGTCTCCGGCGCTCTCACTGACCGAACGAAACGCAACAATGTAAGCACTCTTACTTCACGTCGGTTTTCTGTGAGAGGGTGGTGCTACCCCGGACAAGCTGACCCATTCAGGCTGAAACCAATAATAGCTTCAGCGTGGCTCTACCACTACGACGGAAATAATATGGATGTAGATGAATATTATGAAAATGGACTAAGGTTAAGTATTAGGGCGGTCGGACATGTATGCAGAAAAACGGTTACTGTGAAGTGCGTTATTATTATATAGTGCGCGCCAAACTTTTTGATCGCTCTGAATATAGTTATGCAGAACACAAATTTATAAAAAAATACGTATTATCTTATGTTTATAACATTGAAACAACTTAACGATAAATAAATTTCGGTTTTAGATTCCCATAATAATATTTTATCATTGTTTTGTATTCAACTTTTGAGGTTATTATGCTTAAGCTCTACCTTATAGCTATATTCAGAGTGGCCAAAAAGATTGACGCGGACAATAAAAATACGAATATTGAAGGAGGGTTGAGAAAGACATGTTATTTCAATACAAATTGAGGAGAAGAAGATAAAAAAGATTAAATAAATATAGCATTTTACACTAATAAATCTCGCAATTACAAGCATTTATTTTACATTAGCAAAATAACACAATAAGTGCCCTTGCTTAAGATATCCAAATAATATTATAAACAGAAAAATATTGTTTCTTTTTTGTTATAGATAGACAAAAATGATTTAACTAGATTTCTAAATTCTTGTACCTATGTAAAAGCTACATTAGCAACGAGTAAAGTGGCCTGTATTTTATTGTCAAAAATATATGCAAAAACGCGAGCAAAATTTGGTACATGATAAACGCAATAAAATTATTTGAAAGTAGCCCCTGTCCGCGACTTCACCCGCGTAGTAATAGTTACTCTAGGCTAACGCTAACACGCAGCAGCTCTCAAAAGGAAAAAAAACATCCCGATTTTGAAACATTTTTTATCTGTGCTTCGCCCATATTGGCGTGATGATATATAACCTATCACCATTCTCGATGAATGAGCTATATAACACTCAAATAATTATTTAAATTGGACCAGTAGTTCCTGAGATTACCCCCTACGACCTCACAAACTCACAAACTTTACCTCTTTATAATATTAGTATAGATTATTACTCGAACTAAAAGAAGAAGGAGGACTCATAATTGGTAAAACCAGTGGAGTATCACCAATGTTTACTATGTTCTGAATTGTCTTACATTTATTAATTTGAATTTAATTTCTACGATGGTACTAGGTAAATACTGTAAACTTAAATAGAGGATACATATTATTATATTATAACAGCATAGGAATAATATAGAACTATTTTTAAGTGTTTGAAATTTCCTTTGCGTTATGGACTAACAAGGCATGGAAATTAAGTCCTAAAGAATGCTTTGCATACAATTTCCCAAAATATAATTCTTACTCTCATATAATATAAATTCTATTGTATTATATATCTTGTATAAAATGATATTACAAGCTACTGTCATCTCCGATAAAATGTTGAAGCTTCAAAATTAATATTATTATAAATTGAATATAAGTAGGTACTGATGCAAAGGTCACATTATATTCTTGATTTTCATTTACTAGTTAACTCCCAACGAACATTTGGTCAAATCTTCAATTATAATCATAGTTAGTTAATGAAATATGAAAACTGCAATGTTTAAATAATATGATTTTACGAAAAGATTATCAAATATATGAAGTTTTAATTTGGTCACTAGCGATCTTAATACATGAAGATAAACCTTGAATGAAGTAAACATTATAATAACAAATTGAATAAGTATACAACATGGAACTGCTCGTATATATTTACTTACAAATATATAAAAAAGTGTGTGCACAGGTGTTCGAAGTTATACTTCTATGGCGTAACAAGATAAAAATCTTTTCTAGAATTTTATCTGTCACCTTATTCTACGTTTGTAGAACAAACGAAACTAACAATAGAAAACAGGTCTTTAATGCATTGAAAGTTTTAATACCGAGAAATACAAACAGCAAATACAAAGAAACAAAATGTTGAATATAGCTAACTTCAGGGCGTCGGTTTTTCGTGATGGTGTGCGCGCGCATCGTAATAACTTCAGGGTCTCGGTTTTTCGTGACTGTGTGCGCGCGCTCATTTACGCAAATTTACTCTCATCATTTTTCAAAAGAAGTATAACTTCAACACTAATAAAGGTGAGATAAGGTAAAAAAATCTTTTCATGAATGTAAAATTAACGGATACAACATAACCGGTTAATTTAGAATAATATACATCGCTAATATTAGGTACACTTAATAGTTGTCAAATTTGTTCAAAAGACTAGAAAATAATACTTACGATAGATAGTCTGGAGCAAAGGTCGAAGGAAGTCATTGTAGTAAGAAACTGTGGACTCCTGGGTGCAAGCAACTTCTTGTTCACTTGCCCAAGCAAATGCCACAAGCTTGGCCGAAATGGATACAAATACCAGCAACTTCAACATCTTGCTAAGGCTAAAGTCTCGTCTGAAATAGTGCCCCATTGCATCCTTTTTATAGGAAAACTGCTAGGTTACACTGCAGCTATATCAATATAACAAGCTTTGTTCTTGGAAACGTCTTATTGCGGAACCATTTAAACAATGAACACAAGTGCACTCTCAAGAACAAGTGGTGTTAGTTTAAAAATTTAAAAATGATGCAAAAAGACTTATCTTTCTCTGGATTAAGAACTTCACTCAGAGCTGGCCATCCCGGTATTCAGATTTGTATCATATCCGATTCACCTAAATGATTAATTATTTCAGTAATAAAGATCTTTACCAGAACTACTTGCTAGTATACTATTTATTAGAACCAAATGCACATTGCAATGAATGGATTGAAAATCTGTTACTAGTCGCCAATGAGTCTGAATGCTACGTGCTTACTGTCACTTTATCCTGCCACAACTAAAAAGAAATTTGTTTTATTTCTAAGTACAAAATCCTAGTTGTTAAGAGATTATAATAATAATATTTACTCCTTGGTTCTTTTCCACTCAATGATCATGGATTATTTTGACCGACCGTTTCTGGCACTAAGTGAAATATCGATTTGGCCATAAATCTTAATTTAGAAATAGTTATATACTTGAATAAAAAGAAAGTAGTCTGTCTACTACTTGTCATTATACGGTACAAATATATTGTCATTAGACAAAGAAAGGCTTTTATTGAGTTATAATGGTGATTAAGATCAAGGATATTTCAAAAGTTATTGTAACTTTAAAATGAACAAAGAATACAGCTGAAAGGTTAGTATAATTACTAATGTAATAGCTATACGAATGCAACAACAGAACAAGACAATTAGATTAACGAATTACATCTAATTAAAATGATTGGGCCCTTTCATATTTTACATTTTAGTATCTACATAAAAATGAATAATTAGTAATTATGACCTAATTCATAGTTTAGCGGTAACATCATACAGGAAATAAACGATATCAATATGTATATAAGGTTCCATATTGTCTTGTAAATTAGTATATTATGACTTACAAAATTAATACCTCTTTGAAAAATATTAACAATGGATGACATGACTTTTTAACATCTTTTCGCCTGTCTGTATTTGTTCTCTATAGAGTCAATATAATATATAATACTTATATATGTATACAAATACTTGCAAACAAATATGCTTTTATGATGGTCTTACCTACTATGTATTTTCATGTAAATTGGTATTATTCACCGTATGTTATATAAATTGGTATTTTTCACCGTATGTTATTATGTGACTCAGTTTTCATCTTCCTGCTTTTCAGATCTTTTGTAACCATTTTATCTGTGAGCTTCCTATACAACTTACTAATCTTCCATGTAAGCTTCACCAACCTAGGCTCCCTCCGGTAGTGGCTCAAGCCTAGGTCCGTTCCCTCGGCGTGGAGCGCTTAAGTACGCTGTTCGCGCGAATACAGTGACATAGAATCTTTCATCACTGCAATAGCATTACTCATATTACCTGCACACACGTGCACGCTTACATGCTTACACATGAAAGTGGTAGGGTTTTATTTTTTCCCTTATCAAACTTTTTATTTTTCTAATAGATTATAACACATATATGGTCATGGAGTTTATTATAGATATGAATATCATTGACATATTGGGTTGTAAAGGATTTTTTCCCATTGTACAACAGGCGAATAGAGGAGAGAGTCTGTGTGTGCGTGACCATCTCCTGATTAGGATGGGACCCGTCCGTTAATTTTTCTGACGGATGACCAGCGGCTGGAGTGGCACGAGAAGGTTTACAGAGATCTCGTGCTACCCTAACTAGAGAGCAGCGGTCGTACACGTGGGCTTTTAGTCCGTGGGAGTCGGACATAACCCACTCTCTCCCCGGGAGGATAATGGATCTGCCAACGTTGAAAGAACCAGATATTTCCATAAAGATTATTTTAAATAAACACTAAATTATATAAACATTGAATTTATTTTTACTTATTACTTATTTATTTTAAAATCTAATTTGATTACTATAGGAAAATAACATAATTTCTAGTGTGTGTTCATTCTCACTACTATTAAAATTATGCTAGTCGTGTACGAGTTATAATTTAGGCCCAACAAGAAAATATGATTCAGATAAAGACTTTTTTAACCATATCGGGTAAATATAGTCATTTATTTATTACTTATTTATTTGTAGGTGGCTTAAGCTATAACTGGTTTCAGCATGAATAGGTCGGCTCGCCCGGGGTAGTACCATCCTCCCACAGAAAACTGACGTGAAGTAATAGTGTTTGCATTGTTGCGTTTCGTTCGGATAGTGAGATCGTCGGAGGCCCACTCGCCCTCTTTCCCTTCCCTCCCCCACTCCATATACAGGCTGGCAACGCACTTGCGACTCTCCTAGTGTTGTTAGTGTCTATGGACGGTGATGGTCACGTAACATCAGCTGACCCACTTGTTCGTTGGCTTCCTATTATATATAAAAAAATACTTTCGGGAGGAACGGAAAATAAAGTAATTATTAACATAAATAATCCTTAACAACTGGAAACTAATTCTTCATATATAAAGCGTTTATCTGCAAAAATTGTATACATCAGTGACTGTCTTATGCTATATTACAGTTAGTTTAATGTACTATGTTATTCAAGACGACATTTACAAGATTTATAGCAAATTAAATTGACAAGAAATTAAATAATTTATAATTCATAATATTCACATATATTAGATTATTCATTACTTTATACACACTACTATAATCGTATATTTATACCCAACAATGTAAGACAAAATTTTATTCCAATGTTGAATTGGTAAAAATATGAGGAATATAAAAAAAAAATAACGACACTGTGTTTGAAACAATACGTACACATATGTTTATAAAAATAATATTAAAGAGAAAATGTGTTTTTACTTTGCTAACGTTCGATTTTTTTTTTTCACCAAAGAGGTTTTTTGTAACTGCTTTCAGTATTTTGGCGTTTAACCATAATCGCTCATTATGGTAAGTAATATTTTACATCTATAAATATAAATAGAACAGGCTCACAAGTATTGCTACCAAACCACGCTTATAGCAGTTTGGTGACAGATTTGAGGATTGTTGCTTTGTAGCCAAGCATTAAAAAAGCCCTGAAGCTATTATAGGGATTCGAACATGCCTCAATCGAAACGGTGTCCAGGCTCTCTAACACGAAACCATCATTGCTTCAAATAAAAACGATCATATTATTGCTCACTCGAATAATCTATACCAATATAGTAAAGCTGGAAGGTTTGTTTGTTTGATTGAATTTTCTAATCTCATGTTAGAATGTATAACATTATTGATACGTAGTCCGGTGAAGCTGTTAAGGCCTTGCTAAGTCAGTCAGATCGTAGTCAGATCGAAAAAAAAAACATAGTCGATGCGGGCAAGGGACTAGCATAGTTCGATCCCTTGCCGCCCCAACAATAGGGCTTGTTGGTACACCGTGGGGTTTTAGTCCGTGCGAGTCGGACTTAACTCTCTCTCTCCACCAAGAGGGTGGCGTATCCAAAATAGATTTCCCCACGTTAATAAAAAAGGTCAGGGATGCCAATAAACACTTCGTAGGTACTGTCATTCTTTATTTGTGCAAAGCTTCGCCTTATAATACTTTTTACATAATAATGCCTGTAGACGACATCTTCCCTTTTATAAGCGGAACTATATAATTTTTAAGACGAACTATATAAATCAACGCAATTACCATTTACTCATAATTCTGCAAAATAATTTAAGTAACACAAAAAACGAACAAATGAATGTTATATAAGTACATCAATTCTATATAATCATTCTTATTTATGTATCTGCAATATGTTTCGACATAGAAGTATGTGTGTAGAGCATGGACATCTTGTCTTTTATAAGCCAAACTAGCGAAGTCAAAGTAATTAGGTACTATTTATAATTCTACAAACCACTTTAAGTAACACAAAAATAATGATAACTATAAAACTAATGTTATATGAATAATAAATCAATTGTAAATAATTATATCAATTCTTATTTAGGTCTTACTGAAATCTATACAATATGGTGTCGCTAATATCGAAGTACCGGTCGTGTTGTGGTCTCGCTTCTTGAATGTGACGTAGCGTCATCGAAGAGGGTGATAACACTCAGTAACTACTGAAACATTTGAAAAATTCTTTCAATGTAAGATAGCTCATTTATCGAGGAATGCTATAGGCCATATATTACCACACTAATATCAATAGGAGCGGAGCACCAGTGAAGAATGTTTCAAAATCGTTTGTTTTCCCTTTTGAGAGCCTACGCCGCGTGTCAGTGTTAGCCCAAAGTAAATACTAATAATCCACGCGGACAAAATCGTGCGCAGAGGAAATAAAATGGATCTGTGGTTAATTTGATAGATTTGAATTTTAACATTACTTCAAAGCGACAAAAATCAAGCGAACAATCAAAGATATATTTGTATAACCGTTGCCGGATTATAGGTGTCAGAAGTCTGGAGCGGTATAAGTAAATGAAGTCTCAAGCATCGTTACTTAATAAATCAAAAAGCTGTGGTTTTTTCATGGCATTTTTGGCATCTAGCAACAGAACAATAAAGTTATCTATTTGACTTCCAGGCGGATTTAGATGTCCATTTTTATCTGCATAGAATCTTGGGGAAGCCTCCAATTTTGAGATTCCGTATCTTAGTCCTTTCCTGGCTATAAGAAGCAGGAGCTCGGTAGCATGACGTTAAGCTACTTTTCATTACTTATCTGGCCACATTACACTCTCAAGTTTATACATTTTTTCTGTAAATACGTTTGATTAGTAACCTCAGAAAGCATTCCAGTACCATTTTAAGCTAGTAGCACACATTTTAAAAATCATAATCACCTAAATGTTGTTCAAGTAACCTATATATAACACCTTTAAACGAGCAATTCTTGTATGTTTTTATATTGTTATATATACTCAGGATCTCGGAAACGCCGTCTGCGAATTCCGTGAAACTTAGCATGTAGGTGGTTTTAGGGACGAATCGATCGATCTTTCATTCATAGAACTGTTTTTACCTGAGTTTTCAGGCAATTAAAAAATATATCTATAATATAAAGGTAAATTGTGATGTCGCTGTCACAACCAAAATATCTCAGATGGAAATCAGCTGCTTCGAAAATCCGTCTAACCCCAGTTCGAATCCGAGTGACAGACAGCAAAAGAGATATATTTTAATAAATTAATAAAAATGCTAATTTTGTGAGACAAACCTAACAGTTTATTTTAATTTAAAAATGTTTTTTAAAGAACCGAGCTAGGCTTGGTCGTCCAGGTACTGAAAATTTAATTACTACTTCCATACTCCCACGATTACAATTATACACGTGATCCACACAATTAATACTTAGTATATTATTTATTTGCATTGAATATAATTTCCGTGATGGTCGTTCATTGTTATAATTAAATTCATACGAAATAAATATGGTAATTAAATAGTATTATTATAATTCTAAAAAAAACAATCCTTGAAATGTACTATTTAAAATTTGTGTGTGTGAAGTGAAGCGCGTATTTTAGTTGATCCGAGAATAGTTTAAATTCACAATTGAACCCGGTACATGGTGTTGTTTAGGATTTTTCTTATTACCAAAGAAGGACAACGTCCCCCGAGACTGCTAGTATATATATATATATATGTATAAAGGTTATAGGAGTAGAGAAAGACCATAACTGGGAATGGATAGACTGTGTAAAAATTGATACAAATATAGAAGGTATTAATCAGTACTGAAATGACTACTGATAAGGGAAAGTTCAAGAGGAAAATATGTTGTGCCCACTCTACTTAGGTAGGATAAGGGTACAACATGATGATATTATAGTTTACTGAATGTATTAGAAAAGTCACGGAAAAAATATATTTAATTGTAGGACAATTATGAACTGAATTTAAAGGCACGATGTTCAAATGTCTACAAGCTCCTTGGGTCATCGAGCCATACGTTCAATTTATAAAATAGAAAGTATTATTCTTTTAAGTTTTAAGAATACATATCTTAGCAAAATGATACCTATTTAAGATTAATATCATTCAATATCATATTAAATGTTTTACGGAATAGTGGTGTAACATTATACTAGCTGAATTGTGGTCGGTTGTTCGTTTGTGAAATCTACGAATTGTACGATGCCAGTAACATGGTTAACCACAAGATACTGCAGTTAGCAGAGCTGACAGTATAATTAAAAGATTAGGGAGAACGAAATGAGTAAATACCAGATGGTAATCATTTACATTTTCTTAATGTAAATTCTTAATTTACTTAAACAGCCTTTATTATATTAAATAAAGTTTTTTAATTCAAATCAAGGCTTATTTTTTGAATATTTAATAGGACTCTTCTATAATTTTGATTATCTACATCTCATAAAAATAATTAATCTGTATTTTTGTGAGCGTACAAACCAATTGTATTTGTTTAATCTATTTAGTATTAGAACTTTCATATATTATTTCACAGTACCCTAAGCGACATTAAAACAAATTAACAATAGTATTTTTAAGTAGGTGATTCTGCTTGCCTCTAGGTAAAAAAAAAAATAAACAGGATCAATCGAGTGCAAGAGTTAGGTACTAGAGCCACAAAAAATTACACATCAAATAGCCATAATCCTGTGTCGATACAATCTATAATTTTGACGTAATCTAGCCCTGAAATTAGTTATATTTCATTTCTTTTTTTCTTTTTTTATATGAAAAGAGGCAAACGAACTGGTGGGTCACGTGATGTTAAGTGATCACCACCGTCCATAGACACTAGCGACATTGCGTTGCCAGCATGTATATGGGAGTAGGGGGAGGGGAAGGAAAAGGAAAGCAGGAAAGAGGAAGGGACGTGGGCCTCCGGCTCTCTCACTGACCGAACAAAACACAACAATGCAAGCACTGTTATTTCACGTCGGTTATCTGTGAGAGGGGTGGTACTACCCCGGAGGAGCCGACCCATTCATGCTGAAACCAAAAATAGCTTCAGCGGGACTCTACCACCTACTTATTTATAATATAAATTACATGTATATATCGTGGGCCACTATTGACCTGTGATACTGTGCTATTAACTATATCGGGAGTGTTACTAATGACCTCAAACGCTACTAGTTGAAGTTATCTGCTGTTCATTATCTACCACCGATGTGAGACCCCATTGGTCGGAGATACCGGTAGTTTATGCATCTTGATGTCTTAAAAGGAGACCGATGATTAGATGCTCGGTATAATCGCTCAGACAGTTGAGTTAGTCACACCTATGGATAATTCGTCGTAACTATAGTCAGTGTTGTGTTTTATTGGATTGTTCATGGAAGATTGATCGATCAAACCATAACCATGGTGTCACCAAGGATGACGTCATATTCCTACATGGATATGGTATCCATCGTAGGTCCGATTTATACATATATATCATATTTGGGGCTTTATTTTCCACTTAACAAGTAAAACATCTTTGGGAATCTACATAAGACTATAGTTCTAGGTAACAATATAAAAATCCAAAAATAGGACTATAGACAATTAAAATATTTTTTAATATTTCAGAAAGGCTCATCCGTAATTTAAATGTACAAGGAATGTTATAAAGCTTAGACAGATGTTGCATCCAAGACAACAGCCCATGCCGGGGTTCGGCCACTCTGGCACCCTTGAGCTTGATGCCAAGCGACAAAATGCCTTAAACGCTTGTCTTAGTCCGGTGAAGCTGTGAAGCCCGTGAGGTCAGTAACGTAGTCAGTTCGAAAAAAATAAAAGATTGTTATAAAGTACCAAAAAATGCTTAAAATATCTTTCCCCCTTGATTATTGTTCAAGGGCAAAGTACATTTATAGCAGGTAATAAAAGTGGGAACTTAATATTCAAAATCAAGATAATAAACAATGTACACAAATTGTAAAATAAAAGTTACAATATCCATTCTACACTAATAATTGAGACCTCAACTTAAACCTACCTTGAACATGCTAAACGAAACCATGTTATCAAAATTACTTTTCACTATTATTCTTATGTAGCAATAAGTAATCCATGTTATAACAACTTGTATACATGTTTGTTAATGTAATGAAAAATATACTTTGTGACTGCTACATACAGCCCTTTTTCTTTTTTACTGATTCCCTTCTTCTATGCAGTGATTGGAGCTAGTAATGAGAATACATGGGAATATAAGGTTCAAAATGTTTCTCTTTAACAATGTATAAATTTTAATGGTCGAGTCATATGACCGGTGGAATGTCATTTCACTGATCACAGGCTCGTATCCCAGCATATACCAAAGAATTTTTCGGAATTCGAGCACATTTACTGATGTAAATTATTAACAGGGTAAGCTGGTGGTGAAGAAAAATATCGTGAGAAAACCCGAACCTGAGGGTTTCTCTTTTAAAACTGGCGTGAGGATAATATACATACCTTTCCTCCCGGTGTGATTATGAATATTTTTATATACAACTAGCTGACCCTCGCAACTTTGTCTGTATTAAGTCGGTTAATACCGATTCAAATTGTATTTTAAACCGCGAATACTTAAAATCTAGAACCCGTTTGTAGCGCCTCGTACCTGGTCCAGTCATATTTGGAAATTATCTAAGGACCCACTGATAAATCAGTATATAAGTAAATATAAGTAGATATTTAAAAAAATACCTAGAACCCGATTGCAGCACTGCCTACCGGGTCTAACTATGAATACAAACTTTCCAACAAGCACTCAAATGCTACCTAATTAGTATCCGAAAATCCTTTTTCCAAACTATCTCAGGACCACTCAAACACATACCTAGTGAGTATACGAGAAATCTTCTTAATAATACCTAAAACGAATTTCAAAAATTTGCATTATATTCCTCAACGTATAAAAGGTTTTTGTAGATAAACGTTTCATTTACAGAGGTTTAGATGTTTCTGTGCTATCTAATGCTATACCATTTGAGGTGTCAAATTAAAATAAATAAAAACTGCTTCCAAGAGACTATATCAATATTGTCATTATTTAAGCGACTTCAAAAACAGGAGGTTCTGTATTGAACCAGTACATTTGTATGTCCATGATTTTCTCAAAAACTACTGGTAATATTTGAATGGGGTCTTTGTTATTATATGTTTAGTTTTTTTTTTATTTCTTCTTTAAGGCTGTAGGCACTATTTAATTAAAACGATTGAATTATAGAGATAGTAAAATCACATATATATGATATGATATATTCGAAACACAAAAATTTTTTTTCCGAGTTACAAGCTTGAAATACATATTGAAGTATACGGATTTCTAGAATGGAAATAGAGTTAAGGTTTTCAATTCATAGAGGTTTTGTTATGTTGAATACTTACAATAAAAATATTAAACTCTAAATAGTGGATTAATTTTCTATAATAATAATGTCAAACTATGCCGAACCCTATACTTTATAGCAATCGAAACATGGTCGCGTGTCGTTGGTGTATAAAAATTAGTAATTAATAATCACAACGCCACTCGTTTATGGTAATGCTGGCTATTTCTCTTTACACTAATGCGCGTCTTTGGGTTCAGTGTGCTCGAAACCCCACTTTGCAATTTCAGCGGCCCTCAGATCTTATCTCTATCAATTATGGCCCATAAAACGTAATGACTTCATCGTAAATCTTCGGTTACACGACACAATTTTACTTGGTGTTGAATAAATGCCTCCAAATTGCTTTGAGGTATTAACGATATTTATCCTATCAATTGTTAGTAACTCTAGAAGTGAATTAATACTCATTAAACACTTTTTGAGTGAATCCCGTACAAACGACAGACAGATATATTTTTTTAAACTATGGAAGTATGTTCTCTCATTGATTCTAAGACCCATCAGCGTATTTTTTTTATATTTAATGTACAGATTTCGTCCCGTTAGCCTTTCATTATATGTAAAAAATATAATAAGGTAAAATTTCAGTTTGTGCTTAAAGATGCATGTATATCAAAGAAGTTTTGAAATAAATGGACTTCACTATTATGTATTTAGGTAATAATCTACAGAAACAAAATGAACAATGTGCGTATACTCGTAATGCAAAAACGAAGTGTTACTTCTTTGCTCTTTATTTAAAAAATAATTATCACAATATATTCAATTAAATATAAATTTTTAAGAGACTACAAATTTTATAAGTTCTTACTTAACTACGTATTCAGCGATGTATAAATTGGGACAAGATGTGTGTTGCGCATGCGTAGGTGAGGAGAAGTAAATAGATAACATTGTTTGCAAGGAAGTTTTTAAGTAAAATGTAACTTACTTTAACATTAATTTTTCTTTTTAGTTGTACTCTTCTGTACGTAAAATATATATTAAGACAATAAATAACACAGACTAAGTCGCGGAAATCAGCGAGTAATACAATAATTATATTCAATTAATTTCATAATATTTAATTATATTCAATTCAATAATTATAAAACCACGTAGTCCGGTGAAGCTGTTAAGACATTACTGGGTCAATAGCCGTAGTAAGATCCAATATATGACCACTATAGAATGGTTATAAATAAAGAACTGAGACTGCTGCAACAGATATCCAAACTATAACACATTTTTCGAAGTTAGGTGACAAAGCACTAACTAATATCTTTTTAAAGTCAAGGAAAATTAAACACAGTTTCATCATCCAACCGGGCACTTAAATAAGCACTTAAAACGTCGCCTAGATGGATGGGCTAACTTCAAAGTACACGCAAACTTTGACAGCGCAGAAACTGCAAAATTTAATATATTTTTAGGTGTGAATCAAAAAATATCGTTTTACTGAAATGGTGAAATTTGAAAACGTATTTTTTTTTTTGTTTGAACAGCTTTAAGCGTTATATTTTTAATTTTTTATCCTAGATAAAATCTATATTTGATCGAGAAGATTAAGCCTGAAGATTAAGATTATATAATGTAAAAATACTAGCTTCTGCTACGATTTCATTCGTGTTACAGTAGATTTAATCTATCCATTAGGATACTCTGTTTTAGATGAAAGCATGCTACGTCCATATCTGTGCCAAATATGTGTATGAAAAATTAGTGATCATCGGTTAAGCAGTTAAATTGTCAAAGCTTAATAAACAAACAAACTAACATTGACGTTTACAATACTAATTAAAAATAATCAAGATGATCATTCTCTCATTTGTATCTCTATACAAACACAACTGAAATGAATGACACAAAAATTAACAAAATTGATATATTATTGTAATCCTTCTTAAGTTTGCTTATTCAAGGATTCTGCATAATATATTGCGACATATTAGATGTGGGATCAAGTGCTTGGAGAATTAAACATAAAAACCACCTTAAATTACTTTTATTCACTCCCAATACAAAAACCGTCTTATCTCTATTACACTCGTACGCCATCTGCTAATTACAACCGAGACAATCATATCATGTGTCTCTTTCTACGATGACGTTCCGTTTCCCACATAGATATTATAGCTGTATATTAGTGAATGTCTTAAGACATAGAGCAACAAATATATTTAATATTTTTAACCTACAAATTAATTATCAACATAAACGCCTAAAATAATACTGCAAAATTAGGTTTGTGTATTTCTCACGGGTTCAATGCACCACAATATCGTGTTATAGTATCATGCAGCATACAATATGGCAAGACTTTACATGCTATTAATATAAATTAAAAATGTTACTTTAATTAGGTCAAGTAAGGTTACGTCTACCTCTGTATTAGTTTAGGTATCTAACATCCAACTAAAATCACGAACGATACATTTAATTATCCAATATGAATTTTTTATATAAGTTGTTGAGGTAAGTATGTTTGGTACACATACATGTTCCAACAACTCATATATGTATGAATAATTAGCTTAGGTCAGCTCAGATAGGTCGCGGATTTCGCGTATTAGGCAACAGCCCAAGCCGAAGTGTGCCGTGCACCCTTGAGCTAGTTGTCAAATAAAATCGGCTGAGTGCCCTAAGCGCTCGCCTTAGTAGTCCGGTGAAACTATTTAAAACCTTACTAGGTCAAAAGCGTAGTCAGTTCGAAAAAAAAAATGAACGGTACAAATTACATTTCTCTTAGCTCTAAATGTGCCCACTATCTATATATATTTATAGAAATGTTGAAACATTGACCTTATCAGTTATTGGAAATTTATACCGACGAGTACTTGACACTACATATACCTACATAAAATGTACATCTTTTAAGCACTAGTCCTTAGTTATGATGTATTCATAGATTTTGATGTATATCACCAAATCTTATTTCAAGTCACAAATAGGTTCTTTGCTTAGCGGCCATACATGATGTGATGCCAAAATTGAATGCATGAATATTCCATGAAGTTATTTCAAATATACACAGAACCCAAACATACAAACGCATTGCGTTTCGTTACTGCATATTCATGAAGAGAATTGAGGATGCCCATAAATTATTACATAATATAGACAAATTCATAGCATATTTTTATTAAATTCTTCAGTCCAATGTTTCAAGGATTAATTTTAATAGATCCTATATAGTTTTTATTATGCCTTTACTCTCTTCCGAGTTTCCAATGATTTTTTTTTTATGTTATAGTTGGCAAACGAACAAGCGGGTCACTTGATGGTAAGTGATCACCGCCGTCCACAAACACTAGTAACACCAAGGGAGCCGCAAGTGCGTTGCCATCCTGTGGTTGGGGGTAGGGAGATGGGGGAAGAAGAGGATGGGGATGTGGAAGCGGGGGAGAGGTGAGGGTACGGGAGGTGGGTTCCTTCGGCGCTCTCACTGATAGAATGAAACGCAATAATACAAGCATTGTTACTTCACATCGGTTTTCTATGAGATTGTGGTACTATCCCTAACGAGACGACCCATTTATGGTAAATCAGTAATTGCTTCAGCGTGGCTCTACCAGCTAAACATTATAAAGTATGAGATTAGGTACAGTCTTCTTTATGTGACAATGTAGTTAAAGATAAGAAGTCATCAAAAATGACGTAACCATGATTTAATCGATCAGTCAACCAAGACCAGTCAAGTGCAATACTTAATATAGTTATGTAATATGTATAGACATGCACAGTCCACAATCAAAGCGAGACTGCCAAATGACTAATCGTGGGTCGCCTTTTAAAACGTCCATACGAAGCAGACAGCCAATAATAATCAGAAAGATTACGATAGGCATACGACACGAGCCAACAGTATTTCAGAACAGTAGTGAATAATACAGACCCTGTCATATACCAGGTGTTAGGTTAGACACAATATTCTAAGAGATGAGTTCATGGTCACGTTTAACGTATAAAATAACAACATCACTTTTTTTTTAACGTGGGGAAATCTCTTATGCATACACCCCTCCCGGGGGAGTAAGTGGGTTATGTCCAACTCGCACGGACTAAAACCCCACGGTGTACATCTACCACTATAGTTGGGGCGACGCGAGATCTCTATAGACTTCATCGTACCACCCCAGCGAGTGGCCCAGCGATGGAACACGCTGCCGCCGGGCCCCGTTTTATCAGGAGACAGTCATGTACACACCGGCCGTCTCCTCCGTTCGTCAGACCTGTGAAATAGGAAGATGGGCCTCCGGGCCCCTCCCCCCTAGGCCCAGCTGCTGTGGTGGGAGGAGGCGGATAGAAAAGAACAAAGAGAACCTTAGTAAAAATTTGTTCTAACCATTGCAAAAGTATAGACACAAACGTAATAAATCTAGATGCATTGACCAGTACCGAAAGCTGCAAGGATGACCCATAGTTAATAACCTTCGATAAATCGGATAATTTTTTTTTTTTTGTTCATGCTGTTCCCTGGGAACTGGGAGTTTCACTTTACCCAATCACTCCACTTCATTCGCACTGCTTTAACATGGACGTGTAGAAGGTTGAGTATATTTATTGAATTTTTTTAGGTCAAATATTAAGCACCTATTTTTTACTGATTTAAAACGAGAATCGAGGGTTCTTTTTTTTCTCGAACTGACTACGCTATTGACCTAGCAAGGTCTTAACAGTTTCACCGGACAACTAAGGCGAGCGCTTAAGGCACTCAGCCGATTTTATAATGGCAACCAGCTCAAGGGTGCACGGCACACCTCGGCTTGGCTGTTGCCTGTTGCATGCAAAATCGCGACCTATCTTAGCTAACCTAGCTAACTATTCATATATGTTTGAGTTGTTGAAACGTATATGAGTACCAGCATATCCGCCTCAACAACTCCTCCATATATTTTTGTCGGAAAAATTTGGAGAGTTTTTCAGTTCGATAAGGGAAAAAAATTTATCAAAAATAACCCTTCCACCAAAATGTGTAGCGTGTAGGCGTGCACGTGTGTGGATCGTGTAGTGTTGTAGCAGTGATGTATGGGTGTGTCACCGTATCGCGCAAGCAACGCACTCAAGGGCTCCCTACCGAGGGATCGAACCTAGGCTTGACCGCTGCCGTGGGAGGCCTAATCGGGTGTGCGGGAGCGAAGTTAACCCCCAGATTGCGGCGGCGCGATCTGTGGTTACGCGGGCGTGGGCGTGAGCACGCTCTGTTACGAGGGACAGGCTGGTACTGATCGTTCGCTGACGTGATATCGTCGGAAGGGTCGGTGAAAATATGTCGCGGACGTCTTTTATAACGCCCAGCGTTGGGCATGGGTTCGTAGTTCGTGGCGGATACCACTAACGGACTGGGATGAATCGCGGCTCGCTCGAAATAGCTATCTGTAAGTGATTTTATGTATGCTCAGATAGACGGCATCTCCAGGTCCCTATGGAGATCCGCCTTCCGGACGAAACAAGGAGCACCGGTGATTTTACGCAGAGCCCGGGTCTGCAAAACCTGAAGCGTATCTAGATTCTTCGCGTGGGCGAAAACCGGACAACTATACGTCATTACCGGACGAATACAAACTTTATATATTGTGAGCTTATGTCTGAGGGACAGTTTGCTCTTCTGACAAAGTAACTAATGGAAGCGACCCAAGACCACAGCGGCTTTGTTTCGCACTCTTTTGATGTATGGCTCAAACGTTAAGTGATTATCTAAGGTGACTCCGAGATACTTGACCTCGGTGGTCCAAGGTATCTCGGAATCGTATAGCCTTATGGGCTTTAGCTTGTTCGCGCGATATCTAGGATCGAAGAGTATCGCGGCACTCTTATCGGGGTTAACACCTATACGCCATCGAAGAAACCAGTCACCGAGTGTGCTAACGGCTTCTTCGATGCGATCTCTAAGAGTACTCGACCGCCAACCAGAGGCGTAGATGACTGTATCATCAGAATAACAACCTACCTCGACTCCCGGGAGCTTAGGTAGGTCGCTGATGAACAGGTTGAAGAGGGTGGGCGCGAGAATTGAGCCTTGCGGCACACCTGAGCGTATCGGACGGGGCGATGAGAGTTCGCCGTCTACTCTAAAACGGAAGGTTCTATCGGCTAGATAATCGCGGAGGATGTGAACTAACCTATCGGGTATGCCGGCTTGATTTAACTTGAATATGAGCCCTTCGTGCCAGACCTTATCGAAGGCCTTGGCGACGTCGAAAAATACTGCTATTGTACGTTTCGGATTAGTGTTTTTCACGGCCGATCCGGCTCCGGATGCGGATCTTTATTGAAATTAGAAAGGATGTACTCCGTGAGGCGGAGTACTTGATCCGGACAAGAGTGTTTGGCGCGAAATCCAAACTGCTCGGGTGGAACTAAACTTTGATCGTTAATCGTGACCTGGAGACGGTTCAGAAGGAGCCGCTCGTAAAGTTTACCTAAGGTATCTAATAAACTAATCGGACGATAGCTATCGGGAAGCGTAGCTTTCTTGTGAATCCCTATCACTACGGCCCTCTTCCAGATGGCTGGAAAATGACCCTGGGACATGGCCGCATTGAAGATGCAGACCAATAAAGCTATGATGCGGTCAGGAAGGAGCTTCAGAACCTCGTTCCTGATCCCATCAGGACCTGGGGACTTCCTAGGTTTGAGACGCTTGATGGCGGCCGAGACTTCGTCGAACGTTATCGGGGTTAGGGTATCCACCGGAGGAGACGCGAGTGCATGCTCTACGGCTGTAACGATAGACTCTGTGATGGAAGGGTCAGTATTATCAGTGTTTGGCGAACACTGTTTCTCTAAACTCGCGGCGAGACATTCTGCTTTATCAGTGTTATCGAACGCCGGAGGCAACCCGGGGCCTCTGTCGAGAGGGGGCATTGGAATGACCGTATCTGACTTAAACTTTCGCGTGAGGTCCCAGAATTCCAGGTGCGATGGCTGGAGATCCTCCAGAAACCTGTCCCACCTGTCACCCCGGATCTCGATCTCAGAAATACGAGACTTGACTGCTTTCCGTAAGACACGTAAGCATTCGCGGTTCTCTGCGGTCGGGTAAGCGTCGTGAGCACGAGTCGCGGCGTTCTTTTCCGTGATCAATGCTTTCACGTCATCAGGGAGTATAAAACGGCGTTCGTTCGCCGCTTGTACCTCTTTCGAGGTCTCCCTAACGGCGGTCTGGAGATAATCAACCAGGGAATCGATAGCTGAATCCGCGTCGGCTTTGGACACCAACACGTCCGGAATTCTGTCTAGACTGTTAGGCGACGGACTATTTTTGAAATATTCACTAAGTTTCGCGTATTCGGCCACTCTGATCGGCGTCGGGCTAAAGGCAGAGTTATGTCCTAACTGTAATAGAACCGGGCGATGATCCGAGTCGAGTTCGTGTACCTACGACTGATATAAGACGTACAGGAAGCACGACATTTTTCAACAGAGCTACATCTAAAACTGACGGTCAACAGTTGTCCTGATAATGCGTGGGTTCCGGAGGGGCTATGACGTCAAATGCGAGAATCCTACCTAGATTGTCGAGTATCCTCCCGTTACGAGAAGTACACGGACTGTTCCAGATAACATTCCCGCAATTGAGGTCCCCCGCTATAATGCCCGAGTCACCTAAGTCGAGCAGTGCCTGCAAATCGGATCTGAGTAGTTCTTAGCTCGATGATAGATACGCGGAGACAAGAATAATATCAGAGTGGCCCGTCATACCGACGCGGCATACTGACGCTTCCATATGAGTAAGCGCGGGCGGATCTAAAGGCATGCAATACAGTGAACGCCTAAAATAAATTAAAGTGCCACCCCCGCGGGCGACACGGTCGTTTCTAACGATGCAGTAATTCGCGATTCTCGGATTACGCATGCTCGGTTTTAACATCGTTTCCTGGATGAGGAAAACGTCAATCTGTCTATCGCGCAAAAAGTCAGCTACTAGATCGCGCTGTGTCCGAAGGGATCTCGCGTTGAAAAACGAGAGGCAAAGACCGCGCGGTTTGATTTTATTTAATCCCGGGAATTTTAGAAAGAACCACCTACGACTAGTTTAAAAGAAGAATGTTTTCTAAAAGAACTCTCTTACAATTTCTCCTACAAATCACTTTTTAAGTAATAGTTTGTCCAAAATATTATTATTCGCTCTAATATTAAAAAAGAACGCAATATTCCTTCATCTCAGATAAGACAATGTTTTTCTTGTTAAATTTTATTACTTTTTCTATTCATATCTCTTAATCATGAAAAACTTTGTCTCATAGATTAAGGATAACAGTTCGAGAAAATAAATGTTTTCTAAGATAATATTAACTTTATTTTCTCATAATAAAGTTATCTCAAAATATTAGTTGTACGATAACGTTAGATGAACTCTAATGATACAAAAGTTTTTTTTTGTTACTTTAGTTTTGGCAATCTTTTAGATTATTACTACCATTGTCGCGTAGTCAATAATATTACAAGCGTCGTGCGATCACGTCAATATTGCGTCGTGTGAATCAATATTCTAACAAGATGGTGGATCCCTTGTTAGAACCTACCAGGAAGTTTTTGTGGCATCTCAGAATTTCACGCTCGGTGGTATTATTTTCCATTCACTTCACTTATACCTAATAAACTAACTATATTACGTAAAACACCACAAAGTTTTCAAAATATAGAATCAAATAACACAAGATTATGAATAAAATATAAAATCAACTACACGACAGACTAAAATGCCGCCAAAAAATCCAATACAAAAGTTTATATCAGTTTTTTTTTCGGAATGACTACGCTATTGACCCAGCAAGGTCTTAACAGCTTCACCGGACTACAAATTTATATCAGTCTAGCGAGCCTAACAGACGTTGTCCTGCCCTTGAAAATGATCAATTCTGGGATCAGGTCGCAGCGGCATCTACTGAGTCTAATTGTGAATCAAACCATTTTTGACTCCACTTAATACATTGATGTACCAAGTTTTCTGGGCAAACCTTAAAGTTTAGTAATAAGGTAATGTTCACATATAAACACTTTCCTCGGTCACACCCGACAATACTTTTATGCCAAAATAATTGTTTTTTTGCCCTATAATGACTGAAGCTCGACAAAATATTTTTTGTAATTTAATATATTTGAATTTATTATCTATACATATAATAAGAATGAAAATGTAATGTGTTTGTACTTCTTGGATTTTCGTGAAAAAAATTGTTGCAGGCTTCTAGGAATAAGTAATAAAATATATTTCAATCATTTAGAAATGTCTGTCTGCCTGTTTGTTTGTTTGAACACGCATCATTACTAAAGTACTGGGTTCACAATAAAATCAAATCAAGGAAATCATAAAGCATATCTTTGAAAATAATTTAGTTTTTTATTAATGAAAATCGGTTCACTCTATCAAAAGTTATATTGCAATTTCAATGACGACGCGGCGTAAATACGTGAGAAAAGTAGATAACTAAATGGACTTAATACAGTTGGATGACTTTATTAGTCACTGTTTTTACATACGTTTTCCACGCGGACGAAGTCGCAGGCACTAGTACTACAATAAACTAGTATTACAATAAACCTAGATATATTTGTATTCGTTGCCTGTTGTTTTAAGTTATCAAAATTATCAAAATTCAAACAAACTGCAGACATGAAACCTTAATAATTCAACCTAAAAAAGGAATATGAGATTACAATATTTATTACTATTTCTTAATTAATGAATATTAATACGAACAACTTAATTAATATGTTTCTTACGATATTACATGAAGCCAAATAACTACTAAACGAAAACGTATCGCAGGAAACGTATATTTAGTGATAAGTAAAAAAATGCATTAGATATTTATTCTCTCATCGACTATAAAATATATTTCTTTAGAACATAACGCGTTTCTTAAAAGAAAATACGCACAAAGGTAATGATATACCTAAACGTTTCTACGTGTTTATTTCTTTGAGACGTCGAACACTGATTTCAATAAAATATCATTCTATACAGTGACATATTCCATCTTTGAAATGTAAATCAGACCTCTGGGAATTCATAGCGCAAATAGGGTGACTAAATCACATATTTATGTTCTAGTTACACGAAGACGTATACGTAGTTTTCTATGAAAATACAATAACTTAGATTAAAAATAACTTTCGACTTATGAGTTACAGTTTATCTATATCTATACTAATATTATAAAGAGGTAAATTTTGTTGTCTGTGAGTTTGTGACGTTTTGATGTTGTGACGTTGTAGGGGGTAATCTCAGGAACTACTGGTCCGATTTGAATAATTCTTTCAGTGTTATATAGCTCATTTATCGAGAATGTTTATAGATTATATATCATCACGCTAAGACCAATAGGAGCGGAACAACAATGAAGAATGTTTAAAAATCGGGGTGTTTTTTCCTCTTGAGAACTTTCGCTGCATATTAGCCCAAATTAACTATGTCCACGCGAACGAAGTCGCTAGCAGAGGCTAGTATACTATAAAGTTGAGAAAATAATTACAACTATTTAAGCCTACAATATGCCTAATTATATTAATTGTTATATAAATACGTAAACAATATATAGTTTTAGTTCAGACATATATTAAAATATCTTCGTAACTTCAATTCGATTGATTATGATTTGATTTTAATATTTAGAGTTCGCAAACAAAAAGAAGGTTAAATTTAAATAACCTAATTTACTCCATTAAACCTATACATAACTATCAAATCTAAAACAAAAAAATTGTAATACATATAATATTCAAAAACATTAAAAAAAAATCAATTAAACCAAAATGTATTTACGTAGTTCTTAGTGTTGTACTATTCAGTCCATTATTTTAAATTCAGGGCTGGTCACCTCACTTTTATAATTTTTGTTATATTCATTTCTATATCACATTTCTATATTTTTCCACAAATTTTAATGTAAATAGAACGACCTTATATTTAGAATATATTAGATATTCATCATTTTAAAGAAACGCTTGCGACAGGATATTGAAATCAGTATGTTCTAGTTCGTTCCATAATCAAAGAAACTATTTTAAATATTTAACACATCAAAAGTCATTATCTATAAAATATTAGCTAAAACGCGTAACTATGCGTGAAATAGGTTACCCGCCGGTTCAAATTGTATTTCCAAACACGAAACATCTTAAAAAACCTATAACCTGATTACAACGACTCCCATCATCGTTTCCAATTGTAAAACCAAATAATATAGGGACCCACTCAAATACATACCTAGTTGGTTTAGGGAATCTGAAAATTTGAGATTATAATAATTTTTTGATGCGAATAAAATAAAATAAAAAGACGCTAATTACCTAGAGATATAGAATATACTTTACGACCTATTCTCATACCTACCAAATATATATTTAAATTTTCATAAAAATCGGTTCAACCGTTTCGGAGGAGTTCGACCATAAAAACCGTGACACGAGATTTTTATGTATTAGATATATGTAGATATATGAGGTCTCATATCAAACAAAATGGCTTATTTTAGTTGTTGATTTGCACCGTTAGAATCAATTGAAATAGAATAAATACTGAAGACATCAAAGGAACAGTAACTATTCACTTCTAAAATATAATATTTCTGTGTCGAATGAGATCTCCCTAAGGGTTTGAAGTGACTGTTTTGCATGACAAAGTCTCTAACAGTTCTACCGAATGTTTGAACTAACCTTTTATATATAATCTGTACATCTATATATGACCCATCTAACCCTTATTTATACATACAGTCTTAGTAACTCTATCTCGCTTACTTTTTATTAGGATTACGTATTTGAGGTAACTGAAGATAGTAATTGAGACGTTTTCCATCTCTACTCGACTTATATAATACTCAGAGGTCACTAAAATCTCATTAGATTTTTTTTTCTCGAACTGACTACGTTATTGACCTAGTAGGGTCTTAACAGTTTCACCGGACTACTAAGGCAAGCGCATAAGGTAATCAGCTTATTTTATTTGACAACTATCTCAAGGGTTCACGGGGCACACCTCGGCTTGGGCTGTTGCCTGATACGTGCAATCCGCGACCTCTCCGAGCTAACCAAAGCAAATTATCTATACATACACATATGAGTTGTTGGAGCATATATGTGTACGAAGTATACATACCTCAACAACTCTTATATGTATATATTTCGTTTCGGATAATTATCTAAGTTATTTCAGTTCCATAAGGGAAATAAATAAAACCCTTCCACTTTTATGTGTAAGCGTGTATGCATGCACGTATGTGGAGGTAAAATGTGTAATGTTGTGGTAGTGATGTAAGATTTTGTGTCACTGTATCGCGCGCGCAACGCACTCAAGGGCTCCACGCCGAGGGTACTGATGATCCTGTCGCGAACCCTTTCGTCGTTCCATTTTTGTAATATTTCCGCACTAACAGCGATCAATTTTAATACAACAGTTCTTCTCGACGAGCAGCGAACGACTGGGCACTAAGCGTCGTAAAGTACATGTACCTAAGGTCTATCAACTTCTCGGAACATGCTTTTGTTATATAAAGGGCGATAAATACGTAGAATCCAATATATATAGACTATAGCCAAACGGATGGCAAAGGCCGCCTCTACCTGCGTCCCGACCGTTATTCCTTGCTTACTCGGTCAGTTACAAAACGCTATAACTTCGTCATTACTGCGAATTTCTTTATAAAATTTTCAGGATAGACACTCGGAGGATAGTACTTTCGAATCAGTACCTTTTAAAAAATCTATTTTCCAATTTACCCAAGTATATGTGATCCCTTAACAAATGCTATCTTTATTTATCTCTAATATTTTAAAATTATACACTTAAAAATGTTGATCTTCAACTTAAAGTTCACTTTCCGAAAACACACTTTAATGCTCCTCTACAACACATGTTTCATAAAAAAATAAATTCGCACCAAGATATGTAACACAGGTGTTGTTACATGTATAACACATAGTCAATGTGGTCAGGGATGCCAATAAATACTTCGTAGGTACTGTCTATATTTCACGCAGCACACTCTCTCTGAGTATGCCGCGTGGGACGATCAGCACCGCACCCTGGTTGCGGCGGTGGGGGACGATCTCTCGTTGCCGGGCGTGGATTCCGCCATGCTCGACAGCAAGGACGTGTGGGCTGCTGTGGCCTCCTTCTGCGAGGCCGTCATCTCACAGAAGGAGGCGCCGGAGAGGGCCCGGGAGATAGATCCCAGAAGCGGTCCTCTTCGCCAAAGAAGAGCAGCGGAAGGGGCGAGGCGTAATGCCCGTCTCTCCCAACACTGTAGCCAAACCTGAGGGGACGGGGCGAGGCCCCCCATCTCCATGTTGTACGGGTGAGGCTGACGAGCGGAGGCTACTGGTCGTGTACCCAGTAATCTCTCTATAGTAGGGCGAAGCCTGGCGTTCAATCGCCAGGCTGCCGCAGGGGCAGTTTATCAGGTCAGTGAGCATGCTCGAGCCCTGGCTGCGCCTGCCATGCGGCGGACGTTAAACCGTGGGGTTTTAGTCCGTGCGAGTCGAACATAGCCTACCCTCTCCCCCGGGAGGGTAGCGTAATCGTTAGGGATGTCCCCACGTTAATAAAAAAAAGGTACTGTCTATATTTATTTGGGTAGAGCTGCGCCTTACAATACTTTGTACATAAGAATGCGTGTAGACCAACGACATCTTCACTTTTATAAGCCGAACTATATAATTTATAAGACAAAGTATATAAATCAAAACAGTTACTATTTACTCATAATCCTGCGAAATGGGTTAAGTAATACAAAAATAATAAATAACGAACAAATTAATGTTATTTAAGTACATCAATTCTATATAATCATTCTCATTTATGTATCTGTAATATCTTTCAACATACAGGTATGTGTGTAGAGCAGAGACATCTTGTATTTTATAGGCCAAACTATGGAATTCAAAGCAATTACTATTTATTCATAATCCTGCAAAATACTTTAAGTAACACAAAAGTAATGATAACCATCAAAGTAATGTTATGCAAGTAGTAAATTAATTATAAATAATAATATCAATTCTTATTTATGTCTCATT
Organism: Antheraea mylitta; assembly: GCA_014332785.1. NCBI lineage: Eukaryota > Metazoa > Arthropoda > Insecta > Lepidoptera > Saturniidae > Antheraea > Antheraea mylitta. Next base: position 1,580,756 of record JACEII010000038.1, on the reverse strand, counting down.
GAAATCTATATAATAATAATTGTTATTTATGTATCTATAACATAGTGGCGCTAGTATCAATGTGTATCTATAATATTCTGGCGTTAGTATCAATGCATAGTTCTAGAGTATGGTGACGCTAATCTCAATAATCCAGTCGTGTTGTAGTCTCTCTTCTTGAATGTAACGTAGCGGAACCGAAGTTGGGTGATAACACCGGTAATAAATAAGTATGTACTACACTAGATTTTAAATGACGCAATTTATGTCACAAAATAAGCAGTATAGCTAAGTGAGCTCATTATTAATAGCATACTACACCTGAGACTTGATATGGAACCAAACTTTTATGGAATTGCTATACATTAAAACTACAACCATCACAATTCTATTTTTGTTGTTTCGGTAATATGATCCGTGCGTAATTTCAAGTCAATCAAGTATCGTTTCTATAGGTATACATTGGCCAAAAAAATCCGAGTATTCTTTCATTCAGTCATACTGAATAATGGGTTTCTAGACACCTTTAGAGAAAATGAGCTTTCATATCTCCGTTACTAATTGATTTAGCAGCAAAATTCAGCGTACTTTTTTGTAGGAAATCGAACGTTCTACAAAAAAGGTCTCTTACATTTTTCTCGTAAATGTCACCATTTAAACAAATATTGAAGGTGAAATTTTGATTATTTTCAGAGAAATTTCCTTTTTGCTTATGAATTTTGTAACTCGTGAACAAATAAATTGTATAAAATGGTCCATATATATTTTTGTAGGAAAATGAACGCTCTAGAAAAATCTTAGTCTGCTTAGTCGATTAAATTGAGTGTTTCAAACAATAAATGATAATTTCTACAGTTTTTGATGATTCATTCAGAAATTTCCGTTTTAATTAATGTCTTTATTTTAGTAATGACAATCTAATCAATAATCCCTAGAACATCCTTTTTCATGGAGATTTAGTGATGAAAAATATTTAATTACATTTTCATCATACTGCCACAAAAAAAATACAATAGCACGATCACGATTTCACATTATAAAAGGTAAAAGCTTTTAGAAAAGCTGTTGATAAAGTATTTCGAAAAAAGAAATTGACTGATAAACTTAAGTTATAATTTTTTTTACAAACATAAACTCAAATTTCTATGATTTTTTTAAACTGATACTGCTAAAGCTAGTAGCAGTTTATACTAAACTAGCAGGCACGGCGGACGCTATCCCGACCTAATAATAAAAAATCTTAGCAAATTATAAACCTAAACCCTCCTCATGAACTAATTTATCTACTGCTGAAAACCGCATGAAAATCCATGCCGTAGTTTTTGAGTTTATCGTGAACAGACAGACAGACGTGGCAGAGGACTTTGTTTATAATATCTCATGTTGGTAATAATGTGTATTCTATGTAATATAATCGAAATAACCAAACGTAACCAAACGATTGTTTTTTTCTCGATCTGACTACGCTATTGACCTAGCAAGGAGGCTTCACCGGACTACCCCAAACGATTGTAATACCAACTTGGTAAAAAGAATCAACAGAATACAAATTCAGAGGTAAATAAATATCGTAGACATATACAATTTAAAGCAGTAGTCAAATTACAGTGTTTACCTTGTTTATATTGACGAAACGATCTACGTACGTACCTCTTTTGAATCAACATATCAAAGACAGGCCGCAATGTGAATAGCGGAAGTTTCCGGCTTTAGCGAATCCGAGTATTCAAGTACCACTAACGAGGAAATACGAGGGGAACGTTTTCTTGCGCAGTTTAACAGACTCGCTTGAGTATAATACATTGCTAAACATATATATATATATTAATTTTACAGGGAATTTCTAATTATATTTCATATTTTTCTAATAAAATTAAAACGTGATCAAGAATTTATTGGCAAGGTTTTTTTGAAAATGAATCGGATATTTCAGAAACCCCATAAGTGAAGCCAAGTTAATTTTGGGAAGAAGCAAAAAACCGTTTTGATACATAAAATTGTTCTGTACTAAGTTTATTTTATTAACATTAGGAAAGCTTAAGTAAAATAATGCAAAATTTTTATTCTATAAAATATACTTTTCTTGTTTTTCAGTGCCTAAAATATCACACAAAAATCATTTGACTTACGGGGTTTGTGAAATACATTAAAATAAAAGATTTTTTTTTGTTTTTTATTAAATTTCATTATGAATCATTAGTACTTTGAAACCAAAGTTCAGGAATTAATCCTCATTGTTATCTCGATCTGTAATAAAATATTTTGACATTTCGTTCTTGAAGAAGATGTTTCAAGTTTTAGATTAGACAACCCTAACCATAAAAGAATGGGATACAAAGCCACCAATGTATTTATTAGCCGTCACTAAAACATCTTGTCCTTCATTATAGTGGAAAAATGAATATTTTCAAATTTTGAATAAAAGCAGTGTCATAATTAGTCAGTGACTTATGTAGTTTCTATAATCCATGCGACATTTTACACGATGCTGCTTCTTTGATATTATTCTATGATTTTTGTTTGACATATGAAGCTATCTTAGAAAAACATAAAGACGTAAAAAACCCGTTTGGTATAAAAATATGATTTATGGGGTTTCTGATATACCCGATTCAAATATTGTAACGGTTAATGAAATCTATATAACCCTAAAATACATAACAATCATCATCATCATCATCACCCTGTAAGAGACCCTGCAGGGCCATAGGCCTCTTCCCTAAGGAAGGTATGGGCGTAATCACCACGCCAGCCCACGGCGTATTGGCGATTTCAAACTCTGAGAAATTCACAGTTCTATATTTTTCCCACACAGTAGTACTACAAGAACATTTCTCACGATTGTTTTCCTTCACCGTCAGCCGATACTGTTACCAATTTAAATAATATACACGAATTCCGAAAAATTCGTTGGTACATATGCCGGGGTTCGAACCTGCGGACATCGAAATATTTCCACCGGTCAAACCATTAGGCCACCACGACATAACAATACACAAACCATATTTTTCTAGTTTCTTCAC
>JACEII010000038.1:1472334-1577744 GCA_014332785.1 Antheraea mylitta | reverse complement strand
TATTTTTCTAGTTTCTTCACACTCTCATACCTTTGTCACTTTTATCATGTTCTTTCATGTCAGTAAGTCCGGTGAAGCTGTAAAGGCCCTGCAAGGCCAATAGCATAGTCAGTTCGGAAATAAAAAAAAATCCTCTCATTATTAATCCAATGTCAGTCGCAAACGTGTCAACTAATGACATCTATCGGTATTATATCGGTGATCAGTTTTTTTTTCGAAATGTCTACGGTATTGACCCAGCAAGGTCTTAACAGCTTCACCGGACTACTAAGGCGAGCGCTTAAGGCACTCAGCCGATTTTATTTTGGCAACCAGCTCAAGGGTGCACGGCACCCCTCGGCTTGGCTATTGCCTGTTGCATGCAAAATCGCGACCTATCTTAGCTAACCTAGCTAACTATTCATATATGTATGAGTTGTTGAAACGTATATGTGTACCAAGCATACACGCCTCAAGAACTCCTCCATATATTTATTATCGGAAAATTGAGAGTTTTTCAGTTCGATAAGGGAAAAAAGTAAACCCTTCCACTTTCATGTGTAAGCGTGTAGGCGTGCACGTGTGTGGGGGTGATCGTGTAGTGTTGTAGCAGTGATGTATATTTGTGCGTCACCGTATCGCGCAAGCAACGCACTCAAGGGCTCCCTACCGAGGGATCGAACCTAGGCTTGAGCCACTGCCGTGGGAGGCCTAATCGGGTGTGCGGGAACCGGTGATCAGTAAAACTACCATAATTAAAGGAAAATTACGACCAAAGAGTTTTTGGCGGGATCATAGTTTGTGATGTAGTGAATTTTATATTTAACCTTGTATTATTTGGCTCTATATTTTGTAAATTTTGTGGTGTTTTACGTAATATAGTTAGTTTATTGTGCATAAGTGAAGTGAATGGAAAATAATACCACGTAGCATGAAATTTAGATGCCACAAAAACTCCTGGAAGGTTCTAACAAGGGATCCACCATCTTGTTAAAATATTGAAAAGATCACACGACGCTTGTAATATTAATAACTATACAACAATGGCAGTAATAATGTAAAAGATTTGTTGCCAAAAATAAAGTTAAAAAAATATAACGACCATAGAGATATCAATATCGATTGTCGCTAGCTATTAACATGCCAGACAGAAAATATCTGGGCAGATATGTACGAGTACATTTTTTAATATCATATGAGACAAACGAACAGGTGGGTCACCTGATGTTAAGTGATCACCACCGTACATAGACACTTGCAACACCAGAGGAGTGGTTTGCCAACCTGTGGTGGGGGAGAGAGAGGGAGAAGGAAGGGAAGAGGAGAGGTGGCCCTCCGAGGATCTCACTGACCGAACGAAACGCAACAATGCAAGCACTGTTACTTCACGTCGGTTTTCTGTGAGAGAGTAATACCCGGACTCCGAATGAGCCGACCCATTCATGCTGAAGCCAGTAATAGCTTCAGCGTGGCTCTACCACCTACGAATGTGGCTCTTACACCTAAATAACCCGGCATAGAGCACTGAAAAAAATCACTGAGAAAATCACTGATTTAAATTTGTAAATTATTACATTATTATTTTAATACGCCTATATAAATTGAGAGAATTTTATGAACAATACACGTATTAAACGTAAGTATTGCTATCATGAGCATGTTTTTTTTATCGAAACGTGGAACGCCTAAACGTTTCACGTTCACAATTTCGATTGTTTTGAAGATTGCAGTAACAATAATAACAGTAAAAAGAAATTTTTCGAACTGACTACGCCATTGACCCAGCAAGGTGTTATCAGCTTCACCGGACTACTTTTTTTTTCGAACTAACATTTTCGAATCTTCTTAGTAATTTTGATTAAAAAAACTGCGATTATTAAATCCTGACAAACGTATTTTATAATAAATATTTTGTATTATTACAGTGAGTTATTTTTCTACTTTCACAATGATGAACTTAGACGGCATATTATCACGCTAATTAACCTAATAAACTTAATGGCATCCATTGATAGGATTATTGTATCGATCGAATTCAATACATTTCATGCACCATTAGTCTGAAGTATTTCCATGTTTTGGCTCATTTGCGTTCCAAAATTACGGGGAATTCTCGCTAATGAATGCAATGTAAGCTGTAGTTTAATTTTATTTCAGAACCACCTGTTTCCAAAATTATATGTACTTTATTGGAAATATTTGAGCACCTAGCATTATTACGGTTATAGATATGGTTATTTTGAAAATACTACATCCTAGGTTCGATCCCTCGGTAGGGAGCCCTTGAGTGCGTTGCTTGCGCGATACGGTGACCCACAAATATACATCACTGCTACAACACTAAACGATCACCCCCACACACGTGCACGCCTACACGCTTACACGTGAAAGTGGAAGGGTATACTTTTTTTCCTTATCAAACTGAAAAACTCTCAATTTTCCGATAATAAATATATGGAGGAGTTGTTGAGGCGTGTATGCTTGGTACACGTATACGTTTCAACAACTCATACATATATGAATAGTTAGCTAGGTTAGCTAAGATAGGTCGCGATTTTGCATGCAACAGGCAACAGCCAAGCCGAAGTGTGCCGTGCACCCTTGAGCTGGTTGCCAAAATAAAATCGGCTGAGTGCCTTAAGCGCTCGCCTTAGTAGTCCGGTGAAGCTGTTAAGACCTTGCTGGGTCAATAGTGTAGATATTTCGAAAAAAAAAAAATTGAAAATACTAATAATGAATAGCATTATTCCTACTAAATTGACAACAGATTATAGAATACATCACTATTCTGCTGTTGAAATTTTTTTCATGCCATATAAGAGGTAAACGGACAGGCGGCTCACCTAAGTGATCACCGCCGTCTCTAAACACCAGCAACACCAGGGGAGTTGCGAGTGCGTTGCCAGCCTGTGTTTCGAAGAAAGGGGGAATGGGGGAAGGGAGAGGAGAAAGGAGGGGAAGGGAGAGGTGGACCTCCAACGCCCTTACTGACGAATGAAACGCAATAATGCAAGCACTGTTACTTCACGTCGGTTTTCTGTGAGAGGGTGATACTACCCCGAGCGAGCCGACCTATATACATGCTAAAATCAGTTATAACTTCAACGCGGCTCAATCACCTACAGGATTATTCCTTATTTACACTGAAAATGATAACTTTCGTCCTGTATTATTACAACGTGCGTACAAAAAAGATATAACATTCAACGAGAATGATAAGAGACCATTTCATGACGCTTACACTCATAGCCGTCATAGTTATTTTAATCAATACACAGGCTGAATGTTCAGACAGTATCAATATTTACGGAAGGTACACGACACTTTATTCTCGTTCTAAATCAATAAAAAATAGGTACTTGCTACTCGACCTCATTATATAGAAAAGTACAAAAATTATACACAATCCTTTATGCGTGTATGTTAAAGCATATTGTCAATGACCGTCGACTGATTTCACTTTTACTTGAAAGTGAACGTGGGAACGTCAGGAACAACACAAAGCAAAAGGGTTTAGTGTCCATTTTATTATCGAAAGCTATTAACTCCGGGTCGCCATAGGTTTATTACGATTGTGTTTCCCTGTGAAAGTCTTAGAGCAAACATTAACTTAGGTTTTCTTAGTTGTCTATTAGTATTTGTTTTGATATTGTTATTATAAATGCTAAATATCACCATGAAGTGTCATATCCTAGAATACTGCGAGTGTTTAACTTTTCACCTGGTTTAAACATTAATAAAATTTTGAATAAGATTTTTAGTGCAGTAGTACTTGTGCAAGCTTCAACTGTGACACTATGTGCCACACTTATTTCAGTCGCAAAGAAGAGCAACGATGCACAGATGTTTCCACTCAATATTCGTTTGTACTAATAACTTTATAAACCTCACTACAGGATTGTGATCGCTTACAGCCTGCTTATATTGATATATGGACTGCAACGTTCACTGATCACTCCAATGAACTGCACCTTTGTTATTATAACTTCAAAAAATCATATCATTAAACAAAGTTTGTCCATAATAAATACAAAATTTAATCTGATATAAAGTTTATCATGGGTTGAAATAAATCATTATATTATAAATGGATTGCTCTACAATTTTTTTCGTAATATAACTATCAACTAGAATAGATAAAAGTAATTACATGCCACTGTCTAAAATCGCTAGTCACCGCCATGCCTCTTCACTACAAATTTAAAAGATACCTTGACCTTGACGGTGATTAATTTTCAAAATTGTATCCATATCCATGAAAGCTAAAAGATATAGGTTAGTTCTGCTCAGTGCTTTACATAGCTTAAGCACTCGTGTTTGCGTAGCGTTCTAAGCTCACTTTCTAAGTAACTTATTCTATAACATTGAGTATCATACACATTCCTCGCTAGGCAACTCAGCATATTTCAGATGGGAATGCACCCTTACATGCACCCGGTAGTACGCCCCACCAGAAAAGACAGTCTAGTGCGGGCCACCGGTTGTACGCGCCGGCGTGAACGTGTTAAGCCTTAAGGCCGTGCCTTATCTTTGATCTTGGCCTTATCTAGGCTTAGAAACGTTTGCCAATTCATATAATATTATTCTAGACAATACGAACAAAATATAATAATTAGAAATGTCAAGCTAAAAAAATAATAGCTTCTATAAATAATAGGCATGATTAACAGAAATACACGCCTTTAAAAACGTTTAAGTTGAAACTAATTTCAATTTAAAAGTTTAATATAATTTAAACAAAACGTGTCTAAAAAAATTTTATTGAAAAAATTATTTAAGTAAAATTCAATAAAAAATAACACGCCCTATCTTCGGGAATGCTATGACGCGGACGCCCACATCCTTGTCGAATCGAATTAATAACTTATCAAACAAACTTTTGATTACAACACAGCATCGAAACTGATATATATTTTTTTATGTGATAGGAGGCAAACGAGAAGGCGAGTCATCTGATGTTAAGTGATCACCGCCGCCTATCGACATTCGCAAGTGCGTTGCCAGCGTGTGTTTGGGGGAATGGATATGGGGGAGGGGAGGGGAAGTTGTTCTTCTGGCGCTCTCATTGACCGAACGAAACGCAACAATGTAAGCACTGTCATTTCACGTCGGTTTTCTGTGAGAAGGGTGGTACTACTCCAGACGAGCTGACCCATTCATGCTGAAACTAGAATGCTAATATGCTAACCAGAAATAGCTTCAGCGTGGCTCTACCACCTTTTAAACCTTTTGTTTTTCAGCGCGATTACGCTCAGAGCGGTTAGTAAGTTGCGAGATTCAAACGTACTCCGATTTTTGGTACAGTACAGCACCTGTGGTCGTTTAAAGTGCGTTCATTTAAATTAGTAGATAGATACATGCCGTTTCATAGAAGTAATACATAAATATATTTGTACTAACATATACTTATTACGAAAAATAAAAGTACAGATGAATCATAATTCGCGTTATATTAAGCATATATATTTCCATATTCGTTCAGTAAAACCAGTTATTACATATAGACTTTCATTTCTATTAAATGCATAGATATATATGTAATCGATTGTTTAAATGAACATATTTGTATTAAACATATTATTAGTCCTTTGTTACATAAATATCCAAATAGATTAAGTTTCTTCCAGTGTAAACTATTTCCTGCAATTTATGGGCGTGTAAATATACTCCAAACAAGATTTCAATCCTGTACATATATAGATATTGTAATTTGAAACGTCTGTTTATTTAACTAAGTATGTATACTAAAAAAACGTATAAGACTGCTCTATTACAGACGTGTGGCGATGATGCTTCCACAGTTGAACTTTGAACATGTTCTGAGAGTTGCGTACGAATTAGTTATATTCATATAAAATTTAATATATAAAAACTTATGTTGACGTTTGAGCCCAGCGAAACTATACTTTGCAAAATGTTATTCTCTTGCAACTAGATGAATATCATTAGTATGTAAAAACCGCACTGACGAGTGAAAAGCATCTATCTATACGAATCCTACCATCTACCATCCGTGATTTCAATAACAAATAAACCAACTATTCAATTTTTTGACGTAAAACTTATTTCGGTGCGACTACGAGGTAACTGGACGACAATGCAACGGAAGTCCGTTACGGCAATATGGCGTCACGTTTATATACTATCGCTTTAATTCGTTACTTATAATAGTAATCTGTTCGTACTTGTCTACATTTTATTTACTTTATAACAATAAAATAATATTTCCTGTGTTATTTAATTTCCGAATTAACTGATATATGGCACTACAGATAATGAAGCTTTGATTTAATTTGTTACTAACTTGAAACTAGATAGCAGCACGGTCGCGCGTACACATTTACATAATTAATTCTATTTTATGATTTTTATTATTATTCAATTTAATATTTTTTGGTAATTTTTCTTCAAAAATTTTTGATTGATTTATTCATAAACTATTTATTGATAGAATCAAATATATTTTAAAAGGTTTTACTTCAATCGCGTGTGATTAAACACATTCATTAGTATATACAGTGGTCTCTACTATAAAAATATTTCTGAGGTTTAAATTTTCATACGATATTTTCCACACTGTAATTCGCTAATTTCGTAATTTGAAAATTCGATTCATACAATGAAAATACTCGGCCACTAACATCTACATTAGGTACATAAAGAAATAGCAGAATAGTTCAATTTATAAAATTTAATATTACACAAAATGTTTTCCTGCAACGAATGTTTTATGTTGTTACTCCATAGCTTAGAGTATCAATTCAATTAGAATAATGGCCTCGTGAATCTACTAATTTGATGATACCCAATGCGTTCGCTAATCCCTTTGACCTCGTATCCCTTATTAAAGAAACTCTTAATAAAATCAATAATTCAATATCACAATTCTTTTGATATCGGTCCGAAGCAATCAATTTATGAAAATAGTCATCGTCTCTCGGGGAATAGATTAACATATTTTTTCAAAATTGCCGAGGAATATTCAGATTCCCCTCCAATTTCACTTATCGAGTACTTTCTATTTAAATTTTCGTTTTATTAAATCTTGTCAACGTTTTCTGTATACAGACATAGTATGAGTATAATTACATTAAGGTTATTGTAATATAAGAATCACAATTAGTATTGTTTAGATTAATTATGTTAATGTTCATTTGTAATTAGATTTTCAAAGTACGTAAAACGCGAAAGACACATGATTACTTAGAAGAAGTCCTTGATAATCCAGTTTTTAATTATTGATTTATTCATATTTATTAAAAGAACAACGGTCAAAGACAGACAGAAATAAAAATTTACATTTGACGTTAAAAATTTAAATATAATCTTTTAAATTGAAATGATAAATAGAATGTTGAAATATTGTTAGCAAATGATGTGTGTTTAATATATTTAAATAGCGTACTCAATAAAATCACATACATCTTGGTTGTAAATGGTTTTGTAGTTCCATAAGTTTTTTTATATCATAGGAGACAAACTAACAGGCGGGTCACGTGATCTAAAGTGATCACTGCCGTCCATAGATACTAGCAACACCAAGGAAGTCACAAGTGCGTTTCCAGCCCGTGTTTGGGGTTAAGGAGGAAAGGAATGAGTGAGGGAGTTGAAGGAGGGAGAGGAGGAGAGGTGGGTCTCTGGCTCATTGACCGAACGAAACCCAACAATGAAAACACTATTACTTCACGTCGATTTTCTGTGAGAGAGTGGTACTACCCCGGGCGAGCTGACCCATTTACACTGAAACCAGTAATAGATTCAGTATGGCTCTACCACCTACAAGTGCTACATATAACTTAGAATTTATAGTTCACAAGTACATACAACTTGTATACACACTACTCAAATAAAACGAAACATTAAATACGATCAAATAATGATTAAAACATTGCTTTTTCGTCGAATTATTATGACTTACATACTCTTAACAATATGCAAGCAATACATTGAAATATTAATTAATCGGAGGTAATTAATTATCTTTCGTACCGGTATATAATCAGTACAACTATTATTAATTAATTCACTAATCATATTATAATTACTAACTAAGAGCCAATCTACGTTTCGACATAATTTGGTTGAATTAAGTTCCACTCGCCTATTTACTAAGACTTGATGAAAAATAATTTGTCTCAAATAAGAAAAATAGGTTAATGAGATTAATAAAAACTAAGTCCAAGAATTTAAATATTTTATTAGCACCAAAATAGAACACTAAATGCGATGTAATTATTGTGTAAATTAGGTTGATTATGTTTATACGATTATGTTAGTATATTCATTATTACTATGAGAAACTAGCTTTTGATTTCGGCTTAACTTAACCAAAAACTCAGGAACAGTATTTTTTCTAGATCCTGACAATGTGTTTGCAAAATTAAATAAAATTTAAATGTAGATGGTAGTGTCACGCTGAAGTTATAACTGGTTTCAGCATGAATGAGTCGGGTCGCCGGGATTGTACCCTCTCATAGAAAACGTTAAGTAACAGTACTTGCACTGTTACGTTTCGTTAGGTCAGCGAGCGCTGGAGAGCCACCTCCAGACCCCCCACCACCCACCCCTTCCTCCTCCCAACCCCCATATCCCTTCCCGAAACACAGGCTGGCAACGCATTTGTGACTCCCTTGGTGTTGTGTCTATGGGCGGCGGTGATCACTCAACATCACGTGGCTCGCCTACTCGTTTGCCTTCTGTGACATAAAAAAAAAGAAATGTAGAGCACCAATGTAGAATGTACACCAGACAGTGTAATTCTTTAAATTTATAATAATAAAGTAAATTAGATACAAAATTTTAGGAGTGGTCATAAAATACGTCATACATAATTTTTTACCTTTTAAAGACCCCTCGCCTCGTATTGCTGTCACATTTTCTGCGACAATATACAAGACGTAAAATATTTATATGTTTAGAAATGAAAGGAATAACTTCCTGTTGTTACAAAAAATAAAAAAAGTTTAAAAAATTCGCATTTGCAAAATTGTTTGATGAGCCTTGATACTCACGTTTCCTTATACCACCAAATCCCCCCTTATCACAGTAAGCGACACTCCCCCCACCTCCTCATAAGTGCGAACGTATTTTATGAACGGTCTCTTACATAATAAATGTATAATATATTCATAAATGTAATACGATCAGTATCAAGAGCTTGCATTAAAAAAAATTGTATCGACCTGCCTAATAATTCAACAATTACGTCATATCTCGGAAAGAAAATTTAATAAAATATGAAAAAATCCAGTATTGCATTTTCTAAGCATTAATAATTTTGTAATATTTTTTAAATCATCTTTATAATATGTTGGTTTATTATATAGAGAGAAGGTTATAATTACTGACTAACAGTATAATTTTAACGGAAACAACTTACGACCAAGTAAATATATATATATAGCCTTAGAATGAATTAAACCCATTTATTACAAGCAGGAAACATGCCCACGCCGCCGTGGTCTGGGGGTAAATTTCGCTCCCGCACACCAGATTAGGCAACCCTCGGCAGCGGCTCAAGCCTAGGTTCGTTCCCTCGGCGTGGAGCCCTTGAGTGCGCTGCTCGCGCGATACAGTGACACAAAATGTTACATCACTGCAACAACAGTGCACATATCACCCCCACGCACGTGCACGCATACACATCTACACATGAAAGTGGAAGGGTTTTGTTTCTTTCCCTTATCGAACTGAAATGGTTTGGAAAATTATCCGATACAAAATATATATAGGTACAACAACTCATATATGTATGAATCTTAAGCTAATATCAATATAATAATCATGAATATTAAGCTTAGGTCAGCTCAGATAGGTCGCGAATTGCACGTGTCGGGCAGCAGCCCAGGCCGAGGTGTGCCGTGCACTCTTGAGCTAGTTGCCCAAATAAAATCGGCCGAGTGCCGCAAGCGCTCGCCATAGTAGTCCGGTGAAGCTGTTAAGACCTTGCTGGGTCAATAGCGTAGTCAGTTCGGAAAAAAAAACAAGCAGAAAAACACAATACGCTGAATCCAATAACTTAAATTATGAATGTCCCTAACTATGTATCAAAACTATCAACGTCGAGATAAATTGCTACAATTCAGAAGACTCCGAGCTCAGATACAGCTCGACAATTTCTTACATTTCGCTGATTTAACAAAACCATTCTATTGTGCTTCCTACTATTATTGTGTGTCATCTTATTATTATAGTAGCTGTGCAACGTGGTTTAGCTTGTGTATAACTTAAAAAATCATTAGTGTCAATGCATTTGGGGAAGTTTAAATAGATTTCGTAGTCCGGTGAAGCTGTTAAGACCTTGCTGGATCAATAGCGTAGACAACTCGAAAAAAAAAATTTAAATAGATTTTGTATCAGTAATGGATATTGTGTAGAAAGATAACCAAGCGCCTAATTAGGTCGTCATGGTGACGCATTAACATAGGTAGCGGGGCACCGGTATGGCACGAGGCCCTGACGGCCACCGGTTATGCGGTGCTGCGGAAGCTGCATAGAGTGATGGCCGTCAGGGTCATCCGTGGATACCGTACGGTTTCGTACGAGGCGGCGTGCCTGCTGGCGGGCTCCCCACCATGGGACCTACTGGCCAATATGTACGCGGCCATGTATAGGTGGCGCAAAGATAGACTGGCACGGGGCGGGACTATTGCGCCCAGGGAGGAGGAAGCCCACAAGGTGTACTTACATAAGGCGGTGCTGACGCTGTGGAAGGAGAGGCTGTCCTCGCCCAGTGCCGGTCTGTGCACGGTCGAGGCCATCCGTCCCGTCCTGGCGCAGTGGGTGAACAGATCCCATGGAGCCCTCACCTTCCGATTGGTGCAGGTGCTTACCGGTCACGGCTGTTTTGGCAAGTACCTGCACCAAACGGCTGGCAAGGAGGTTGATTCAAGATGTCACCACTGCGTCGGATGCGACGTAGATACGGCGAAACACACCGTAGAGGAGTGTCCGGCATGGGCTGCGGAACGCAACGATTTAGCGGCGGTAGTGGGGAATGACCTCTCACTGCCAGCCTTGGTTAGGTCCATGATCGACAGTGAGAGGTCATGGAATGCAGTACTCGCTTTTTGCGAGACCGTCCTCCTCCGAAAAGAGGAAGCCGAAAGGCTGAGGGAGAGAGAACCAGACGCCCCGGCAATACGACGCAGGAGAGTCGGCCGCGGGCGGAGGAGAGGAGTAAATGCGCCACATGCATTGCCTCCCTAATTAGCCTTCAGGCGGCGGATGCGGGGGCGTCCGTTGCCGAGGATGAAGGCCCGTGAAGGAAAGCACGGTCTCGACCGCCGCTTCAACATGGAGCAGGAGAGAGGAATTGCCTCTCTCGAGGTGTGGGTTCCCCGTTCGAATATCTACGGGGACCCAAGCGCGTGATCAGGGTTTGGAGGAGCACGTGCTCATCGCCAACCCTCGACCCTGAATCACAAACGCGCAAAGGCGGCCGAGGGGTTTTTAGTCAGTAGGAGTCTGACATCACCCTCGCGTTGTCCCCCGACAGCGCGGAGGTATCCCATGCAGGATTTTCCCCTCGTTAAAAAAAAAAAAAAAGGTAGTCACAGTTCGACTCCATACGGTAGTGTTCGGGTCTCGTTGAGCAACTATCTCTCGGCTCCTAAAGCGTTGCGCTAAGTCGCCCGGTCCGCTTACATTATTAATTCCCTTTTATTTAGGATATTTTCTAACCTATGCTGTGATCCATAGAGTGATTATAGATTTCATTTTTGGATGAAGTATTTTATATTTATTTTTACCCAATAAAAATTTAAACTGGTTCCACAAAAATACTGCAGCATTCCCGAGCAAAGTCCAAGAATGATGAGATATTAAATATTATAGAAGTCGCCCTTAATATTGAGGCAAGTTACTATGATTGGTTATATAGATTGAAATATCCCACCAGAGTGGTGCTCCCATTATTTAATGCAGGAAAGATATTGTTACCTACAGCAACTCTGTAAAATATTTACAAAAGTTAATCACGAAGAATCGAGATAAAAAAAAAGTAAAAACTTGTTTGGCCAATTGTATAATTGATATAAAATATTATTAATCTTGTGTGATTGCTATTATAAAAATTGTCCGTTTTTTATGAAACCGAGTCTTACAAAATAAGTAGAATTTTGTTCCTAACTTCGTTTGTATGTTTTACAATATATTCATAATAGAAATAGGCTACAGTCATGTCCAGATCACAGACTACATTTATTCCAAACATAGCAATATAAATAGAAATGTGAAAAAGTGCAACCAGACGGACAAAGTTACATTTATATTTCGTAAATTCGGCTTATAAAAACATCGTAAAACCAATACCCAGTAACAAGATACAGAACATCATAATAAACTTTATTAATATACACTCAATTGTGCCAAATTTTATGGTGTGTGATGAAGCGGTTTTGTAGTTTATGATACTCAAATATACAAGGTCTACAGATATACGTACTTATATTCCGAGCTACAACTATAAGGAATAGAGTTAAATTTTTAATACAAATAGGTAACTCAACTCCGAGGACACAGTAATGGAAGGGTAAATATCGTAATGCTCTTTTTGAATGAATAATAAATACCGGACTTACTGCTTGTGCTACACAGCAAATATATAATAGTGTCTCCGTGACCGCATAGAATATGTCCATTTCGGATTCAGATGGAAATAAAATGTTTCGAATTGATCGTTGTTGGTACTGTACTTTTATAGCTCACGTTAACCGATCACTGTTTTTTTATGATTCAGTCTAGTACATTTTAAATAGACAACCATAAATACAAACTTTCTAGCCCTTTGAAAAATGTACTTAATTAATGTATTATAAGGTTTGGATTAGACGGATATGTTGTCTGTACATGGTAATAAATCATATTAACTCATAGTAGTAACTCTCTTTTTTGTGATATATTTTAGACATTTACTATATATCCAACATCATTGAAAATTACAGACATGACATCGTCCATAATTTATGAGATGTAGACCTCTTCGTCACAATGTGACTGCATTGTTCTATGGTTTTACAATAAAAAAAACATTCCCAGTTGCAAAAATTATTATTTATTAGTTAGTGTTAGAGCCACGCTGGAGCTATTACTGGTTTCAACATGAATAGGTCGCCTCGTCCGGGATACTAACACCTTCTCGCAGAGAACCGACGTGAAGTAACAGTGCTTGCATTGTTGATTTTCGTTCAGTCAGTAAGTGCGCCACAGACCCACCTCCCCTCCCCTACTCCCCTCCATTCCCCACAAACACAGGTTGGCAACTCCCCTAGTGCTAGTGCTAGTGTCTATGGACAGCAGTGATTACATAACATCAGGTGATCCGCTTGTTCGTTTGCCCCTATGATATAAAAATAAATAAATATTAAAATTAAAACTTCTTTGTATGTTTCTCAAGTTTACACAACTACTGAAATGATAACATAACGCGATTAGCATAGAGGCAGCCTGAGCCCTCAAAAAGATATAGGCTTCTTTCTAACCTTCCAAAAAACAAGCAGATGAAGTCACAAAAATAAGCTAGGTACAATTAATAATGAATACACTTTCAATAAAAATTTAAGTAATTTACACCGAAAAAGCCAGTTTAATATAGAGACTAGTGTCTGAATACCCTTTTTGGGAACACATTGTGTTTATTCAGTAGCGGTTCACACTGTTTGTTTACGTTAAATAAAATGTATACGTATACGTTTTCAACGAACGTACGATAGGCAACTGTAGAGTTTCATGTTAATTGCATAGAAGTATTTAATGAACGCTTGTCCTGCGTAATCGCATTGTTAACCATTCCTATGATATTCTGTTTTTTGAACTAAATAAGTCTTTAAACGCGTTAAGCACTTTTTGGGTGAACAAAATTCATAGCACTCGCGTCATCGAACGCGAATAGGGATTACTGTTTCTATGTGTATATAATTTTCAATTTGAATTGTCATGTATTAATTACATGTTTACATTTGTGCTAGTGCCTATTTTTATTCAATTCTATTCTTTATTATTTTAGTAAAGTATTGGGTTATTGTTACAAGATTTTAATTGACTTAATTTATTACTATTCTCATAACTTGTTTCATATATAACAAAACCTATTATAATACTTAAAGCTAGGAAGACGATATATTTTAACTAGTATTACGGATATTGATAAGATTGTTCCTAGTTATAAGCATACTAACAGGCAGATATAAGAATAAACGATCTAGGAAGACGTATGTAGATCTGTGTGCAAATCTAAAAGTACGCAAACCCGAAAATTATATATGGTGTTGAATCCAAAAGTAAATAAAGTACATCAAAAGTTTTTTTCGGCGGTGGTAAAGCCACGCTGAAGCTATTACTAGTTTTAACATGAATGGGTCGGCTCACCCGGGGCAGTACCACCTTTTCATAGAAAACCAACGTGAAGTAACAGTGCTTGCATTGTTGTGTTTTGTTCGGTCAGTGGAAACGTCGGAGGCCCACCTCCTTTCCACCTCTCCTTCTAACCTAACAAGGTCTAAACAGCTTCACCGGACTACCGATTACTACATTGATTCTATTTGCCGAATCTTACGTCCTTGTTATCAAATAATATTGCAGTATTCTTTGTCGTACATAAGAAGTAAAAGGGTAAATATACCTACCCGATTGGTGGGTTTTATTGTTTAATAATTAAATTCATCCCTTAAACAGCTCATTTTAGTTTATTCATTTTCAAAAATTTATGAATAGACCATGATAAAGCATTTTCACGTTATATTCAGAGCTTTGAGATTTAATCGACTGTACATTGTGCGACAGAGCAGAGTTGAACAAATATTTATAGCTTGTTGATACGATACGCTATAAATAAAAAATTTAAAAAACTAGAGAATATAGTAAGAAAGTTTATATGTAACAGTGATATATGACCCTTCAATTATTATATAATAACATACGATTTTAAGCAATATGTAGATTATGTATGAATGAAGATTATAGATGGATCCTTCGACCATTAGTTGTTATATCAATTAGTATCTATGAAAATATAAAAAAGGCTTCACAAATTATCTCTAACTAGCCTCTGCCCACGATTTCGTTCGCGTGGAATAGTTACTTTGGGCTAACGCTAAGATGCAGCGAAAGCACTCAAGAGGTAAAAAACACCGAATTTTAAACATTCTTCATTGGTGCTCAGCTTCTATTCGTATTATCGCGATGATATATAACTTTTTTTTAACCAGGGGAAATCCTACATGGGATACCCTCCCACTGTCGGGGGACAGTGAGAGGGTTATGCCGGACTCCTACCGGCTAAAACCCCTGGGCCGCCTGTGCGCGTTATTGGACCAGAGTCGAGGGTTGACGGCGAGCATGTACTCCTTCTAAACTCTGGTCGCGCGCTTAGGTCATCCGTAGATGTCAAGACGGGGACCTACACCTCGAGAGAGGACAGGACATTCCTCCCTCTTCCACTTCTTCTCGAAGCTACGGCTGTGGCAAGCCGTGCTTCACCTGCACGGGAACTCCATACGCGGCGACAGACACGCCCGCATCTATAGCCTGGAGTTTAACTAGGGAGGCCTCTGATGATAGTAGACTCCTCCCCTTCTATTTCTGCGGCCAGTCCTCCTGCGACGGACAGCAGGAGCGTCGGCAGCCCTCTCACGATCTTTTTCTTCATCTTCCTTCTGTGAGAGAACGTTCTCATAGAAAGTGACGACGGCATTCCATGCCCTCTCTCCGCCGACCATGGAACGAATCACAGCCGGCAGAGAGAGGTCATCACCAACAGCCGCGATAAGCTCGCGGCGCTCCTCTATCCACGCCGGACATTCCTCCAAGACGTGTCTGGAGGTCTCCACGTCACATCCACTTCAGTGATGACACCGGGCGGTTGGCTCTCTCCTGGCGATCTGGTGCAGGTACTTCCCAAAACAGAAAGAATCTTTCAATTCGGATCAGTTCCTTTCTTTTTTTTTACGTGGGGAAATCCCTTATGGATATCCACCATGATGTTGGGGCGGCAATTGATCGGTCTAAGCTATTCCTCTTAGATAGCCGCCCCAACGGTCCGCCCGGCGGAAGGTGGCCGTCGGGCTCCTACCTATAGAGAGGCAGCTGGGCACACACCAGCTGCCCCCCCCCCCTACATCCGCCAGACCTGTGCAATGAGGGGATGAGCCCCCCGACTACATCCCCTCAGGTCCGGCTACGGTAGCAGGAGGAGTTGGGCAAAGCGCCGGCTCCTCCTGCCGGTCCTCCGATGGCGAAGACGGCTACTGAGGGGGTCCGCTTCGCGGGCCCTCTCCGCCGCTTCCTTTTGCGAGATGACTTCCTCGTAAAAGGAGGCCACTGCTCGCCATGCCTGCTCGCTGCCGAGCATGGACAAAACCACGCTCGGTAGCGACAAATCTTCTCCTACCGCCACCGCCAGAGTGCGGCGCTCCACCTTCCACGCAGCACATTCATACAGAGTGTGCTGCGCGGTATCCTCCTCAGCGCCGCACTGGTGACAGGCGAAGATTACCCTCTACAACGTCACAACGTCACAAACTTTACCTCTTTATAATATTAGTATAGATTATCGCTCTTCAGTACCATTTATAATAGAAATAGTCTTATTTCATTTGACATTAATTTATGTGACGCGGTGAACATTGTAACATGATAGTTATTGGAGTAAAACTTTTATATGAACTAGTAGACGCCCAATGGTCGACATTCGACCATAGTTCAAGTCGTGTTATAAATATTATAATAATAGTTATGTTATAATATCATTGTTGAATGTAGGTTGAAATAGGGTAATTGGAACGTAAGAGTAAAAAAATACATACTGTCGAGCATAGCAACCTCCTTCGAAACCTTGACGGCTGTCAAAATGTCGTTTTTATTTAAATGTATGTATATGTTGTGTAAAATTCAAGCCGTACTGTGAGTAATGCATATTTTAATTAATTTAATGTACATCTAATGTATTTTATACAAAATAAATAGCTTTCTGCACTTGCCCGCTATATCTATATATTAATACGTGAAGCAAAAAAATTGTACCCCTTTTTAACCTATTTCCCGTCAACGGGTGAACTTGAAATTTGGCATAGTTAAAGTTTATATGGCGGAGAAGTGCAGAAAGCTGTTTATTTTATATAAAATGCGTTAGAAGTACATTAAATTAATTAAAATATGCACTACTCACACTACTACTCGAATTTTACATAACATGTAAATAAAAAAGAAATTTGACAGCCGTCAATAACGAGTACAATAATTCACATAGTATTTGACATAATACACTTCAAAAAAGATTGCAAAAGAGGTTGCTATGCTCGACTGTATGTATTTTAATTAACCGACTTCAAAAAAGGAGGAGGTTACCATGTTCGGTTGTATGTATTTTATTATGTATTTTAATCGATATCTCCGTCAATTGCAAACTGATTTTAATAATCCATTTTGAATTTGAATTGGTTATACTCAGAGATGATCCCATACAAATTCGAAGGAAATGTTTAACCCCTAAGGGGGTGAAATATTGTTTATATAATTTTCACCCACTTCGTGTCTACGTATTTTCGTCTACTTCGAACCGATTTCAATAATTTTGTTTGAATTACCGATACTTGGGGACAGTGTTCTTTAAATAAAAAAAATGTTCCAACCATAAGGTGTAAAAATAAAACGATGAATAAACGAACTTCCCATAAAAATAAAAATTAATTAAAATATACATAACTCACACTACTGCTCGAATTTTACACAACATATACACACATGTAAATGGAAAGACATTGTGACATACGTCAGTTTACTCTTACGTTCCTATAACGTTTTCAATATTTTTAACATGAATGACGTTGCATGCCTTATATGCCCTTTGAAATCAATTGGTCAAATTGTAGGTTAATTTTATAATAATATAATATAGTTTGTATAATCAAAATAGGAATTTTGTTCATAAAAGTAATGCATGATTTAGACCTCCGCGGTTACAATGATGCAGTTCAACCTGATGTAGCAACAAAAACGAATTTATTTTCAAAAGCTAACGGTAGTATTAAAACATCCTTGTTTTGTATTTATGATTTGATTCTACTGTGTATCTATTACTTTTCCAAAAGATGATACTGGGTATATCACTATTTCTCATAATGAACAGGCTACATTTAATTCAATATCACCCACAAATACCACCCAGTCATAGTGTCGTGTAAAATTAATTAAAAATTGTGTCATGGGTTGAGATATTTTTATTTATTTTCGTAAAGTTATATATTAACTTAGAATTTGAGAGCCTTACCACCTTATGTAACCACTTTTTTTTTTGTTTGAAATTTATAATTAATTTCGACTTTTATTTACACATAGATTTTTATGTTTATATAGTTAAAAGTCATGACAAATGGCAAATAACTGAGTAGCCAAGGTGAAAACCTTTGATTATAGAAGTATTGACCTTTGACGAAAGTGTTAATAAAGTTCAAATTTATAAAAAATCAATGAACTATGGTCGAATTTCGACCTCTGGGCGCCCACTAGTAAACTTTAAATATGCCAAATTTCAAGTTTATTCATTCACACAATTCACCTAAAAAGGGATACAAAGTTTTTGCTTCACGTATTAATATATATGATTCATATATATTGTATACGTTATTGACAATCTTAGAAGATGGAGAACTATTATCGCAATATATGAAAAAGGATAAAGTAGAGGTCGTTATAATTCTATTAAATAGTTTGCCCGATGGAAGAGTAATACGTAATTTAATTCACTAAACGATAGCTCTAATTTACTTAGTATTAGTGTTATCTTCTTTTCAAGATTTAATTTAACCAGATACTTTTGTGGATGCGGATTTTTCGGAAATGGTTTTAAGCCTTATTTTTTGGAAATCATCGACCCTTTGTCATTTTATTATATACACGGCGAAGCGGGTGTTTTAAGCAAATGACAAATAAAACAAAATATAAGTTGAGTAAAATAACGTTGAAGAGATTTATAGTACAGTTACCACAATAAACATCAGTGCCTAAATATCAAATTATCCTGAAATCAAATGGGATTAACTAAGTTTCGATACATAAGCGGATTTATCTATTACTGAATATGACGAAATCATATTGTCGGATTCACAATGTGGTTAGATTCGATAATGGATTGCGCAGCTAAATGAAAAGCTTTGTGTGTGTACAACCAAACAAACACAACATCCTCTACTTACAAAAAAATATCTTGTTACTTTACCCTTATTCTTTTCGTCATTCTTTGTAAAATTTTATTCTTTATTTTAACTCGCTAAACAAAAAAACAAATTCGGTTATATTCTCTCGGGGAGATATTATGTTCATGTCACTGTCACTTCATTTTATCGTTTCATATAGTAAAGAATAATAATTCAGATGGGACTACGAAAAAAGGACATTAAAATATATTTTTTTAATGCTATATTTGTTACATAAAACATACAAATTATATTGGTTCATCTACTTTCAGGTTCACATTTTAAAATATAATAGTAACGGAATTAAATAAAATAAAAAAAGAAAATCTGTTCACAATATCCCACAAGTATGGATTAAAGGCGCGAAATGTCGTTTAGATAAAACGCTTATGTAAGAAAGTCCTTGTTTCAAATACCTGCCCCATTTCGCCGGAATTGCTTCAACTTTGCGCTTTGCACTTTGCATTTTGTGAAGAGTCGAGAAACGCTTTTGTTCTATACCTTTTAACGCGTGCTTAAATCGGTTAAGTAAGAAACGGTGAATAAATAATTAACAAAACAACAGTTGATTGAGGTTAAATTTACTATCCATTGAATCGAGAATTCGTTTATTTGACCACTTTTTGTTGAGATGTAGGAAGTTATATATATTATGCTATGTGTAATCACATACCTTTATCTCTAGCAAGGATCAAGTATGATCTAAATTTGATATATTAGGTCTTTACCTATGAAATTGCCGTTTTGTATGAAAAAATTTAAACGATTTTTTTTCATGTATCTTTTATTTGTATTAATCGAAGTAATCACCTATGCGATCAATGCATCTTTGCCAACGCAGTGGCAGTTCATTGATGCCCTTCTTAAAGAAATCAGCTTGATGGGAGGTAACAAATTCTTCAAAGGCATTTTGTACTGCCTCTCGGGCATTAAATTTTTTTCCCGCCAAGGAGTTATCGAAATTCTGGAAAAAGTAATAATCTGTAGGCGCAAGGTCTGGTGAGTAGGGCGGATGACGGAGAACTTCCAACCTCAGTTTTTGCAACTTGGAGACCGTCTGCTGTGCAGTATGAGGTCGCGCGTTGTTGTGCAGGAGCAGCGGAGACGAGCGATTGACCAATGCTGGTTGGAGATGTGTCATATTCTCCATCATTGTGTTCAGTTCTTCACAGTACACATCTGCAGTAATGCTCACCCCGTTTGGTAAGAAACTGTGATGAATCACACCGACGCTAGACCACCAAATAGTGACCATCACTTTTCTAGGGGCAAGTTTTCGATCAGGGCATTGTTTAGGTGCTGAACCAGGATCCAACCAACTTACTGAGCGCTTGCGGTTACCAAACAGAATCCATTTTCCGTCGCAGGTAACAATGCCTGTCAAAATTCCTTCATTTGTGTGTCTGTTGAGCAGTGCTAGGCACGTCTCGACGCGTAATTCGCGCTGGCTATCATTGAGTTCGTGGGGCACCCATTTGTCAAGCTTTTTTACCTTGCCAATTTGACGCAAATGTAAAGTATGTTTACAAACTTTTAATTGTATTTGGTTTCAAGGTCTGGGTTCAAAATAATTATCGAACCTTGAGAATTTAAACCAAGTTAATGTACTCATATTAACCTCCAAGCCGAGTTCTTCAATAAAGATATTACTGTACTAAAAGTCAATTTAGCATTAATAGCTCCTATTGGTCTTAGCGTGATGATATATAACCTATAACCATCCTCGATAAATAAGCTATATAACATTGATAGAATTTTTCAAATCGGACCATTAGTTCTTGAGATTACCACCTACAACTTCACAAACTCACAAACTTTACCTCTTTATAATATTAAGTATAGATGATTATTTTTTTAATGAATAAACACTTTGATTTATTAGGTGAATATATGTTAAGTTACTAAGTTTTTTTTTTATTGAAGCACAACATAGTCACTGCACTATGCCTGATGTTAAGCATAGTACAATCCAAAAACATCGGCAACCACCGAGAGACAGATTATTCATCGCCGGCGCCGCTGTCATGCTGGCCATAATGACGAAAGCTACCCGGTACTGGATATGCACAGGCTGATCCCGAAACGTGACGTGCAGAAGCCAGTCACTATGACGGGCTTTTTCACCATATACATGGTGGTTGAGACCCAGTCAGGCTGTACTACCCTACCACCCCGCTTTCGCCATTGCCTCGTTCGTTATTCAGCAGGGTGCACCACGTGCAGGTGAGGTTGGCTTGGGTGTCTCAAATCTAAAGATGTTGCTCGACACCCCTTACACCCCAAGTTACTTACTAAGTAACAAAATCTATAATTATGTAATTTGCAGTATCGTATTATGCTTCAGGTTATATTCCATATCCATAAGATATTGAGATTGATAGTAAGAACACAAATCTAATGTGTCTGTAATTTTTAGATTTTTGCGAAAAAAAAAATGTTGCAGGTGTCTAGGAATATGGAATAAAATACTCTTCAATCATTTTACGAAATATCTTTTTGTTTGTTTGAACACGTATCACTGCTAAAGTAATGAGTTCTCGTTAAAGCTCACCAATGGAAGTATAAAGCATATCCTCGAGTAAAATTTAGTCTTTATTTCATTAAAATTGTTTCACTCTATCAGAAGATATCATAAATTTAATGACGACGCTACTTAAGTACCAGAAGAAAGTAGATAAGTAAATGGACTTAATACATTCAGATAATTTTATTAACGTTATTTTAAAGGTTCCACGCGGACGAAGTCACGGGCACAGCATGTAAAAAATATATTCAAACATAACTAACTTGACATAATGAATTATGTGCCGATGCCATATGATATATTTTTTTATAAAAGTTTATATAACTATTATAATATAATTTACAAGATGTAAGAGAAAATATCAAAATATATTCAAAGGTTCAATGGGCATGTACATCGTTGTACCATTGATGTAGTGCGGAGCACATAGGGGATCGTATTCTCAAGATATTTGTTTAGGACGGCCACATTTTCGCAAGACGTCAAATATTTGAAACAGTTGATGGCAAAACGCTTCAACTCGCTCGTTATCAAGTGCCTGTATCGATTTACACTTTCTTAAGGAAATTGGAATACATATAATATTTTAAAACAATTATAGTTTATTTTTCATGCGTATTAATTATTATCATTAATGTTACTGTATTATGAGCTAGAGGAGCTTTGATAAAAAATATGGTATTGAGTTTAAATAATTTTATTATGCAAGGCCTTGAACCATTTCTACGGTACATTAAAATAAAAGCTGCTTTAAAAATAAAATATTACACGAATCAGTGTAAATTTTAGCGATAATATTTCGCGCACTCGTATGTAAATTCTCCAACCAACCTCGCACATGAAATTTCTTTGAGAATGTATTAGTGTTCATAATTATTATATATATGCAGGATAATTACCGCAAACGAGTCTTAAAAGTCTGTTATAATATAACTTGGTTCATGTTCTAAAATAGTTTAGATGTGTAATATATCTATTGAATTTCGTTGTACAATTTCAGACAGATGACAGGAGTGGAGTTACGCTGCTAAATCAGAAGCCAGCAATGAGAGTAATTAAATTCCACTGATTGTGCCGGTAATCTAATTAAGTATTTGAATATATTCTTAGACAGGAATAAACGTTATAATTGGAAAATATATATAGTTAACAAACTTATACCCGCAGTTCCGCTCATGTTAGTGTAGATTTGACCTATTGCTCACGAACAGTATTTTTTTCTGGATTAAAATTATCATTAATTGTCTCTTTTCGTATTTGTGACAATATGTATGTAAAATTTCAAGATGATCGATTGAATAGTCATGGCGTGATAGCTTAACAAACAAACGAACATCGCATTGACAGTAGATATTACTAAGAATAGTTATTGTTGTCCCGCCACGATAATAAAGTGAACTTTGACAAATTATATGCTTAAATCTTCCTCATGAATCACTTTATTTAATGCTGAAAGCCGCATGAAAATCCGTTTAGTAGTTTTGAGCTGAGACACGAGCAGACGTGGTAGAGGAATTTGTTTTATAATATGTAGTGATATCGATCTTTGGTCTACACCAGACTAGGCATTCCTCGGCAGCGGCTTAAGCCTAAGTCCGATCCCTCGGTGGGGAGCCCTTGAGTACGCTGCTCGCGCTATACAGTGACACAAAATCTCATATCACTGCAACAACATTAGACATGCCACCTCCACACACGTGCACGCATACATGCTTACACATGAAAGTGGAAGGGTTTTATTTTTTCCCTTATCGAACTGAAATAGTTTAGAAGAATTATCCGACACAAAATACATGTAGTCGAAATATGTATGCTTGGTACACATATATGTTCCAATAATTCATATAAGTATGAATATGTAGCTTAGGTTAGCTCAATTCATTGAAGGTCCTGAATTGCATGTATCAGGCAACAAACAGCCCAAGCCGAGGTGCGGCCTGCACCCTTGAGCTAGTTGCCCATATAAAATCGGCTGAGTGCCGCAAGTGCTCGCCTTAGTAGTCCGGTGAAGCTGTTAAGACCTGGCTAGGTCAATAGCGTAGTCATTTCGAAAAAAAAATCGTTGGTCTATGTATATTGCGTAACTTAAAAAAAGACAAAGAAGAATAAAAAGTCAAATAATATATTATTTTGGGACTAACAATCTCCCAGACAGATACTAAATCATTTTATACTGAATTATACGCAGGTAACACATATAATGCGGGCGTGGTCGACGGTACGACAGCGCGGGCGACGCGGCGTATAGTGACCGGGCTCTAATGGCGTCCATTACGTTGCTTGCCACCTGCGCTAATGGCTCAGAAATATTTAATTGATGAGCGCTGTACAGATTTCGTCGATTCTCATTTTTCATCCGTTCGTTTGTGCTCTATGTTTATTCTTTGCTTGAAAACGTTGTTTGTGACCACGTATTCTTTTGTTGTTCATTACTTTAAACACATTAAAACATGTCGCGCGTGATCGAAATATTTTTACTTCAGCTTGCATATACTGATTTCCTACAATAATATAATTGCGTTCATTTATATAATACTACTTTATATAAGTCATAATAATCATTTATCAATTTATATATTGACCTTATATAAAAGTAGTTTACACATTGTGAATAAAAGCTATTTATATAATATATAAAAGAGCTATTAAATGTATAAAAAATATATTTATATTTAGGATGAATTTAAATTTAGAATGAAGAATAAAATCAAATGTATATATGTAGGTACTTATATCACAAATAATATATATGCCAAATCTTTGATATTTTAAAAACGGTATGGTATTGAAACTGTTTATCTATACTAATATTATAAAGAGATAAAGTTTGTGAGTTTGTGATGTTGTGGGGTTGTAGAGGGTAATCTCAGGAACTACTGCTTCGATTTGAATAATTCTTTCAATGTTATATAGCTCATTCATCAAGAATGGTTATAGGTTATATATATATATCATCACGCTAAGATCAATAGGAGCGGAGCACAGATGAAAAATGTTTCAAAATCGGGATGTTTTTTCCTTTTGAGAACTCCTGCGTGTTAATGTTGGTGTTAGTGTATCTATTCCACGCGAACGAAGTCGCGGGCAGAGGCTAGTACTGTTATAAAGGAATATGTTTTATTAGATTCATTTAAGTCTTTCTACTGTAAATTTGTCGTTGCTAACTAACCCTGTACGTAACAGATTTTAAGTTTACCTTTGTAAAATATCATCGTTACTTCCTAACCTCTATGGTTAGGGTCTATCAAAAGTTATTAGTTTGCCTTCGGATAATAATGGGTCTGTGCATCATCGGAATATAATGCTAGAACCCAAATACGCCTAAATAGGGTTCATATCATAATTACAAGGTTTTTTTTATTTATTATATTCTAAATAAAGTAACAACCAATGTATATATGGGTACTTAACTGCTAATTACTACATTCTATTACATTCTATACATTCAGCCGTTGAAACTAAGGAATTAAAAACTTGACTCGAGCTATACCAATTCAACATACACAATCCAATCCTAAAATATTATAAATTACGTAATTGTAGTGGCTAAAACACTATAAAACTAGAATAAAAATAAACACAAAAGTAGAAACAATAACAGAAAAACTGGCAAACAATTTCAATTGAGTATAATCCATTGAAACCAATTTAGATAACTCGTATAAAAAACTTGATCTAAAATCGATTGTTCCCGGCTACGTGCAGGCCAATAAATAACCGCAGTACGATAAAAACTGTACAAATCTCCACACACAAAGCTGGGCGACCGGTCTATGGTAAAAATAAAAACAATTAACACTAGAACGCAGCTTGCGCTCGTGGCCGGTCAGCAAAACACTGACGGTTGTGGATAATTTATTTTCAATAGTTAATCCAATGTCTCTTTGTAAGACTTTTTTCTGTTCAATTTGTGTCCTTCATCGTTTTTCTGCATATCTGTATATCGCATAAAATTGCATAAAATCGCATTCGTTTTAAAGGTTTACTATGGTTATTCCCTGTTCAGGTATTAGTATATACTGAGTTACATTCGGTAATATGTTGTATAAGCTATGAGATAAAGTAGATGACTATTAATTAAAACCCATCGCTTTATGTTACAATGTACTAAAAAAATTGAACCGTCACAGGACGTCTGACAAATGTGAAATACATGTGTAAACAAGTAAACAACATAGTAGGTATAAGACCTCAGTGCGGTAAGAAAGATTACGCACAGATTACGTATGGCATTGCGTCGCCACGTCTTGCCACACCAATGATCCGGTTTACCCTCGTCTATAGATGTTTCACATCAAAGCAGTTTTCAAAGGCTGCAATAATTCTTGGAAATATTGGAATAGGTTGGAAAAACATGATATACTAGGTATTATTTTTTATATGTGTACAATAAATGTGATTTCATTTTATTTTACTTTTTAATTTACTACATTTACAATTATATTTAGATTATTACAAATACTGAACATGTTATATCAAGCTGAAACTGATAACATGCTTACTGGTACATTTGTTGATTCGTTATACACATCGGTGTTTAATCTTCATTCCTATCTGTGGATGGATTTCTATATTTATGTCACTCCTTAGTTCTTCAAGTAACAACATAGATAAATTTATTCATATGGTTTGTTAATAAACCGGCACTATATGCATATAATCCTTCTACATTTTGTGATTGGTGCATAAAAAAATCTTAGTCAATTATGACTATAATTGATATACGCTGTAATACAATTACAAATGATCCATCTTGAGGCAAGATTCTGTCTCAATTCATTTTTATCATGCTACGTAAATTATAACTAAATAAAAAAAAAAATCACCCCTACACACGTGCACGCATACACGCTTACAGATGATAGTGGAAGGGTTTTGTTTCTTTCCCTTATCGAACTGAGATAGTTTAGAAAATTATCTGATACGAAATATATATAGGAGTTGTCGAGGTATGTATGCTTGGTACACATATATGTTCCAACAACTCATATATGTATGAATAGTTAGCTTAGGTCAGCTCAGATAGTTCGCGAATTGCACATATCAGGCAACAACCTAAGCCGAGGCGTGCCGTGCACCCTTGAGCTAGTTGTCAAATAAAATCGGCCGAGTGCCCTAAACGCTCGCCTTAGTAGTCCGGTGACGCTGTTAAGACGTTGCTGGGTCAATAGCGTAGCCATTTAGAGAAAAAAAAATTCAACTAATGTCGTATATTATATTCCAAACACAAATAAGCCCACAGTTCATTTACATTGCTTATTTTTCTATTACACATAAATTATTTGTTTCCTATTAATGTATGTCATTTACAATAACAATATTGTAGAGACACACATAACACCTACACAGTAGCTATACACTACAGATAAAAACAAATACTGTATAAAGCGGATCATTCAATTTAAGTACTCGATCACCCAAAATTCACCAACCAGGTGATTAAATGGTAAGTATCTGAAGTTAATTATAACTGACAATGTGGCGAACTATTAATATTCTAGCTTTGTCTAGTTGTCATTATTTATCGAAATTTGTCTAAAACTTTATTGTTCAGCTACAATTTTCAAACTTAAACTAAAAACTAGTTTTACTTTTATTTTATTACTTAGGTAAAACAATTAATGTGTTATTTCGGAGTCATGTCTTAGTTTCACATACAAAATCTTCTGACAGTAGCAATGTGGTTATACTACCAAATCCTTATTACTTAAAATAATGCGTAAATATCTACTTGGATTATAATTAATTGAAAACCTATTACATTCTACGTATAATATCAAGAAAAAAATATAAATTACCTTATATTTCTATATGTGATTATATTTTAAATTTGTTTTCTAGTAATCTCTTGATTGTACTATGCGCAAGGCTGACTTAAAGCTGTATTCAAAGCGGCCAAAAAGTTTGACACGAACTATATTTAGTGGAAGCAGCACTCCAGGGCCCGACCCTCTTGTCTTTGAGTATTACAACCTCAGGCATAAATGTTGATAAATAACATTTTCACAAAAAATTAAACCGACTACAAAAAGGCATACTCTAAAAAATGTACTAGAATGTACTTTTCATGCCATCATACCTTCCTAGTTTTAAATTGTCATAAACTAATTTCAATATATTTAAATTACCTATACAATTAGATTTTATATAAATACCTCCAAAGTGTGTGTTAAGAAATTGATATTAACTGTATAGTTATATTTACCTCCTCCTTTATGAAGTCGGTTAAAAAAAAGCGAAAAATGGTGTTGACAGTGGTAATCTTTAGCAATCAATAATGTACAAAAACATACAAATCCATTTCAATGATATTGTTACAATTAAAAAACAACAGCTTTAACAACAATTTGACAATCCAAATAAAATAACAAAGTAATGTGTATCAAACGAGTAGTAAAAAAATTATACCATTACAAAGATGGATTTCAATTCTTTGCAATGCACGGTTCCCTGATTTACTACAAAACAGCTGACCCGTGTATCACTAATAATAACGGGGCTACACAATAGCCGTACGAAGCATAACCGAGACGGTTTTGTTTAATCAACGGAGCGGAAGAAATCCTTAACTTGGATCTGCGCCCAGAGTAATTTCGAGTGCAGCATTATAACTCTATAGCGATGGATAATGTAGAAAATTTTATTAACCGAATGTTCTACACTATTACAATAGCTGATATTTGAACCAAAACAAACTGATACAAATCTGATATGTATGCGGTAAAAAATTTCGCATCAAGGATTTTTCATAAATGGTAGTCCGGTGAAGCTGTTAAAACCTTGTTAGGTCAATAGCGTAGTCAGTTCGAAAAAAAAACTGTGATTAATTTAAATCAACTCCTTAAAGTATATTTTAATAGTTTACGTCCTAACTAAGATAGGTAAATTTTAGCGAGCGTGTAGACACATCGTTTGTATAAAATGTTAATGTAATTAGCACATTTTGTTAAATCTGCGTTTATTTATAACAAAATCATATGTTTTCTTTATCATTTTTTCGGCAGTGTACAATTTAAGCACCTGCCATTGTCAATATTTTATTCCTTTGATCCAAATAATTTAGTTCAAACTGCAAAACAAAATTATCATCTCGAATTCTATAGAAATCTGGAAAGATTGAGAAAAATTAAAATATTCATATTGGCTGCTCCCACGGAACAAAGAAGTGAGTAGAAGTGCTATTCTACATCGTGTATCAATCTACATATGTAATTTACGTATCAGACACTTACGTAGGTAAACTTATAGAATACTAACAAATAGAACACTTACGAAAGGCATTGTATACGTCGCTCAAAAGGTCGGTGTTTCGATAACTTTTAACTTAGGTGAAATCTGAATCTTATGTCTTTTTATGAATAGGTATTCTTGACGATCTGAACTAAACGAGTTCTACGTCTAGTTAATATTGATAATACTAATAAACGGAGAGAATACTAACAAAGCATTAAACCCATAGGAAGCGAAATATTAAAAAAAAAATCTATTTTTATGACTCTTGACCTTGTATATCTTAAGACGCGGACACGAGATTTTTGAGACAACTTATAGACTGGGA
This sequence comes from Antheraea mylitta, assembly GCA_014332785.1. NCBI lineage: Eukaryota > Metazoa > Arthropoda > Insecta > Lepidoptera > Saturniidae > Antheraea > Antheraea mylitta. Next base: position 1,548,493 of record JACEII010000038.1, on the reverse strand, counting down.
AAAAAGGTTCGTACTAGTGTAAAGCTTATTTTCTCTTTTTCATTGTTATTATCGCTCATTACGAGCTTAATCCTTTTATTTGGCTTTTAAAGAGTAACGAAGATTAGAAGTTTATTTTTTTAATTTTATTTTTGGGAATCAATCTTCTAGTAGATTATTACTGCCATTTTCGAGTAGGTAATGATATTACCAAGTTTCTTTCGATACTTTCAATGAACTAATAACATGGTGGCTATCTTGTTAGAACTTTCCAGGGAGTTTTTGTCGCAAGTTAGAATCCGGGCTCGGTGGTATTATTTCCCATCCAATTTACTTATGCACAGTAACCTAACTATATTACATAAAACATCATCAATATTGAACACCAAACCAATACCATAAACACCATCTATAAATTATCAAAACCACTACATGACATTCCAAGATCCCGCCAAAAACTCGAATGCTATATCATATAATTTTTGTGCAGCAAGTACTATCACACAATCAATGTAACTACAGTTCTCGCCAAATATTGCAACCGTTCTTAACATAGATAGAATATACGCAAAACAGAAATGTAGCTTGAAATACCTATTATATTATAAGTCTAACATTGAGGCAACTTAAGAATATATAAATTCATATAATGATATTTTAACTTTATTTTGTATTAAGCTCTTGACAAAATTTTGCGCAAGCTGAATTGACCTAACAATTATTTTTATTTGCTTTCAATAGTCATACTGACAGTTGACAGACTGAAAAAGCCAAATGAGTGAGGGTCTTTATACTATTTTATACGAATAAAAAAAATAGTTGACATTTGCAAGTCGAATGACGTGCGGTATACTTTTGGTTTTGTTTCACATCAACCTTCTTTTTTTATAGAATTTAATATAATATTACAAATATATACTATTATACAAACTTCCGACGTCAATAATTTGCGGTATATCCAATACGATAGCAATGTCTCATCAAACGGGAATTCAAGGTAAGAAACTCATAACCAAAAAATTTTAAACTCAATATTTATATTGATATCTTTTTACGTTATCATAACATTTCACCAATTTGAATGTTAAACTGAATTATTGGAAATATATTTAAAGTGATTTTATAATTAATATTATTAGCTAAATATTTGATCTAGTATATTTGAATGAATATATTTAAATTTCCGTACACATAGAAACACACATATATAAGTGAAGAGTGTATAAATATATGTAGAGTCTAGCTTCTTCAAAGATACAAAGTTCACATTATAATTAAGCATTTTACTATTTGACCATGATATTACAACAACTCAATTATTAAGATATTACATCCTATGAATTATATCAGTAGATGATTCACCAATTTTTATAGATATTTTCTATGTATGAAATGGACATTTTTCCATATCTTCTAAATATATGCTGGACATACACAAAATATTATTGAAAATGAGTGACAGAAACGCCTAACAAGCAAAATATACAAATGAAAAACCTATAATTTACTTTAATCACTATGACAATCTAAAAACTAATTTTGCTTGTACCATTTGAACATGAGTGTAAACAAGTCTTAGTTACACTCCAATTTTGTAATTTCTGGCAACTATCATGAGTGTAATTGTAGTGCATGAGAAATGGTCACCAAATTAAGTATACAGTCAAAACCATTTATAGCGGCAACATTTAGAACAACATCTGATTATAATTACCTAGAACAAAGGTCCCGGCTGAATGCTGTATCTCGAATACATCACTGGTTTTATGACTAAATAGTAGTCCCTTCGATGTCATTATAACAGATTTTAACTATATTTTATTATAGTACTTGTAACAATATGTGTTTACTGTAAAATTTAACATCCCTTCAACAGAGTTATATCAGTATTCTAAATATTTTATTATTAAACATAAGATACTGTAAGCTAGTTTAAATTAGCAACTTTAAAAAAAAAAACTTGATGTGAGACTAAAGATGATGATCATAAATAAACATAATGCTTGCATTACTACATCTTATATAAATTATAATTGACAATTGAAGAGCTAAAAGGAAAAACTGGTTAAGTCCATTTTTTTTTTTCAAATTGATTTCTTGTAGTTTATGTCCAAAAAAAATTGAATTTCATAATATGGCTATCTAAAACAAGTGTAAAAAATGTTGTGTCATATTTTTTGCTGCTATTTATTTCTTCTTTAATAGATGTGATATGAGGCAAACGAACAGGTGGGTCCCCTGATGTTAAATGATCACCAATGTCCATATACACCAGTAACACCAGAGGAGTCGCTAGTATGTTGCCAGCCTGTGTTGGAGGGGAAGGGGAAGAAGGGATAGGCTGGGAGGTGGTCCTCCGGTGCTATCACTCACCGAACGGAATGCAAAAATGCAAGCACTGGTACTTCACATTGGTTTTCCGTGAGAGCATGCTTCTACCCTGGGCGTGCCGTCCCATTCATGCTGAAACCAGTAATAGGTTCAGCATCACTCTACCATTTACAAAACTAGCTAAGTCCATGATTTGACCAAGATGGTTATTATTATTATTAGGCATATTTTATACAGAAAACAATTCCAAGTACATATAACATACAAATATTCCTTCTAAAATCTAGTGTATTCTAGCCCACCAAAAATACTTTTAGGATTTTAATTGTTTTTCCTATAAAGTTTTGTAAATGTGCCTTAGCAAGGTTTTCCCTTTAGCCCTTCAATTGTAATATCATTGTAAAGATAGTTATAAAAAGTTATGTTAATTTATTATCAATAGCTATATTTGATTTTGGCTGTTTTATCTTAAGCAGCTGTGTTTATATTTAATAAGTAATTTGTATCCCTTTAATATAATATTACTTGAATAACAATCATACAAAAGTTGAAAATCTGCCACTAACCAGCTACTGGTGTTCCCACAGTTTCTTTTGAGAGTCAATCCTCATATAGTTTAGGTTTCACCCTCAAGTTGAGTATTTTTCATCAAGCACCTATGGGTGTGTCCAGACAGCTACAATTTCGAGATACTCATTGTCTATCTAGGCTTATGGTTCTACGATCTTATAACATACTAGCCTCTGCCCGCGATTTCGTTCTTGTGGTAGAGATACTTTGGGTTAACGCTAACAAGCAGCAGAAGCTTCCAAGAGGAAAAAAAGTTTTTTAAACATTCTTCATTCCTGCTCCACTCATATCTGTCTTAGTGTTATGATATACACCCTATAACCACCCTCGGTAAATGAGCTATATAACATTGAAAGAATTTTTCAAATCGGACCATTAGTTCCTGAGATTACCCCCTACAATGTCACAAACTTTACCTCTCTATAATACTAGTATAGATTATCACATTATGCCAAATTATAGTAAACACTAGAATCTATAAAGAATAAAGCACATACAAACATAGCCTGATGAAGAATACTATTAGATGGGATTAAATTGATAACCTGTTTTTTTATTTACAGCAAATGCAGAACTGAAAAAGTACATTAGCAAATGTCGGGATGGTAAAATACGAGTGCTTAAGGTTACAATTGAAAATGGTAAACTATTTTCTTCTATTTATTTTTTCTTTCAATATGAAATAAATCATGTGAAATACGGTAGAATTACAAAATATTTTCTTGGTTTCATGTTATAGAACAACTACAGATGGCCAAATATTATCAAACAAAACATTCATGGGAGCAAGATTTTGATAAATATGTACCAAGCTTAGTTATCGATGAACAACCATGCTACATTTTATATAGGTATTTTTTTTATTCCTATAAATATATAGAATATGAAATCTTGTAAACATTCTCATCACAAATTGTTAAGATTTCTATATTAATGTCACAGGTTTGACTCAAAGAATTCACTTGGACATGAATGGTTGTTCCTTAGCTGGTCACCAGACAGTGCTCCTGTTAGGCAAAAGATGTTGTATGCATCTACAAAGGCGACTCTGAAACAGGAATTTGGTTCAGCTCATATTAAAGATGAAATGCATGCCACTGTGAAGGTAAATATATTTTGTAATCTGGTATTGTTAAATTAATATGCATAAAAACTTCAGAATGTTTTCAGTAAAAACAACACTTCTCCTTTCCAGGTTTATATTGGTATTAAGATTGGTTGTTCTTGTAAAAGATGTAATTATTGATTTAAAAAGAATAATTAAACACCTAACTTGTCATGACAGATGCTTTTTATCAGCGAATGTACAGCGGCTATTCTATCAGAATCATAATTAACAGGTGACACTTTATCCTACATAGAAATGATATAAAAAAAAATCACTGAATTACAGGAAGAAGTGTGTCTCGCTGGCTACAAAGCACATCTTAGTGGAATTGGTGCTCCAGCACCACTGACTGACAGAGAGGAAGCTCTAAAGGAACTACAAGAAAGTGAACACAACACAAACTATGGCACTGATTCTAGGTAAGTTTGTTTTATGTATAAAGTGTAATGTACAATTTTTATATTGAATTGGTAGTTACCTCCAAATTACATATATGTATAACAATACTTACTTAAAGATTTATTGTCTACTAGCTTTTGCTTGCAATTTCTTCAGCGTGGAATAGTTACTTTGGGTTAACACTAACCTGTAGCAGAAGCTCTCAAAAGAAAAACATTTTTATAACATTTTTCATTGGTGGTCTGCTCCTATTGGTCTTAGCGTGATGATGCTCTATAGTGCATTCAACCAAACAAACAAACAAACTCAACATATAAGATATTAGTATAGAATGTGTACAAATTTTCAGAATCAGATTTTAAATTAATAGTTACCTTTTAAAAAAACTCAAGCTGTATCTTGTTGTGTAGTAATAAATCTCTGCATATGAATTTCTTTATTGGTTATTAATGTTAAATCTGTGTTTGAGTGATTAGTAGATCTTTAATTACAATGATACCAAGGTTGCTTACTTTGGAATTAAATGGCTATGTGTAAAATTGTGTCTTCATATTCATTTGTATTTATATTCAATTCAGTGATTATAAAAATTACCATATACACATTAATTAATGAAGCCCCTAATCTTATTACTTAAGTAACTTCTTACTATGATTTTCTTATACATAATTTCGGAAACTACATTCAATACTTGATTTGTTATAGTAAGTACCCTATCTATATATGATTATCCAGTTGTGTAAATGTCAAGGTTTTATTTGATGCCGCTTTAAAAATAGATAACTTCTAGTCCTTGCAAATATATTTTAATAATGTTATTAGGTATATGACGCCTAATATATTATTAATTTGTTTTTCAGACAATCCACAATGGGTGGAGTATCATTCCCAATTACCGATTCAGCTAAACAGGGTATTCTTGATCTCCAGCGAAGTTCCTACAATTACTTACAGTTTAAAATAGGCAAGTTTTTATTAATTCATAATAATTACTTATATAGCTCGCCCTTTAATATACTACATACTAGTTTTACAAATAACCGGAATAATATATGGTTTTTATTTTTAGATATAGAACAAGAAGAAATTGATTTATCAAAAGCAGCTAGGATATCATTAATTGAGTTACCTCAACAAGTACCCACTGACCAAGCAAGATACCACCTTTTTATATTCACGCACACACATGAAGGAGATCACATGGATAGTATAGGTGAGCAATGTTATACTTCTTTTATTAGTTGGGTGAAGCTGTAAACAAAAAAAAAAACATTATTATTTAAACCTTGGTAAGTTTAAATTTTAACGATATAATCCTATTTCCTGGCAACAAGGTTATGTATAACAAATAATATTATTACTGTATGTAATTTAAATAATTAAGCAGTTATAAATTAAAATCTATATATATATTAAAAGGGAAACTGGACGAAATCAATACATTAAATATTAAAAAAAATACTCTGGGGCAAAGAATTGGATAAGGAGATAGATCGATTAATGTACATGTATGTATGTCGAACTGTACTAAGATCTGGCACTAGCATATTTCGACGATTTTACGTGAAGGTAGAATTACTCAGTAAAACTGCTGAGTAAAAAATTGATCTACCTTCTTAACCAATTCTGTGCCAACTTTAAAAGTTATAGTATATTTTATGTGTATTTTAAGCTACGTTTTGATGAAAAAAATAAAATAAAAAAAGTTACTAAAATTTTGTGTTTAAAAATTTACTTTCGGTTTATAATATTAAAAAAATTTTTTTTTTTTCAAGTTTTAATTTATTTTCAAAAAGAGCAATTATATTTCTATATAAATCGCTGCGTTTAATATTTTACTGTAAATTTGTTCAATTCGAAAAACTACATGCGAAAAATCTGAATTTCAAATGTGACTGTTGTTTACCTTTTTTTCGTTGTCCGCTTCACGTAAAATGCCCCATATACAATTCACATACACACAAAACACATTCCTTATACATGCATATCTTACTTATGGGAAAACGTTTACGCAAAAACTACTGGGTGCATTTTAGTATACAGTAAAATCCTATGATCTTATTAATCACTATGTGTATATAATGAAAATTTCACGCAGGCGTAGTTGCGGGCACAACTAGTATGAAATAAAATAATTGTAAATGAATTTCCTGAAGCATTGAGAAATAATATAATATTAAATTTTTAAAAATTATTCAGAAAAGTGAAAAAAGTGTATATTGCAAACCTCCTTAAATAATCCTTTGAATTATTGTTTTGCTAACGTTTTGTTAATAGCCATATTACGAAGACAATATCATTCTTATTTATAATAAATAGTACTCTTTACTATATATTTTTATGTTTAACATGAATTTACTGTAATGCAAAATATCCACTCTTTCAATGTACTAGATAGATATGATTACATATCTTAAATGTTTGATATTTTCAATACCTACTATTTTCTTCTGTTTGTTTATTCTGGTAATTTGATTGTATGACTTCTATCTAATAAGCCTTTATTGGTAAGCACAAAAGTGATGATTTTTATATACAAATTGAATTATAATTAGTTGTTCAATCCTTTCAATTGTAATTAAGGACAGGAATTCAAATTTACTTTACACACATAAATTAAGAAAAATAAAAAGATTACAGATGTGTACCAAACACTAAACTCAGTTTCATATCAACAGTAGAAACCGTAGCAATTTTCTTAGGATTTGAGGTTTTCTTAAGCAATTTCGATTTAGTAGAAATTCTAAGAACCCAATACTGAACAAATGCTACAAATTATTCTGATAAGCAAGCAAACTGACTAATAACGTTACTTAAGAATTTGTCAATGACTGTACAGCGTGTTTACTTATACTTTTCAGTGTTCATATATTCTATGCCTGGATACAACTGTAGTATAAAAGAGCGGATGATGTACTCGAGTTGCAAGGGACAATTTTTAGAAATTATTGAGAAAATGGGTGTTGAAGTTGCAAAAAGGGTAAATATTTGACTTAGTATGACACATATAATCAACTACAATAATTTAGAGGAAAAATTAGAAGTGGCACTACAATTGACCGAGATTGGGGTTCAATAGTGCAACAATTTTTTAATCTTTTTCAATGTCATATGAGGTATATGAATGGGTGGACCATAGACACCAACAACACCAGAGAAGTCGCAAGTGCATTACCAGCCTGTGTTGGTGGGGAAGGGGAAAGAAGGAAGGGTGAGAGAGTGAGGTAGACCTCCAGCAGTCTCACTGACCGAACGAAATGCAACAATGCTAGCACTGTTCCTTCACGTCGGTGTTTCTGTGGGTCTGGTGGTGCTACTCCGGACGAGACGACTCATACACGATGAAACCAGTTAAAGACTCGCCGCCCAACTGGCAGTAAGGCGCTACCAGTGCAATCACATTCTCATCTACAAACTTGAAAGAACTGAATTGTTATTGTCCTAGCTTATTTCGATTATTTTTTTGTCCAAATATTATGTTCATTTCGTAGATTTCATTTTATAACTCCAACATTATTTGTATTGTCAATTAATTTATTCATTGTTTCTATTCCTTTGCATTTACTGTATTTTTGTCTTGTTTAATTATGTCTGCATGACTCAATAAAATTGAGGATTGGTTAACTTGCTGCCAATGCATTTGTTAGTCTGTACAAATCAGAGATTGATCATCAATTCCCCTCTGTACCTTCTAACAGTGACAGTGACAGAGAACAGTGTGTCATCTACAGCTCAAGTAGTGACGTGTAGCGGTCCTGCGTCCTACAATTTCATAACAAAGATTTTGATCTTGAAAAAGAATACATAAATGTTTAGGATGTTTTAAATTAGAAAGAAAGAAAGAAATATTGTATTCATAACGCATAACATAACATACAGGTATACAAGAAGAAATAAAATATGCATATGGGATCATTATGAAATGGTATCCAGCTCAGCATATGCTAAAGTCTTATGAGAAACACTTAGCGCTGATTTTCAGCTGGAACCCAATGTGAGTCACTGTGCGTAAAAAGTAAATATGAATTAGAATTACGAAATATAATATATATAGGGGAATTAAGTAATCTAAAAAATACTAAGGTATATGATAGGGGAAATTAATAAAATAGAAATAGGACACATAAAACAACATATAAGAGACGTAGTTGCAGGTGTTACTGAAATATATATGCAATACAAATTGTATGCAAAACCTTTAGTTTACAAGTATTACGATAATAATAAAAACTTTTTATATCTTAATTACAATTTTAGGTCATTTTTTTTGTCCACTCACTAGGATTAAATAATAAACAAATTTGTTTTTATTTTAATATAAGTTTTATGGCTATACTAATTTACCAACCGCTAACAATAATATTATTGATAATTTATTTTTCAACTCTCCCTTATAATTGTTTTAAATTTCAAGTAACCATTGTGAAAATTCTAATAACATAACCGCAAATCATACTCGCCGCTTCTCATGTGTTAAACAATTGTACGTCATCTGTGACGCATTAAGAAAGTTGCAAAGGTTAATTTGTTGTGACACAAATGTTTACTATTATCAAGAATTGTTAGCAGAATTATACGTAGACAATAGAAATGCGCATTGATTATAAACCGTCCATGATTATTTTGTAGATGTTTTATTCTAAAATGTCGCTGGATGTTTTATCCTAAAATGTGCTAAGTAGGAACAGATAACAATAATTTTGGTATTAAGAATGCATAGTAGTTATCTTAATTTTCAGTTGGAAATCGACGACGGCAAAGAGCTAACAGAAGAATATCTATATGATGAAATACATCCTAAACGTAATTTACATCGTCCTGCCTTCGCCAAACCCAAAGGTCCACCGAACAGAGGCGCGAAACGTATCACTAAGTCACAAAGTTCACAGTAAAGTCATACGGTCCTTATCAAAAATTGGATGTGTGTATTTTTTTATTTATAATAATAAAACTTGCTCAAATATATGTTAGCTTCCCGTCCTGTAGATTTTGATGTTATTTTACTGCGCAATCCTAATAAATTGACGTAAGGACGTTTCAATACTTGTCTTCTTCTTCTTGTTTTGGCTCAGCAGAAGCACTTTCCAGTGTCATTGTTTTCTTTCAATGGACGTTATAGTACAATAATATTACAAACGTCGTGTGATTATTTCAATATTCTAACATGATGGTGGATCTCTTGCTAGAACCTTCCAGGGAATTTTTATAGCATCTCAGAATTTCATGCCCCGTGGTATTATTCTCCGTTCACTTCATTTATGCACAATAAACTAACTATATTACGTAAAACAATCTAATTTACAAAATATAGAGTAAAATATCACAAAATTATGAATAGAATATAAAATCCACTACATGACTCACTAAGATCCCGCCAAAAACTCCCAAAATACTTGTCAAACATGACATTTTTGACGGAAGACACAGATCATATATGTGACATACGAGTTGTAGAAGAATCTGCGTATGTGTTAAATAAATGTCAGTGGTTTACTGGGTCGTTTTTTTTATAGATCATTTAAATTTAGATAGGACTTGCTCTTAGACATTTATGAAACAACAATGATCAATGTTGAGATTTTGTATCCTGTAATATTTTAACAATTTATTGATAAACGGTGAAATAGACGTTAAACTCTCATCGTAGCCAAAATATCTATAGTTTCCGTAAAATAATTTAGACGTTAGCTTTTTATGAGCTTTTCTTATGGAAGTATTATTTAAGTAATTACTATTATTAACAAATGTATTAATTTAAATGTATTATTCAAATATAATTATTTTCAGATGTTTGTGATTTTATAGTTTATATTATAATTATATATGTATAAGATTATTATAGCTTATATTTTTCGGTTTTATTGACTAAATACCTATTCGATTTTATCCATTTTTTATGTACCATTTTCGTGCATAATAATAACTACTCTTTTGTTTAAAAGAAGTTCAAGTCGTAAATTCAAGCATACAAAAATTATTATTATTTATATTTAATTATAATTATTGATTAGTGTTGCTACTTTATAAAAAAATATAAGCCATACCGAGAAAAAACCTGCTTTATTTCGGGCAATTATTAAAATTTTACGGTAATTCTGGACCGCTATTTTTTAACATAACATATTCTGATATAAAATAATTTAAATATGATATAATAATTATGAATATAACTCATTTTAAATAAAAATTGGCAACTCCAATAAACTAAGTATAGTTTACACGATAACATTATGAAAACACGATAGAAATCTTAGGTAACATATGATGCTTTTAATAGTCATTACTTTCTAACATATGATGCTTTTAATAGTCATCACTTTCGTATTTTCGCATATAAACCTAAGTTATATGTGTAAACTTATGTAAACCTAAAGTTAATCTCTTAAGTTATATAAAAAGTGTTATATATAACGATGTATTTTATTAATTATAATAATCTTCATAATAATATAAAAATACGTACAACTTAATCGACAATAAGTAATTTTTATATATTTGTGTTTAGTTCAGTGTACAAAAATATTTTTCTTGCCATCAATCAAGGAATTATGATTAATTAAAAATAATTTATCTTACTATACGATTTTTATGTTACTGATATTGTTAAACTAACAAGTTAAATAGCGAATTTAAGAAATAACAGATAACATACGCGTTATTTAACAGAAGAGTTTTGTATGACTCGTGTAGCGTGTATCTATGCACAAAATGTACATATTGATATTTTTATATATAGATACTTATTAGTCACGCAGTGCAATGTATTTGTCAATAAAACGCTTTTGTAAAAATAAATGTTTTTTTTTTTATTTGTTTCGGTAATTTTGAATCTAATGCTATATCACATAAAAACGGAAAAGTGAGTGTTTTAGGTATTTTTCTGCAGAGTTTTTTTAACTTCATAGGTTTTAGTATAAACTAAATCAATGGTTTCAGCTTTTGATCACAATCATACCTTTTATTAAACTAGCTTCTGCCGACGACTTCGTTCGTATGGAATAGTTACTTTTAGTTAGGCTAAAGCTAACATGCAGCGGAAGCTCTCAGAAAAAAAAAACGATTTTGAAACATTATTCATTGGTGCTCCGCTCCTATTTGTTCTAGCGTGATGATATATAACCTATAGCCTTCTTCGATAAATGAGCTTTTAAAATCGGACCAATAGTTCCTGAGATTAGCGCGTTCAACCTACTAAACAAACAAACTCTCCAGCTTTATAATATTAGTATAGATTACTACACTTCTCTCGTACTAGACTCCAGTAGTCATATAAATTGCAATGACTTGATAGACTGGACCGATTATAAATGAAACAAAAAATTACTCCTGAGGACATGCTTTACGATTTTCTGGCTGAGGTTTTATTGTGAACTTAGTAGTGATGCATGGTCATACAGACAGATAGATATTTAAAAAAAAATGATTGAAATGTATTACTATTACTAGACAACTGCAAAATTTTTTTTTAAACGGTTTAAGGCATATATATATGCTACGCAACAGATTTTCTTATTTTTTTACATTAATATATATATAAGAGGCAAACGAACATGCGGGTCACCTGTTAAGCGATCACAGCCGTCCATAGACACTAGCTACCCCAAGAAGTTGCAAGTGCGTTGCCAGCCTGTTTTTACGGGAATGTAGAGAAAGGGAGAGCAAAGGGGAGGGGAGGATAGATCGAAAACAAAGATAATAAACCAATAGAAAGAACAGCTCAAAACTATATTACAATATAAAAATGAAATCAAACTAAAATATGCCTTATTTTATATAATAGGAGGCAAATGAACAGGCGGGTCACTTGATGTTAGGTGATCACCGCCGTCCATAGACACTAGCAACACCAGGGAAGTCGCAAGTGCGTTACCAGCCTGTGTTTGGAGGGAAAAGGGAAAGGGGGAGAGGAGAGGGGAAGGTAGGGGATGTGCATCTCCGGCGCTCTCACTGACCGAACGAAACGCAACAATGCAAGCACTGTTACTTCACATCGGTTTTCTTTTAGAGGGTGGTACTACCCCGGACGAACCGACCCATTCATGCTGAAATCGATAATATCTTCAGCATGGCTCTACCACCTACAACATTTCAACATAAGATGCAAAATGTAGATGGGCGAGTTTAGAATATATCCCAATACTGTACTAAATCAGTGTATACAGTTAATGACAAATATTAATCAGTATGTTTTAAACAGAAGACGAAATTTCCCAATAATAGTATTTTCGGAGTTATCTAAATCAAATAACCTATTATTTACTGCGACATAGGTCAACATGAAATTTCTACAAGTGTCTTATATTTTCATAAGTTTACCAAGTGAATATAAAGGTCCAGTCTAGAAGTTTCAAGTGTATATAAAAACTTTGCTGAGGTAGATAACATGTTTTTATTATAAAGACAGGCACTTCGACCAAATCACAATATGGGACCTCGCGAATCATTGAAAATTAAGTTTCAGAAATTTTGTATCAGGACTCTACCCTCCTAATACAATCTGATATATGCAAATACTTAGAAATGCTGAATTTATATAAATGCCAGAAAGCTGACAAGCTTGCTTATTCTATATTTAACACTCAGTAAGACCAGTGAGGTTTTTAGGTAATATATAGGTGTTAAATTTTACAATTTGAGATTGTAAATACAAGCACCACATCAAACGGGTTTTCATATCAAAAGGCTGTCATAAGGTGAATCAATATGTGAACAATTATGATGTCTACAATTATTACCATCCCTTTCAGTATATCCGCTAAAAACGATAGTAATTTTGTATTTAAAGAAAACGATCATTTCTTGGCGTTTGAATCGGTGGTAATTTTGACTTTCAAGTACCTTCTTGGGGCCTAAATTCCCCTATAACATGGGATTCCTGTATCGACTCATAAATTTATACTAATATTATAAAGTGGTAGTTTGTGACGTTGTCAGTTTGTAACGTTGTAGGGTATTATTATCTCAGGAACTGCTGGTCCAATTTGAAAAATTATTTCACTGTTATATAGCTCATTTATCGAGAAAGGTTATAGGCTGTACATCATCGCGTTAGGGCCAATAGGAGCGGAGTACTAAAGATAAAGATTCAAAATTGCGATTTTTTCCTCTTGAGAGCTTCCGTTGCGTGTTAGCGTTAACCTAAAGTAACTATTACTACGCGAACGAACTTCTAATTACTACTATGTAATAAAATGTATAGTGCAAAAAAATGAATATGAATGGATGAAGTCTATTCAAATACGTATTTATTTACAATACATTACATACATATTTATATTATCTACTAGTTAAATTTCTGTTATCTTTTGTTCGCCTTTTTCTTCAATAAGTCTATCGTGATGCCTTGTGAGGTCGTCGTTTTTTATTGTTGCAGATTTCTCTTTAACTTGATTAAATTGATCTTCTCTGTAAGAAAATAAAACATTCTATGTATACAATATAACAGGAGAATATATCTACAAATGAGTGTAATAAACATGGCATTTTATTTATTTATTTATAGCTAGCAATACTCGCGACTTCGTCTACGTAACTTAATCTAATTTTATGTACAGAGGAGAAAACATCCGTTGAAGCTGTTAAGACCATGCTAGGTCAATAGAGTAGTCAGTTTTCCAGAAAAAAAACCTTTCTCCTGTGTACGCACATTACACTGTTGCAAACATGGCTGCATGCATATTGCTTGTTGGTGTACAATTGTAGTACTGCAATCTTTATTAGCTTTATATTCAATAATTATATTGTGATAATAATTATTTTGAAATACGGGCTAAGTGTCGCAGAAGTAAATAATGGCAGGCTTCTACAATTTTATGTATATATAAGACAGAACAGAGATTTCACATTCTATCGAAAGTGCTTTATGAGTCTATCTCGAGAAAAAATTGCCGATATATAACTATTCACAGATTTTGTTTTATTAGGTAGGTAATTAAAACAAAATGTAATGAATAGACAAGCAAAATTTTCAAGAGTAAAATTTGATACAGTATTATTAGACCTAATAAAATAAAGTCAAGATTATTTTAATATAAATACTACCTATAATTCCTTACCTCGCTTTCTTAACTGAATATAGAGCTTGTCGTATATCAGCCATTGAGAGACCAGTAACTTTAAGTAACATTAAAATAGATATTCCAGCAAGGGCACTCAAAACAGCACCTATATAAAATTAAAAACTATATTAGAAATACATTTAATCTATGTGGAGGTTTTAATGATGTAATTTTTTTGCTTATTAATTTTAATATAAGATAAAAAATCTTTTACTAATATCACCTTAAATTTTACGAATAGTCCATAACAAATCTTAATGACAAATATATCAAACTCTGACGTTAAGTATATTTTATATACACTAGCCTCTGCCTGTGACTTCGTTCGCGTGAAATAGGAACTATAGGCTAACGCTAACATGCATCGGAAGCTTTCATGAGGAAAAATATCCCCGATTTTGAAATATTCTCCATTAGTGCTTTGCTCCTATTGGCCTTAGCGCGATGATATACATAACCTTTCTCGATAAATGAGTTATATAACACTAAAAACATTTTTCAAATTGGATCACTAGTTCCTGAGATTACACCCTACAACGTCACAAACTCACAAACTTTACCTCTTTATAATATTAGTATAGATATCTACTCATTTTATAATGCCTTTTTTTGAAGAATATAGAGATTATAAAACATACCTAAACCAGCACCAACTAATGTAGCTGCAGCTCCCAAATGGGCTTTATATAAAGCACCAGTAATAGTTCCCGCAGTAATGTAATCCATTAAAGAGTTATCACCACGATAAACAGAAGCTGTTGTCGCCAATAAGCTACAATTAAATTATAAATTACATACTGTAACTTCGTCCTAATCTCAAATACTGTTTATCTTATTCAGTTCAGTTTATCTAAAAGAATATGTATGTATAAGAAACAATCATTTATCAGTCACTAAAATAGTATACCTTTAAAGGAGCAATTCTTGTATATTTTTTATTTATTCAGGACCTCGGAAATCGCGACTGCGATTTCCATGAAACTTAGTATGTACCTACATACTAAGTTTCATGGAAATCGCAGTCGCCATTTGATTTCGAGGACGATAAATCGATCTAGCTAGATTTCGTGAATAGAAAACTTTTTTATCTGAGTTTTCAGGCAATGAAAAAGTATAGCTAGAATATAAAGTCAAATTTCGCCGTCGATGTTAAAACAAAAATAACTCAGATGGAAATAGGTTGCTTCGAAAATCTGTCTAACCCCAGTTCGAATCTGAGTGAGCAAAAGAGACATATTTTTTGCTAAAAAAAATTATAATTTTGTAAGGTAAACCTAACAATTTAATTTAAAAATGTATTTTATAGAACTGAGCTAGGGCTCCATCGTCCAGGTACTGTTAATTCACTCTTTATTTCAAACCTTTTATCTAATAAATTAAGAGAATTTTTAGGGGTAAATTTAGGGGTGTAAGGGTTGTCGAGTAACATCTTAAGAATTGAGACACCCAAGCCAACCTCACCTGCAAGTGGTGCACCCTGCTGATCAACGAACGAGGCAATGGCGAAAGAGGGGTGGGAGAGTTTTACAGCCCGACTGGGTCGCAACCACCATGTATATGGCGAAAAAGCCCGTCATAGTGACTCGCTTCTGCGTGTTGCGTTTCAGGATCAGCCTGTGCATATCCAGTACCGGATGACTTTCGTCATTATGGCCGGCATGACAGCGGCGAGGGGCGAAGGATAATCTGTCTACCAGTGGTTGCCGATGTTTTTAGATTGTACTATGCTTAACATCAGGCACAGTGCAGTCATTTTGTGGTGCTTCAATAAAAAAAAAAAAGAATATACTTATAAATAGCCTATTTCACAAGTTATATAGAATAATCATTGAAGCCAAACCAACCAACTCGATTAGGCCTCCCACGGCAGCGGCTCAAGCCTAGGTTCGATCCCTCGGTAGGGAGCCCTTGAGTGTGTTGCTTGCGCGATACGGTGAGACACAAATATACATCACTGCTACAACACTACACGATCAGCCCCACAAACGTGCACGCCTACACGCTTACACATGAAAGTGGAAGGGTTTACTTTTTTCCCTTATCAAACTGAAAAACTCACAATTTTCCGATAATAAATATATGGAGGAGTTGTTGAGGCGTGTATGCTTGGTACACGTATACGTTTCAACAACTCATACATATATGAATAGTTAGCTAGGTTAGCTAAGATAGGTCGCGATTTTGCATGCAACAGGCAACAGCCAAGCCGAGGTGTGCAGTGCACCCTTGAACTGGTTGCCAAAATAAAATCGGCTGAGTGCCTTAAGCGCTCGCCTTAGTAGTCCGGTGAAGCTGTTAAGACCTTGCTGGGTCAATAGTGTAGACATTTCGAAAAAAAAAAAAACCAATCCAACCTGAACATTCCCGTGAATATTCCCAGTTTCCATCCCCATTTATATGCTCCCTTTGCAAATGCTACGGTTACATGATCTTGTAACTTTTTCTGTAATTAAAACATATTCTTTTTATATTTAGTGGGCCGACTTCCAACCCTTATAATAAAAAAAAACTATGACAAAATTACATACATAAATATTCTTCATTAATAACTCTATCTACTGTTGAAAACCGCATGACAATCCGTTCTGTAGTTTTTGAGTATATCACGAACAGACAGACAGATGTGGCAGTGGACTTTGTTTTATACTATGTAATATGCATTTGACTACAATCTCACCTGTGATGTATGGTAAATCTAGAGGAGCTGACTCTCAAGTACAGGTGCAACAACACAACTGTATGTGCTTGCCGACAGAGTTTCCATTTGTGGGTGACAAATATGTTTGAGAATACCCTTTTTTTATGTCATAGAAGCGAAACGAACAGGTGTGAACAGTAACCTGATGTTAAGTGATCAGCAGCAAAATCAGAGGAGTTGCAAGTGCATTGCCAGCCTGTGTTGAAGAGGAAGGTGGAGGCGAAAGGCGAAGAGAAGAGAAAGGGAGGGAGGTGAGCCTCCAGCACTCTCACTGACCGAACGAAATGCAACAATGCAAGTACTATTACTTCACATCAATTTTCTGTGAGAGGGTGGTACTACCCCAGACGAGCCGACCCATTCATGCTGAAACCAGTTATAGTATAAGCTACTAGCAGTACCATCTACAAAAAACCATTACTACATTTTTCTTCACCAGAATGTAAATTAATTGGTATTTTATCAGCTAGGTCATTATATATAATCTGACAAGTTTAAAAAACCTAAAGTCCAGTCTGTCAGTATTTTACTAATTTATATAATTGTATTTAGTATTCAGGTGAATATCTCATATAAATTTTAATATAATAAATTTTATTTCTAACAATCACAGATAAAAATCCTAGACTTTTTGAAACTTTTTTTGATGAACAAGAAAGACTAGCTTATTCTTTATTTACCTTAGCTTCCACAGTTGATTTGAATATTGTAGCTTGATTATTTTCAATGAAATATAGGTAAGCATCACGTGAGTGAATAAAACCACCAAAACAGGCACCAATGAATGCACCAAATATTGAAGATTGCACTACACTATGTAACTCAACTGAAATTTCTTCATATTCACTGTAAATAACATGTTTTATCATAAGAATGATTACGCTTTAATATTACATATTATATTTAATGTTACATAATATATGAATACACATATTAATATGGTAATTTTCCCAAATTATAAATTAGAAAAGAAAAATCTAGATTTTCCACAATAAAAGAAGAATATATAACACTTTAATTTAGGTTATGTTTGTTTCTGTACTTACTTTTTTTTATACATAGCTTTCACTCTGTCCCAGCCGTTAATAGGCTCTTTATTAATTAATGGCATGTTGACTATATCATTATCGTTTTCATTCCTCGTACGGAAAATTGGAATAATAAAATTCGGGGTTAACCTCACAAATGTTCGCAACATATTTAAAAGCTGGCATCTATTCATAAACAATCATCATTCAAATATTATTTTAAGTGCATATGTAAGTAAACAGATAAAAATATATACTGTACTGTATAATTATTCTAATTCTAATAAATTAAACTCTTATTACTTTGATTGTTACCATAACAGTGTAGGGGTGTTCGATGTAGCTTGTAGGTACTAGGTATGACAATTTGGAAACGAGTAATCAATTGTCAGTATCGATTTTATCGACATGAAACAAACAATAGTTCCTGTAAATATAAAACCGTGATTATATTCTTTTGTATTTAGATAGTAGTCCAGTGAAGATGTTCAGACCTTGCTTGGTCAATATCGTAGTCAGCTCAAGAAAAGAAAAATCTGTTTATATAAAAATAATATTATAAAATAATTTATAATTGGTTCGACGTACTCAAACATGGGATAATTTTTCACGAAATTAAGTGTTGGTGCTCGAGTAGTTATGATCTTTTATGACTTTATTAAAATTAATGACAATATAACATCGATTACTATGTTGTATTTTTATAAAGATAAAAGCTCAAAAAATAATTCAATTTTTCCACCATATGTAATTTAAAATGTTACACAGATTCTGAATATATTTTTTTATCTCCATTGATATAAAGCACGTGTTATAGATTTATATCTATTTGAATACCTTAAATAATATCATTGCCTTAAATCACGAAAAGTTTTCTTTCTAATTCATGTTGTGTTTTTGTATCATACAATTTTTAATTGTATGATCTAAAAATGGATACATGTATTGCTTAGCATAGTTTAGCTAGGACAGATCGAGTTTTTCTAGGTAACGGCCAAGCCGAGGTGTGCCGAGCACCCTTGAGCTAGTTACCAAAACAAAATCGGCTGAGTGCCTTAAGCGCTCGCCTTAGTAGTCCGGTGAAGCTGTAAAGGCCAAAAAACAAGGCCAATAGCGTAGTCAGTTTTAAAAAAAAACTAAAAGTTAAAGGAGAAGTACCAACTAGT
The DNA here is from genome assembly GCA_014332785.1 of Antheraea mylitta. Taxonomy (NCBI): domain Eukaryota; kingdom Metazoa; phylum Arthropoda; class Insecta; order Lepidoptera; family Saturniidae; genus Antheraea; species Antheraea mylitta. The sequence continues at coordinate 1,529,156 of JACEII010000038.1, read as the reverse complement.
TAATAATATCACTTTTAGGTATCATGGCAGTGTGCGCGCCCATCTTAAAAATTCATTGTCGTTATTTCTCCCAATCTTGCCAAAAAACGATATTTCACCATGTATTTATAGAATGGCACCATTTGATATTCATAATAATGCCAGACCGCGAAAGCTCAGTGTTTATATCCGAGTTTTTTACTTAGTTATACTTAGAATCAATATCTGTGCTTATATTGATTTATTATTACTATCGACAAACAGTCGATTTTTTTTGATAATATTTACAAGAAACTATATGGTAAGGTTTGGACAAAGTCGCATTAAATAATCAATATTTAAAATGCGATCGGTGATAAGCTAAGATCGTACGTAATAAATTTGTGTCGAACTTGATCATTTTCAATCCTGGCAACATATTACACGACTCCATTTTATTCTGTGACAAATATTAGCTCCCTTCCCGCCAGTCGTTCCGATGAGTTCGAGGAGAGTTATTACATACGCTATCAAAAAACAGGAGTTTTCGTAGTTTTAGTTGTTCGGTCTTTCCCTATAACTTTTGTGTTTTTGCGAAACTGTTTCTTATTTTGTTATTTATTATGTCTGAAAATATATTATGGGCTACATATAAATATTTTTTTTTCGAAATGACTGCGCTATTGACCCAGCAAGGTCTTAACAGCTTCACCGGACTACTGTGCATGTAACTAATCAAAACAAACCAAGAATCTTTGCAGGCAAAAATCTGATGTTTCCTAATCACCGTTAAAGATCGGGTGAAATTATTAGATCCTTTTCCGTAAAAACTTTCAATTAATTTTCTTCGTTCTTTTTTAGTTTTATTTTGGGCAACAAAGCTTTTCGTAGATTTTTACTACCATTGTTGAGTAGAGGTATAAAAGTTTCTTGTGATCATTTCAATGTACTAACTAGATGGTGGTTCGCTTCTTAGAACTTCCCAGGGAATTATTGTGACGAGCAAGAATCCATGCTCGGTATATTTGTCATACACTTAACTTGTGCACAATAAGTAAACTATATTATTATGCAAAACAAAAAATATTACAAAATATTATGTCAAATATTACAAGATCTATAATATATATTATATATATATATATATTATAGGGTAAATCTAACGTGTCTGTACTTTTACATTTTTGTCAAAAAATTGTTGTAAGTATCTTGGAATACGTAATAAAATACATTTCAATCATTTATAAAATATCTATCTATTAAGTACTGAACTTAGTCACTATTTTTTTACGGCTAGTGCGGGGTAGTACCACCCTCTCACGAAAACCGACGTGAAGTAACAGTGCTTGCATTAATGCGTTTCATTCGGTTAATGTGTCGGAAGATCCCCTCCCTATCCCCTCCCCTTGCCCGACTAACAAATTCCTTATTCCCCCTCCTCCAAATACAGGCTGGCAACGCACTTGCGATTCCTATGGTGTTGTTAATGTCTATGGACGGTGGTGATAACTTAACATCAGATGACCTACCTGTTCGTTTGATTCTTATGATATAAAAACTGTCTCCATAGTACAGCTTTCAAAAGATTGAAATATTGAATTCAAGGATGATAGTTAGCCAGGCTAATTTTAAAAAAGCGATATCACGATGCTGTTTGTTTCATTAGATAGATTTTTTTCACCAAGTGATGCGGTTTAATGCAGAGATTTCTGTTATTGTCTTTTAGCTATTATAAATATACAGCAGTATCTCTATGAAGGTGATTTTACTTTTTTTATTAAAATGTTATTTAATATGCTCAGCGTTTATCTACAATCTCTGGTGATGTTAGGTAATGATATGACCTAAGATGGTGCGTAGAGATACTGACAGTCAAGATAAATAAAGCTTCCCCTTTTGACTTCGTGTTGTATTGTTGACGAACTCCAATCTGCATACCCTAAAGTCCAGAAAAATGGCGACAACCGTGAGGTTCTTTCTCCCTAGAAGCTTCATTATTCGCACGCTATCGCTGTGAAATGATTTACCTGATATAGTGTTTCCCCAGGGTTATGATATGGGCTCTTCAAAAAAAAGCTTGAAGTACGCTTTTCAAGATCAACAAAACAACAGTGATGCTCCTGACGTTGCAGTGTACATAGACGACAGTAACCATTTAACACTAGATGGGCTGTCTACCTGTTTGCTGCCCTTTAGCATAAGAAAGTGTTTGGCTATCAATTCCCAATTTGAGTAAACACAGATTTTAAGGAATGCATTTTGTAAATAATATCCTACCATTGTGCTAGATCTTGCCGCTGAAAGCTAAGGCTCATTGTAGAAGTAGATAGTAACTAAACTAACATCCTTTTAACAATCAAAACATGAATAAATATTAAAGCTCTGTATACCACCAATTCACAAAATCTCCCATTGAGTTAAAAATTCCCTGCAATTTGAAGAATTCCTCCCAGTCGATGCTGGTAGATATCCCATTAAAAATATTATTATTAAATAGGATAATTATTTGATATGAAATAAAAACACATTTTCAACTATATTTTATTACAAAATCACAAAGAATAAATCTAGAGTTCATAGGGTAGTTCACATAATAATATTGTGTATATTATAATTCATACAACTGCAGAAAAGTAAATAGATAGTGTGCTTCTGGTCACTAGTGAATGGACCTTTAGCATTCTTATTAAAATAAATTTTCACAGAGAATCACCGAAATACGCTTTATTTCGGTTTAAAGCTAACTTTTCTTTTCTTCGTACTGTTTTTATATAATAAGTGTAATGAAATTTAGGTATTCTTATGCCCCTGTTATTTTCCAACGATTGGTCTTTAATATTTTGAATTTAAATTTATTTTCCAATTATTATACGAAAAAAAGATGTGCCAAAAAAAAAAGATATGTTTCGTTACTTGAACGATTTTCTTTACATCTATTTAACTATTTTTAACTTTACACACAACCCTTTAATTTGCACACCATTATTTAATCATGTTTTAATGCAATTATCAAAATAATATTTAAATATGATAAAATTAAGGATATTCTAATACTCTCTAGTAAAGTTTTCCGATAAGTAGGTAAATACTAGAGCCACTACTGAAATTAAAGTAGGATATTCTTAATGATTATTTTAATATTACCATAGATATTATAAATTTAATTTGTAGATATTAACTTGTCGTGTATACTATTTACATCAATATAACACGAGTATAACTGCCAGTTTATAGATTTAGTTTGAATGATGAAATCTGTAATTCTGCATCATTATTAGGTGACCATATCTATTTTTCTTTCTTTATCATATCAGCCTATTATTTGGCAGTTGTACAATAATTTTCGCTAGTTCAACATTTTATCATATGGAATGATTCAGTTCTTTTCACACAACTGGAATAAGGGACGTGGCACGGACAAAAATATCCACCTCGGGCTACCAAATGCCTTGGGCAGAGATAAAATTTAATTCACATTATACCCTGTGCGTAGTATATTCCACTTGACAATATTATATCATAAAACATAATTATCATTGGCAATATGTTAAGTCCCTTACTCCATTTACAATTTTTACTAAATAACGTATTTTTATCAAATATAGCGAGATAGATTAATGAAACTATAAATTATAATTATTATTCACAAGTTGTATATGTATATAGATATTCTGCAGTAAGATTTAGTTTTATCAGAATATAGATAGAAGTTAAGATATACAAGTACGAATATGTCTAGAATACCAATTGTGTACTAATGTACATCATTTCATTATATTGATCCCCTTTAACATTTATTTTTATTTACAAATATTTCATTAAACCTTCGGGTGATTAAATAATTTGTGAAAATAAAATGAAAAACTGAGTAGGGATGCAAATAAAAGTGACGTCATTCATCTTTGAGCGTTATTACCGATATTGTGTACATTGTTATTGTTATACGTGCTGTAGACAATTGGTAGAATTTTGTTTAAATCATATAGGAAACGGGAAAGGTGAAAAATAAAGAACAAAACATTAATATGATAATAATAGTTTAATTATGAAATAAAAATAAGAATGAAACTAAACACACAAAGGCTTAATATTAAACATAAGAAATATAACTAATACCGAAACAATGAAACTTTTAAAGTGTAGACATTTCAAGGAGAGAAATCAGAAAACAGTAAAGCGAAATTGGAGGATATGAATAGTTTATAATTTATGTATGCGCCTTAGCCAAATTTTTATTTATTGATATGTTGGCCTTTATTAATATTATTGTGAAATACTAAATATAAAGTTTAACTTATGTGATATAAGAGAGATATTGTAATACAAAGCGCAATAAAAGTATAGGCACATCTAGAATGATATGCAGAGATATGTTTTGAGTGTGAAATACAAGAGAGACATCACAAAGAGGACAAAGCTGGAGCTGAAACGAACGATGATAGGTTGCGATTCACAAAAATTAAACATTAATGGACCTTATATATACCTATATTTGAAAATAACTTTCACAACGTTTATCAACGCATAACTTTAACTAACAAATTGAAACAATGTTCACTTACAATGAATTAAACTGCATATATTGCGCTTAATAAAACTCTCAAATATAATTTTTAATAACTGTAACATTTTTATCAACTTCTCAATAAATGTTAAGATTACTTCAATTACGATTACCTAAAATAATGTGTGTATTGACTTTAAATTTGGCAACTCATCCTAAACACTGATCTAATTATTTTATTTTTATATTATCATTATTATATTATCTAATAATATTTAAAATACTTCTCTAAACACATAAATTCCTATAAATTATCTATTAGTCAATACCATTGTTAATGAGAAAGTTTTAGGCCTCAAAACGCTACACACGTTTCAAACGACAATATAAATTGAGCATAAGCAATTAGACAATATCTTTATAACGAGCAAAATATTATTTCACAGGAAACCAAAGTGTGTGTAGCGTTCTATGCTGAATAGAGTGGATATGTAATCTCTTTTTGGAATTTGTTTCAATTGAATGCGTAATACATACATATATATAATTAGATATAATTCTTTTTTTACCTTACAATCGCGATTACCTCCATACTATACTCATCTCAAACAGACCACCACCAGACGCATACGTATTATACCATACCGTTTCAAAACGCAGGCACGGGGGCATCCTGCACCTTACAATAAAACATTTTCAAAAACGTGCAAAATATCACCACACCCTGGTCACCTAACATTATCTAAATTGAATAGCTACATTTCATGTTCCTTATTTATACGTAGGTACTGATTAATACATTTTTTGTAAGATTAAATTTTTCTATTAATCCCTTATACAATAATGACAATCTAATTTTTTTTCTTTTACCAATTTAATCATCTTACTAAGCTCTATATTTATTCCTTTAAATTATGATACGTGATGTATACTATATATTTCATAATAGTGTAAATATGTGACTTAAATAACGCGACTTTCACAATTTTTCCTTTTTCTAAAATAATAATCTTCCGACTACACGATAGTTTGTGACAATGGGATATGTTAAAATTAATATAGATAAGATAAACTGATGTGGCGATTTCGTGCATAAGTATCTTTTTTTTTCTGATCCTTTTCGCTTTGTACCACATTAACCGATATCAGTATTCAATTATCCTCACCATATAATATACGATCCGTTTCACACTTACCCATAAATCTACATTAATTGTTTCACTATCCTATTTGAATACCGACACTGGCATTGTCGAGATATGTAAACATCATGACTCCAAACCGTTCCTAGTTAGGTCGTTAGAGTGACGATTCGTGATTCTCAAACGGTGGAATCGAATCTCAAGTCTTCATAAATTCATGTATCCGCTTCATGCGATCATTGTCTAATCACAAACACTGGACGTGTGAACTGAACACTCACTAATCTGGTCCTACTATTCAGGGAATATTTTTATTTCGTTCGGTTCTCTGTAACACCGAAGTGTCCGCAAAAAGTCAACTCTTTACGAAGATTTCACGAAATAATTAGGTATATTAACAATTTCCGTAACGTACTTACCGATATATAATTAATCTCTTTTGCATTGGACTAGACGCATTTTTTATAATTAATTTAAGAAGGCGAAGACGTACGAAATCCAATTGCGAGATTAGTGAAGTCCGAAAGTTGAAAATCTTATGTGTTTTAGAAAGTGACGTTGTCTAAGTAACACGATACATCGAGGAAGGTTATTATTTAACTAATAAAATACTGTTTAGTGAAGTTATTGTGACCTAGTGTTGAATACTGTTCATTAAATGTGCAATTAGAATAAAGTCAGATCTGGCTAATACTTTCTAGACAAACGTCATATCACCCGTGTCCGTGTGCACAATACGTTTTTAACCACAATTAAAATTATTCTAGAAGATATAATACGTCATCACGTACTGAACACACCGCGAGACATCGGAAGTCCTTTGACGTGAGGACGAAATAAATAATTATCTATAATTAACCCCTTAATGAACATATGCACGAGCATTTATAATATGTTGTAGCTACCATTAATATAAATTAACATCAAAATAAATGCATCATGTCACTATTATGTCACTGAACATAACCTTTTTAAATAGTGATATAAAACTAGATGCTTAGTAATAGTATTTGTGATTACACTAACTAAATCGTCAATAACTACTATGAAAGTAGTGAAGACAATAATGTTCTTTAAAAATAACGAAACAGATATGGAAGCATATAATAATAGGGCACCGGACGAACGGCGCCTAAAGATGGCTTACCACTAAAATATAACATATCATGTAAATTATATCTATAACTAATATTGCACACACATACACATTTCTGAATATAAACGTTTCCAAGTGATAAAATAAAGAAGGAATAAAAAAATGTGTATGCGTACAAAACTATATTCACTTATAATGAAATGCGATAATAATAAATTGTGCATGTTAAAATAGAGAATAAAATATATATATATAAAATACAATTTAACGGTTATAACTGCAAGCTATACGTGACCAAGGAATCCGAACGACCTCTCAACAATGTATTGGATTAGTAAAACGATTAAAATGAAGACAATTTATATAATATACTTAGACACAAAACAAACGAGGCAATGTCAGACATTGCAGTCGAATTATTTGAATATATAGAAGAAGAATCCAATCTTAATCCAATAAGTAAAACAATCATTTCTAATAATTCGTTCATTTATAATTATGAAGTAATCACTGGGAATTAGTTAGAGATGTATAGCGAATTAAATAAAAATCCTCTCATTAAAATCAACAGTAATAATTGTATAAAACGGTTATTATATTGTTATAAGTTATTTATCTGTGCTGTAGCACAAACTGTAGTCTGAAATGAAATGTACACATTTATTAAGACAATAGATACATAAAAGACTCTAGACTGGTCTGAGTAAGCGTATTTTAATTTTATTATTCAAGTTCATTTAAATGAGAGATATGATGTAATTGACAACAGCATAGATCTTGGTCTACAAATACTACGTATACCTGATCAATGCCCATTATAATAAATAAAATAAAATTAATATACTGAAGTGCATCAAGTTTTAAAATTTGTATTTCAAGGTGTGGATTCACTAACTAGAGGTAACGCCATCAAGAGAGGCGAATGACAACAACTGTTTTATATATTTCATAAATGCTTTGAGAATTATGTTTCACTTAGATACTGGATTTGGAGAAAGAAACTCTCAGATGATTGGACTCCGAGAGTTGGTAGTTATGCATCTTGATAAGAGCCGTCACTGCATCATCAATCGACGGCAACTGAACCAACGCCATCTTACGATCCTTCCTGGAATTCAAATTAACAATCATCTATAATCCATTTCGTATTTGCACCTCATTATTCTAATCTTCCCACATACAATAGAATATCGTAGATAACATTTACATATAAATGAAGTAGTCAATAAGTTAAATGACGGTATTACTTACGGGAAAAATTTGAAAGCTTTGATTGCAAATCCTCGTTTGGTGAACGCTTCTTTAATATCCTCTTCGGACACGGTCGCTCTGTGAAAAATGTTTTTAGTCAACACGAGTTAAAATGCAAAAATGATTTATTGTAAAGCCATATTCCAAACAACTTACGGAATGTTAGACAAATGTAAAGTGGCGCTCGGCGGGTAAATATTTTGGTAATTTTTGCTTCCGGGTTTCTTAAATCTGTGAAGTGGGCTTTGCGAGTAATCCCTGAAAAGAAAATGAAACATACATAGTTGTTAAGGATATTACATATAAAAATAGATCCAGTAAATTGGACATCCATGAATCCAGCCATTCAGCCTCAGCCACTCATACACTGCTAGACTTAGATCTCCACAATGACTTTAAAACCACGTTTCGTCTTCTCTTATGTGGTCGCAATTCATTATATTGTTCTATAAGCAATGTGGCTGACCACTTCCATTTCTACACCTATTTTGCAATTTTAAGTGTCTTGTCGATAACTTTGGTCTTCTGGGGATCACCTCATTTCTGATATGATAAATAAACTTCAAGAATAGATTAAGTGACTTTGAAATTTGTTATAAGGCCCATCAATAGGCAGATCTCAGACCCATAGATAATTATTAGCCTTGTGTATTGTCTTGAAATAATGTGGTATCTTATAAGAGGATATAATACATCGTTTTTCAAACGCTATTCAGGCAAGTTTAATTTGACGATTTATCTCTTCCGAAAGTCTCATTTTCTTTCTTAATGTTCAGCCGACCTAAGTTTGTTCCAAAAAAATAGATATTATTAACAACTTCGCCGCAGACTGCTCTATATGTGGGTACGATCTTTTTGTCTAAGATTTAGATAGAGAGATGATACAAACTTCTTTATTCCATATTTTGGATTACAGTACCTAACATAGCCATAGCATACTATATCAAAATAGTTACCTGGTTAATCCAGCATCGGGCTGCCCTTCCTTAGGCAGCTGCACAGTTTGATGTTTGCTGAGCATAACCCGCATTGCTTTACCGAATACACGCAGCTTATCCATGTGGGTCATCGCTTGAAAATTTTAAAGGATAATTAAGTAAATTAATAAATGCATTTGTAAAATTTGTAACTAAATATTATACAGCTATATAGGATAACATACTGTATAGATTTTAAATGATCGTTCTATACAATTAATGCTGAAATTTATAATGCATACCTAAGTGGGCCTGGTGCGGCTCAGCCATTTGGATGAGGGCTGAATCCTTCTTGTTGTAGAGAATCTTTACGCGTTGCACATCGCCATATACACCTTAATATAAAACGTAGTATTAAAATAAAGCAATTTACAACATCTTGAATTATATGTCTATATCGAATAGTACTCCTATCTGTGCTGTATAATTTTATTGTTATGCAATAAAATCGATTTCACGAACACATCTAGAATTACATTCATCATTGCATAAATGTTACAAAGAATACTCAGAGGGTACTAAGCTAATAGAACTACATTGAACACTGAAATATACTTATCATTTTAGTAAGTAACTAAATGGCTGGTGGTAATATATTATACTAATTTTGTGAAATGGGACAGTCGGGAAATGATACAAGAAGAAAACAACTTCAAGCTCTAAATTGGTCACGTTAAGCTTTCGATTAATATGCCTTAGCGGTTAACAGCGAGCCTATGTTTGGTTGAGTATGTGTTTTTTTTATAGGAGAGTAACCCTCCTATAACCATCATATAAATATAAATAATTAATAAGTGATAATAAGCCGATCTTCCGTCCAAAGTATCCCTAATAATATACTTTACAAGTACGAATTTTGTTTATAGTTTTGTTCGATTAAATTAGGTATATATATGTTAAAAACAAGAAGGATATGAAGTGAACTTATTCTATTGTACTATAATCGGAATATTGTATCAATAACCAACTTGGAAGAGCACAATAATAAAATAAAGTATATTGGATAAACAATAGATATTTTTAGCTACAACTAGGGTGGTTGTCTGAAACACAAATTGTCAATCGAGTTAATAAAGCGTACAAGATTCAAACAGTGTTATCAAGCGAAGCTTCGACGTAGAATCGACAGATGCGGTTATCAGTATAGAAATCGAGAATGTTAGCTGACAATTTGTTTTCCAGGCGACAGAGCTCAGGAATAATATTAATGTTTTAATATAAAATACGGAATGTATGTGCACACGTACCGAAAAGGGTAAAGAGAGCGTCAGGCGTGACCATCTAAAACAATAGGAAAGAGAAAAGAGACAGTATTATAAATAGTCGTAAAAGATAATTATCTGACATTATAATATCTATAAATAAATTAGCAACTTATTTTTTAAGTGTTTAAGTATAATATATAGGTATAAATAGCCTGTAACGCCGATAATATTATTAGTATTGTGTATGCATTAGTTAATGTTTATTCATTTTGTGATCCCATCATCGAATAGCGTCTCGTGTAGGCGTTACTGACTATACCGTTATAGTAATTAATGCCAATATAACAGATTTAAATCATCAGTTGAAATTTATAGGCTTATAAACAGAACTCGATAGTCTATCTTGAATGAATATAATTTGGCTTTTTATAATGGCGATTCTTTAATCAAACGATCTAATAAAACAAAAGATTTATGTGTTGGTAGTTACCTCTTCATTTAAGTTTGACACAAGCAGGACTGTGGCCAACGGTAACGGTGGTGCAGTAAGGGCACGCAGCGCTGGGGAAGCCGAGGTCAGAGTCAAAGCCCCAAATGCGGGTAAACCGACTCCGCCGACGCCCACACCGTACGGCGATGCAAGACCAGAACCCAGGCCTAAGAATTGTGGCGTTAGAACACCGCCACCTGTTTAATAAACGATTAATTACTCTTTTATGTATAATATACGTACCTCTTACAAATACAATCGTTTTATCTTACAACTAGCCGTTCTCTAGTTCGTCTGCGTGTTATAGTTACTTTGGGCTAATGTTGACACTCTCAAAAGGAAAAAAGAGGATTTTGAAATATACTTCATTGGTGCTCCGCTCTTATTGGTCTTAAGTTTGAAGATTTATAGCCAATAAGCCTTCCTCGATGAATAAACTATCTAACACTTATATAATTATTCAAATCCGACCAGTAGTTCCTGAGAATAGCGTATTAACCAAACAAACAAACCCTCTAGCTTTATAATATTAGTTTAGGTATATTAAAAAAATGAATAGTTGAATCTCGAAGTTAAAATTAAACAAAAAATGTAAATATTCAACATTGAAGATCTCAAGCATTTCATATAATTCTGGTTTGTTTTACAATAATATATAACTATAATATATTCCAGCTGTAAAACATTTGTTTTAAGTTCGGTTAATAATACCGAAAGACAACATAAGCGGACAATGTTAAAGTGATGCTTGGATATAACAGTTATCTACAGTGCAGTAGAGATTTATATGGAGATATGAGCCACAAAGTATTTAAGCTTTGTTTTTATGAATTGTAAATAATTAAAATATAAGGTCATACGAATAACTTACAGATTCTCATCACAACATACGAGTAGTAAGTAAATTTCATCAAATAAAAAAAAAACATCTTGCGTCACATATATTTACAACGACTTAATATATTTGATAATAAAAAAAATTTGAAACTTAATAAATAAAACACGAGTTTTGTCAAGTAATTGAATAAGAGTAACTACATAATAAAGCAATGAAAAAATTATTTCGTTTTCAGAAACTAGCAACAGAACAAGAAAAGAGAAGAAATTTATATGCTATTACGTAAATAATTAAGTGCAAAATATTTGCTCTTAGGAAATCGGATCCTACAATCAATCCGGAAATTTCAGTGTACTCCAGGAACAAGATTTATTGTAGTGAAGACAGTTTTTACGCATACGTCGGATGCAAAACGAGAGTATCTACAAAACAGGGTACAGTTGAAGACGTAGCGCGGTGATCAAAGCGTCCAGGTGTCTGGAGTAGTAGAGGACTAACTCATCCTGGATGCGAGGGCCAAGGCGAGGCGTGCCCGCAGTGGCATCAACTCACTGGTCAACAGTTGATGGGCGTCACCGTCTCCGGATGGCAGCGTCGGGTTTGTGTAGTCGCGTGATTTATCATTGTTATATTTCACGTTGAGGCAGGTCATCTTTGAGTAGTCAATACGGAGCGTGCAACACCCGTTGTATATATTCTGACCGTCCAGGGCCTGAGAACAAAACAAACGAAAACATTAAAAGTCACTTGAACATTCTTTATTGAAACAACTTTTCTTATTTCACATGAACGAAATTGACGAGGAAATTATAAATCCCATCAAAATATACTCCCTACTTGAAAAAGTTTTATCTGTTCAACGAATGAGATCTTTCAAATTTGTACTGACGTAAAATTTTGATTGCAAATTTGAAATTTCATTTGATACTTTAATCATTTCACTGTGTAGTAAAAAAAAATTATATACCTAAATAGAAACCAGCTGAAATTACTTTTTTAATAACAACAAGGTGATGATGTACATGTTCACGGATGTATCCGTAACAAAGAAGAAAAATTCACGTTGTGAACGTGTCAAAATCGTTACATCCCCGGAGCAACTGTTATTTGTTTGCTCGCGACGCCTGCGGAAGGCTGATAACACCACATCGCGATAGAAAAGAGAATTAATTAAAATGCACCAGCACTCAACCCATTCCGGTGAACTTTATGCTGCTCGACGCCAGCGTGTACATAATATTCTTACAACAAAAAACACTAGTATGCCCATATTTCTTTACAGACACCAATATGCAGACTAAACCTCACAATCACGAGTTATGAGCATTTCTATATTACATTATATAACATCACTACCTGATATTTGCGACTACGCCTGAGTATTAACGACGTATAACCTCAATAACATATTTGATGTATGTACATAGAAAAAGAACATGAAAACCATATATCCTACTTGTAACCCACTTCTTCACGGTCAGAAAAAATCTATTTGTTCATTTTCGAAACTTTTATTAACATTAATCCTTTCAATATAACTTCCGGTTTTATAATTCTAAATCAAATTGATTAATTCAACCCATTAACAAAATAATTTTTGCCTTCCGACAAGAAAACCAGTTTTCGAAGAATGCAAACAATTTAAGGAATTAAAAGGATCTGTCTATATTCAACATAAAACGATGAACAGAACCTGTCTATGTTCTTTGAACTGACTATCAGGTTTAGATGGTATTTTCAATATCATATTAATACAAATACTATGTAGAGTTTAAATGACAGAAAAAATAACAAAGGACCTACGTTATTATAGAAAATTATCAAAATGTTTTTAATTATTTAACATTAAGGTGTAATAATGCAAAGAATTAATTATGTAATGTACATATTTACTTCATTTTTAAAGTAAATTTGATAGAATCGACTGTACACTGTCATCAATTAAACAAATTATGAGAGCACTAGGATGGTGTCTTTCAACCAAAAATAAACGTTTTGATACGTACTTGATAAGTACAATGTTCATATGCCGCTCTTATTTTATTCTCTTCAGATTATTAATAAACTAATATACCAAATTCCTTATGTACAGTCCTATAAAAATGTTTGGAACGTTTGGAAAATGGGAAGAAGTAAAAGTTTCGATGTCAGAACGCGGAATATTGGCTGTAGATTTAATAAATTTCTATTCTATATGCAAATGCGACCCCCTGATGTGTAGACGTGAATAGATTGGCTCGTTTAAAGCTTAACTTATATGGAAATACGAAAGGCACGTAAGAAAGCGTGGAAGAAGATCACTTCGATACGTAATTAGTTTTATAGGCCGTCGCAAAACCGAATTCGATTTTGATTTCGAATGCACGTGAAAAGCGTAAGCGACGGGAGTGAGTAATTAATTTACAATTCTAATATGTATTCCCTCGTAGCATAGAAGACATCGTTAAATAAGTTTTGAAATTCAAATGAGAGTATAATCTGTATTTCCGATTTTGTTTCATTTTCACAAATTTGCATTGATTGCTTCAGCAAAGTCGTATCTATGTGGTATAATAATTATACATTTGTATATCTATAGGTAAAAGCCAAATAATGACAATTAGGAAGTAAAGATTCTTCTTAGAGAACGCTAGTCGTGGATTCTCTCAAAACGAATAAAATGAAAAAGTATAAGAGGGCATGAAAGATTTTGAATTGCAGATTAATTTCTTACTTTTTTTATAAGCTTTTTGGAGGCACTTTTGAATTTAAGGAGGATTTATCGTGAGCAGTATTATTTAAAGATTACAATTTACTTGGTAAGGAATTTGTTTATTCAAATACTTTTTCAGAAAGATATTGTAAGTATTATTACATTATTTATATTAAGGGTTAGAAAGGGGTATACTGATTTAAGTTATATACGAGATTTCGTTTTAGAAGCGTGTCAAAGTTTACTTTAAAATCACTATGTATCATTAATATTTTGTGTTAATCATAATTATACAGATTTATAACATTTAGACAGTTAGCAGGTACATGATATCCACATAATCAAAAAATTATATTTCAAACATCAATTTCACTATATCCTATTTGCATGTAACAGTGCGTAACAGAGCTTTCTTTGTTGCGTTTCGTTTGGTAAGTGAAAGCGCTGGAGGCCCACCTCGCCCCCCCACCCGGCCATTCTCCTCAAATACAGGATGGCGACGCACTTGTGACTTCCCAGTGTTACTAGTGTCGACGGAAGGCAGTGATCACTCAACATCAGGTGACACGCCTGTTCATTTCCCTCCTATGATATAAAAAAAAAACATTTTTTTACTTATTACAGGTTAATTAATACTTATCATATACACAGTTATCTTCTGTCTGTGTTATTATATTGAAAATACTTTATTAATCGTATAAAAGATTTTTATGGCCTCAAAGCGAACTATAATTACGGTAATAAAAAGAATAGTTAAGATAATGAATTATTACAAACCTATTTGATAATGGAAACTCTTTCATTTTTGGCAACTTATTCTTTGAAATGCAAGCTCCCTTTACATTATAGTATATAAAACAGAGTTGATATAATTTATGCTGATTTATAGAATTCAAATGTAATTCTAAATTCAAAACTGCTATAGTGCTTAAAGTAGGAAGTCCTTTTACTGAATATACACAATAAATAAAAAAAACATGGACGAATGAATATTATTAGTAGAGCTTCACTGATTTCAATTCTTCTCACCACAAAACCCATCGGGTATAACATTGAAATATTAACAAACGTACCAATTTCAAAAATAACCTAAAAGCCTGTTTCAATTTTTATTTTAAGCCAGATGCCGTTTTGTTGACCGACAATGAAACGGTAAATAAACATTCCAAATTACAGTAAACACGCCAAAAGAGCTCAAATGAGCTATCTCGGCATCAACGTAAGACGTAACAAGTGTCCTCCGTATCTCTTAATCACGTCCCCGGTAATTGTTTTATCTTTAGCTCGTTAGGACTCGTTTAAGCAAAGCCTTCTTAGAGAAGGATTAAATGCGGTCCGCCTTAATCCACCCCCCGTTACTAATTCTAGCGGTTTTTCTACAGAAACCAGATTAACGTTTTCTTTGCACGACCTGGTCTTCTCGCGTTTAAGATTTATAAGCTCTCGCATAGATCATAGTGCTACTTTTATAGTTGAAAAGAATACATTCACGTGAACGTATCTCATTTTTATCAGGATCAAGTGACAGAAACCTTAATGAAAATATTACGGCTTCTTATACATTTTCTACATTATTTCATCTGATCTCCCAACAAATAACTGGTAGATCAAATAGAAACCGAGCAGAAACAAACCCGATAAACGTTTCAATTAAGAGCACTTTAATTGATTGGTTAAGTAATGTTGCAGTGAACGAGCGAGCATTTGCTCGATTAGTCACGGATAAAAAGACAAATTATCAAACAAGAGCGGTAAGCCTTAGCCGTTAAAAAAATATCATTAAGAGAGAGAGAGATAAAACAAAAGCTTTTACTGCAAATAAAAATTTGACAAAACTCAGTATATTTCTCATATTAATTATTTCGCCTTTTGATCACGATATCGAAAAGCATTTCAACGTTTTAATGGATTTAAAAGTGATGAGACCGCGATAAATTGTATTTTGATTTTTGTTAATGTTAAAAATATGGATCTGAGGAACTGGTATAAGTGGTAGGTCACCACAACTTTATGCATTGCCAGTAGTGGGTATTATAGATAGAGAAAAAACGATAGCAAATTGAAATGGTATACGGTAAGTTGCAATGATTAATTATTTTGTGGTAACAGATTAAATTTATCTATATCTTCACACACACATATAATAGGAACGTAAATGTAACGTACCTGTACTTTCTCGATTTTCATGAAAAAAAAAATGTTACAGGTGTGTAGGAATAAGTAATAAAATACATTTTTAGAGATGTTTGTCTGTCTGTCCGTTTGTATGAACACGCATCACTGTTTTGGGTTTAAAAATAATAAAGTTTTGGGTTCACAATAAAACCTCATAAAGCATATTCTCGGGAATATCTTAGTCTTTGTTTCATTAAAATCTGTTCACTCTATCAAAAATTATTGTCATTTGAATGACGGCTCGAGTTAAGTACGAGAGAAAAGTAGGTAAATAAATGAACGTAATTCATTCAAATGTGAATTTGTTTGTTTCTATGCTTTCATTTCTTATCTACTAAGTCGGTGCATGTTATCTAAGGCTTAAGAGAGGATATAGACCTTCCACCCAAAAAACTGCTACTATTTCTGTTGAATAAATCCATCAGATCTAGATTAACGCAAATAAAACCGCGAACAGAAACTAGTTAGAATATAAGACATATTTCTAACCGATATTTATTAGATCTATATTCTTTTATTATTATTTTATCTAAGTGTTCATCATTCTCCTTTAAGTGATTGATATGACTAAATGTCGAACTGAAATAGAGTAACGATAATCCAACAACCGCGCCCACTTGTCATACTATACGAATTTGCTTTGGAATCGAACACTAAATTGGCCTTAAATGTATATTGTGAGTTCATGAATAATGAAGTCTACGTTTGTGACCACGGAGGGTGTGAATCGGTTTTATCTATGAACAATAACATTGTTCGGTAGTTAATGACATTGTTTTACCAGCCCTAAACGTAGTGGGCGTGTGATGGTAAAAGGGAAAATATGTAGGAAGTCCAAACCACGCTCGACATTTTTTTTTTAAATATACCTACAATAATAATAAGTTCTAGGAATAACGAACAAAAGTATTTTACATTAAAACTTAATGATGTAAAAGTTCATGTAGTTTGTATGTTAATGATAGAAGTATGAGTAGATGGCGAAACGTGCAAAATTAAAAACGCCCCAAATTACTGTACTGTTTGTATAGAGAAATTTCATATTAAGTTTGTCATATAATTAAATATACATATTAGGGGTGTGCGAATATCGTTCGAATCGAATCGAATCGAATATCAATATTCGATTCGAAATTCGAATCGAATAATTCGAATTTTCGAATTATTCGAAAAATTTCGAATAATTCGAAAAATTTCGAATAATTCGAAAAATTTCGAATAATTCGTAAAAATTTCGAATAATTCAAGAGTTTTCGAATAATTCGTGAATTCAGGGGGTATTCTAGTCTAGAAGCACGAATTTCAGGTAATTTTTTGAAGTGCCGTATAAAAAGCAATCAATATTTTTACCATCCATTTTTTTATAAGTTATTTATTAACATTTCATTTACAAGAGTACAGAAAAAAAATAAAAAACTTGGAAATTCAAAAAATTAGCAGTTGATGAAGTGGGGGGGGGTCTCAAAAAATTGGCACGTGACCATGCCCACGATTCCAACCCTCCTAGCAATCGGAAATAAAAAAATCAAAATGATTATTAATCTAGAGTAATGTCGCTATGGCATGAACTAGGGAAAAGTTGAAAAATTTTTTTTCACAAAATGGCGACCGCTTGAAAAAAAAAAATTTTTTTTGTACTTTTTTTTTTGACATTTTCGATTTTTTTTAAAATAGTAAAAATTAAAATTGGGGGATGGTCCTAGTTCATGCCATAGCGACATTCCTCTAGATTGATAATCTTTTTTATTTTTTTATTTCCGATTGCTAAGAGGGTTGGAATCGTGGACATGGTCACGTGCCAATTCTTTGAGACCCCCCCCCCACTTCATTTAAACTTTAAATAAAATGTATATTGACTGTTAAATTTTTAATCGAAAATTGAAAATAAGAAACCCAAAAAATTTTCGGATTATTCGAAAATTTTCGAATTATTCGAAATTTTTCGAATTATTCGATATTTTTCGAATTATTCGAAATTTTTCGAATTATTCGAGAACTTTCGAATAATTCGAATTTTCGAATTATTCGATTCGAGTTTCGAATCGAATATTAATATTCGATTCGGAACGAATAATTCGTAAGTTCGAATTATTCGCACACCCCTAATACATATATATTGAAAATTTGTTTATTATATTAAGTCCTTACAAATAAAATTAGCGTTTTGTCAAACTAGTCACTTTGATTAAAAATATCTATATATATATATATATATTATAATATATTTTAATTACCATTTTTTTTTTCATATTTGGAATATTTCTTGCAAGGAAAAAAGTTTAATTGCAATAAGGTGGTACATACCATCTTCAAAGATTTTATCGATTCTCGCTCTCACAATTTTTTCAGCAATAGGATTAATGAACTTTCTTGTTTAGGGACTCTCTTCGATATATTGAGTATATTTATATTTCTGACTTTTTCCATATAAAACGCTAATTTAATATGCAATAATATACAGTTGTACTACATAAAATATAATATTACGTTATTATCCGTTTCAATAAATTCGCTTTACCATTTGTAGGTCGCTGCCTGAGTACAGACTTCACGCACTGGAATTTCGATGAGTGATCACAAAACTAACATATCGGTAAAAATTTATCAACTTTAAGCAAAATTTAACGTCCGTTATTAAAATATTAA
This sequence comes from Antheraea mylitta, assembly GCA_014332785.1. Classification (NCBI taxonomy): domain Eukaryota; kingdom Metazoa; phylum Arthropoda; class Insecta; order Lepidoptera; family Saturniidae; genus Antheraea; species Antheraea mylitta. The sequence goes on along the minus strand of JACEII010000038.1, from coordinate 1,510,182 downwards.
AAAAATATATCAAATGATTCAAGAAATATTAACATTAACTTTGTATAACGTTATATTATGATGACGTACGTGGATATATTATCTTATTTAAACAAAACGTACAATTATTATACGGAGATAAATCTAAATATTTTTGTAGGTCTTTGGAACATCTGGCACGATTCTGAAAATTCTCTAGCTTATTAGCTATAGAATATATTTATACCCACATGAACACTGAATGTTACGAGCTATATTTTATTCTTGCTAAATGTTATATTGTTGTTAATGGAAACACAATTACCGGTTGTTACTCACATATAATATTTTCGTCTATTTATCTGAAAGTTAAAACTAATAGCAGCAATTAAGCTATCATCTACTCGATCTACCTATAAAACATTAGTTTATGCTATAAAACAACCAATTTTTCAAAAGTTTAACACAGCTCAAGGCGCAAAAGTGTAACATCTCTGACGGTAACATTGTTTAAGCACGCCTTTGTGTTGACACAAAGATCGCGGTTAAACCTCGCCGCAGTGCAAAGTGCAATTTTAAAATGTAAACAAAGCGCACGTCTTGAGTCCATAAACGCAATCTCGGATTTTAACCTTATTGAACCTAGAGGACAAAATAATCCTGCCCTATTTACCGCGGTTATATGAAAATATGAATTTTACTTTATTTGAAAACGGAATGAGGTTATGCTGTGTTAAATATTCTTATATTTATTCAATAACCGGACTATATACACTATTTCTGAGAATGTTATATATAGCTTTTCTGGTTTAAAGATACACTAGTTGACGGCTGCAACTTCTTTTTAAAGAAAAAGCTATTATTGCTATGACACATCTATGAGTATAGATACCATAGGCGGAGTGTAAACATGATTGTTGGCGTGGCGACGCAAAACGCGAACTTTGCACTTTTAACGAAAATCTCAAAAACATTTATGACCCTATCTGTATAAGCATAAGATTCAAACTGTTTAGTCGGCAACTCGTACCGATGACCTAGCCGCCCCTAGATAAATGCCGCCAAACATCGCACTTAGTTGAAATTTTGACTTTCGTATTTAATAAAAATGAATATTTACGTAATAGTTATTGTATTATGCAACAAATTTGTAATGCTTTATCTGTTCATTGTGCCATAACAGATTCCTGTCATAATCTTTTCTTTTATGCATATAATTTATAGAAAACAATTTCGATGTTTCACATCTGCCAGGCGTCTCGTCACGGATCACTTTTTTATGCGAAATAAGTATCTTATTTAGGATGTCCTTCATTATGTCAATTGCATATTTTAGGTAGTATAATCTTGTGTTCCAAGTATATGAGTTCAAAATATCTTCCAACGCAAATACCATTTTATGAACCTACGGTCTAAACAATCAAAAGCAAAATACTCTTTATTCAATTTAGGCCCTGAAACGGCACTTATGAAGGTCAAAAGTACCACCGGTTAGGAATACAGTCCAGGTATCGAAAAAACCGGCACGAAACTCGATCTGGTTTATCTTTTCACAATACATTTGTTTTATATAATTACAATACAACACAATATAACAAAAGTGGGACTAATTCCTATAAGGTAAACCACAAATAGTGTTGTTAATACGTATTGTCAGTGACAGCTTCTACTAGGTTATGGATGTGACAACGTTGCGTGAATCACTCTGTTATCAATCATAACTCACTGATGGAACGGCGAAGACTGATTAACGGCGGCCAACTATCACGTCACTAATAACTAATGCCGACTGGTATACTACAATATAATGTCTCCTTGAACTTTATTATTTCATCATAATATATTTATTGCTAAATAAAATAGAAATACAATATCATAGAGAATTATATCCATATAAAAAAAATAAAAAAATGTTTTTTAAATGTACATGGCCATTTATATTATGTTATTTAACGAGAAAATACGAAAAAAAGTAATTGTTTCTCTCGGTTGAATTAGACAGTTGAAAAAGTATTAGTTTTGCAGTTATAGTTATTTAAAATAATTTTATTACATCATTTCAACTAAAGTTGAACACTTATCTAAATATAATTTTAAACACCTTTGATTTAACTAATGAAAGTTGAATGTAAAAATAAATGTATTGCCAATGTGCGTCTGTAACGACCTTTTCATAAAAGTATGTTTTCTATTAAACAAGAACTTTGGATCAAAATATGTCACAAATTTTGTAATTGGTCCAAGTATTAGTTACAGTTTTAAACCAGAAAATGATATTACTTATATTAAATCTACGGTGTACTTTTTTATTTTCTAACTAACGTGAATAGTTTTTATTACATAGCCGATATATAATATCATTCCTCAATAAAATGTATTAAAAAAGATTTTTTGTAACGCAACTGGTAATTTCAGAGGTTACCACTTTCATACAATATATCTTTCGAGTTTCATAATAGTAGCACATTTTAATACAACAGGATTTAAAAAAGCAGTAACATGTGATCTTACATTTTTAAAGGATCTCAATACTCAACTTACTATACCATCTTCTACGACATATAAAATCGGGCGCATTAAAATCATACATTTCGTGTCTACGCGCATAAGCCGCCCCCTGAAAAGATTTGATGGCGAGGTTAGAGATTTATGTCAAGGATCATAGAGGCCGGGATCGGGGGATTTCAGCGCTCCTAACATCCGACTGTGCCCTTTGTGGCTGGAGCACTATCCGGCTTCACTTCACTTTGTACCTCTTACTTGTGGTGCCACTTACATCGCGGGACGTTTTAATTCCATTTCGAGAAAAGTCCGCGACCAGCCGATACACCGAGTTTATGTGAAGACTCGAGAGGGTTAGACAAGGTCAACTTTTTAACGCTAGCGTGTAATGAATATTGCCTATTAGTGTATGGCATACATTTCTGTTAAACTTAAGTACATGCCTAATGATAAAGATAGTAAATATATGAACTTAATATTTTTCTGAGTAGTTTCTGATTTATATGACATGATGAAAATTATAAAATATTTGTAAATATACTGGCTTTATTTACAAGAACCAATCAACAAGTAATAAAGGTACATACCTGATTAATCAAATAGCAAAAATCAAACCTAGTCTATAATCGTAATTCATGCAACTGTTAACCAATAGATTAAACAAAGCCATGCTTTTGAATGTTATTTAAGAACCGATTAACGATGCGACAGTTAAAAACTTGTTATATAATATTTAAAAAAAACATATTAATAATGCAATACGCGCTTTTATATAATGTATTACATAATCGGTATTATTAAATATAAATAATAATAAAATAAGCATGAAGGGTTCTGGAGTAGAAACTACGCGCTCGTTACCTCCTTGCTTCTGAGTAGTGAAGTTACGATGTTAGATCTGTTAACGAGTGCCAGACTTATTACCGCCACGTCACAGGCGACATAATGCGACTCACGAATACATTGTTATTACACTATTAATACTTAATGTACGTTCACAACGGCATCTTGAAATTTATATTCTTACTTTTGTCGATTTTTATTTTCTATCTGTGATAATCAACTGCCTAACTGCTAAGTTGTGAACTTAATCATATTCTTCATATTTAGTCAGAAATAGATAATTATAACAAATAATATATATAATGCATACATCATTAAAAGTGTAATGCATATTTAAAAAATACCATTTTACGTAAAATAAATAATTAAAAAGATCATTTATTTTCTATGAAATATATCTAAGCCAACGTAGATGAAGAAATAGGAAATTTAACTCTATGGACTTTGCACATAGGGAGCATAGATAAAAAAAAAACATGTTTCTAATATTTTCTTGGCTAGCGGCCATACATGAGTTGAAAATCTGTTGCCCAACATTATTCGTATGTGTGTTCCGACAGATTTACTTAAGAACAATCGTCCTCTAAGTTTAGCTTCTTACCATCTTAAGTCTCATCGTAACTTAATAACAGATGACTTTGTAATACAATGCTAAAACTTATTGAAAATAAAGTAATTTTAATGCATTGCTAAGATACCACATTATAATACAATAATGAAATTGAAACAATAATATAATGTTGAAGCAGTTGCAATGTTCCGTAACTAGAAATTGTGTTCTATTACGTCCAACTCTAATCATAGCCGCTGAGTTGATGGGACTTAGCGTTGCTAAGTTTTCACCACTCCGCTTGCCGGTGATATCTCAATTTCACGAAGGGTTTCCTGCTTCCGAACATTAATTTATTTACCAAGGTACAAGCGGACAGCGTATGAAGCAATAAATAACAGATAATCATAGCATCAGTTCATTTCGTTGATAATTTCCACTTTGAGTACGCTTTTATTCTGTAACTTGTACCAGACAAAATAAGCTCCACAGGAATTGGGCGTAAAGAGCGACTAATTAGGACGAATAGTCGACTCGCTATTGTAGAATTCATTAGCGAATGGTACCCGGGCCGCGACAATGGTATTACAGACAAATTCGACAAATTGATAGAGACTAACTACTATCTAACAAATACGTTCTCTAGTATTACGTATACAGTTTGTTGAAACGGTTAAAAAAATGCGATACATCTCATGCAAACAAAAAAATCTTGGCAATCATATTCATAAACTGAGTTTGCGGAAGCCACAAAACGAAATTTAATTTGCCCTGAACGCTGCATCAGAAATAAAGTTAAAACAGCCGTTGCAGTAGGCGGCAGTACGCCAAACTTCTAACGCAAATGAATAGCGAATGGGAAAAGTTGGGCCGAGAAAAATGATGTCCTACTCGGCGAGCCGAGGGTGGACTATTGTCGTCGTGAGCTCGCGGCTGCCATGTTGTTTTCCGATATTATTGTTATTAAATACACATAAACGTTCTGTTGTTATCTAACCTTTTTTGTGTAAATACAGAATAAAAACTTTTTATAATAGCATACGACAGAAATCAGATTATTGTAATTACTTTTACTTGCATTTAAAGTACCTACTGATTATTATAATCATGTATTTTTATGTTATAAAACAGTATTAAGCTGTGCCGACGCCTGTGCTATTGTTTGATTTTATGTGTTATAGTCTATGTATATATCTACACTCATCTTTTTGTAGTAATCAGTTCAGTGATGTAAAAGTTGATATACTATTATGCTATCTAGCGAAAACTAAATAAGGAAGGACATATATTATTTTTCATGAAGACACATTTAGGTGTACCAATTTCGGTGGTCACATATACACTGTGATAGATATAGGAGACAATCACTTTAATTATATAATAGATGTGATCGTAGGCGTGAGTAGTTCCAACACCCGTAAATCATATCATATGTGAAATAATAACACTGGTACCATCATTCAAATATGAGGTTTAAACAGTGAAAACGAAACTTGAAAGAGAAAGATCAAGTTATAGAGAGAGATTAATTCTTAAGGGATATATTATACATATTAGGACAATAATATAGTTGTCATTATAATTTTAACTACCAGTATGAAACTATTATTTACATTATAGTATTTCAAATGTGAGATAGACCAAGTCCTTTCATTTCCAGATAGTAGGAAATCGAGTCATTAAAGCGAATGAAACGTGCGCCAATACAAACTTTGTTTTATGGTTTTACTTTACAAACAGTTAAATAAAAACAAAAAAGTCTTTGGTACTTACTGTTTTCGCCGTTTGCGCCGATACGGTGTCTGGATACTGAATAAGGGCTTGGAATGAATCTGAAACAAAATACATTTTTGTATTAGTACTACAAACTTGAAACATAAATTTTCATAATAACAATGAAACGTAAAACAATTTCATAATCAACGCGACAGCGTTTTGAATAACTACATTCAAAATGTACTTTATTCATTAAAAATAGTGTGTTTTGTGGAGCAATTAATAAGTCCTATTTTATGATATTAAAATTACTATAATACATGCTAATACTGGTTATATCACCAATATTTAGTCTTGTATTCCCTTATGTTTGTATATCTTCTTGTATTGTTAAGTATCTTAAAGAATTTATGATATCAATTTTCTTTCACTAGAAGCTCTAACAAGGTTATATTGGGGTTTACATGGTACTGCTATCCAGTCTTTAACTCCGCAAAAGTTAATTAAAAGAAATTAAATTGCACCACAGATCTTTTGAACTCCATTTTAACAAGTAATATAGCTATAAGCATATTCTGCTGGAAAAATAAATATCCATAGAGGCCAAACGTGTAAACTTAATTTTTTTTTCTTATATATTAGATGTTATTAATTGTAGTAAACAACATTGAAATCGTTTATATTTATTTTAATTTTTTATACAGTTTCCTAATTCTGATTTAAAATTTTCTCAGAAAGAATGTTACCAACATATAATATGTCTATATCTTTTTTGACGCCAATAAATTTTGTTATTATATTTATTTTACAACTTGATATTTCTTGAAGAGATATTAAGACTCCAAGAAAGGAACCTCAGGACATATATATCAATAGAGCCAGTAATAGCCCCAATATAGTCGGTTGTCGAGTCTATTTACTACAACAGTATAAGCGTTAAATCCTCTAATATAAGGCACGATCCCAACGATCATTGCCGTCCTTTGGGTAAGAACATAAATTCACGTTTTTAGGAAACATTGAGCGGGAGACGCTGCAACACCTGTGCTGGCCACATAAGGTACTATTAGACCGTGTCGCTTCAACTTTCATGGGCTAAGTAAGGGCCGTGATGCAAAACGACTTTTCCCGAAAGGGATTTTATAATGTTTTGCTCTCAAAAATAAATTACAGGTTCTGAGTACTTATCGCTGGTTCTTTTTTAAGAAATTATAATGAAATACTTGTATTACTTTACTAACTAATACTTATAATACTTGTATATAAATTACTAATAAGCAAATTTGAGTTTATTTATTAGGTTGTCATGTCATAACCACTCTACCAAACTTCACGTTTTACCCTATAAAATGTATTTTACCCGGAAAGGCAACTCTACATTAACGAGTTAGAGCTAATAATGTAATAAAATTCCAAAGGATAAGTATTATTTTATTGTAACACGACAACATACACAAATAAGCAGTATAAACCAATAATATCCATCCACCATCAATTCAAATCAACATTCTATCAACAATTGTCTCTGTAAGTTATTTTAACTTACTCTATTGAGTCCTGGATGAGTAATGGCTGATCCCAAAAGGTGACAAACTAAAAAAGAGACGCAGTGACGTGTTTATCACGGTGCGTATGTCAGTTTAGTCCCAGTCGGGTACAGATCTGAACTACTCCGTTTAATTAATGGATATACATAGATTGATCCCCGAGTGTGACAGGTCCAAGCGTGCCACTATTTTAGATGTACACCTAGTATATGGTAGTTGGGATACAACCTGACAAAATCCTCATGCCCTACGGGGTAGAACAAAAGGAAATCTATAACATTAAAATTTATACTTTAAAAGTATTATTTTCATAACATTTCAACCATTCCTAACGCAACGTCAAATAATCTGGTTATATAATAATACATAAATAAAGAATTACACATAATTCTAATGTCGAATGAGTTTAAAACTTTGTTTATATAACTCGTGGACTTTAATAATGATTTTTTTATAAACTACGAAGTACATAATACCTACATATATAAATGGTATATAACTTTCATTATATCTTATATTTTTATGTAATACTAGCTCATACCCGTCATTCCGTCTGGGTTATTTATTATTTTAAGAATATATTTAATGTACAGAGGAAATAGCATTTCAAAAATAAAATGCAAAAATATACTTAGCTTTACATTTTTTGGTAAACATTGTTATTTACTTCTCTTCAGTCCATAGGCCCTATACGGCTTGCCCAGCCTCACACATCACTGAATGTGTAGTGCTTACTAAGATCTCAGTTGCTTAAAACTTTAATAACTTTATATCGTAATTTTTTTTTCAGATAGGGATAGGTCCATGGTGTAAAACTCAAAAATAATTATAAAATCTATCTAGTACGTTTCGCATAATAATGGACAATGAAGACCTTTATTATTTCATGTATATTAGAAAATTAACATGGAATTAATAAAGTTTAATTAATGAAAAATGTTACTAAAAATATGTACAATTAAAAATATATTCACAATAATTTAGTGCTGAAAATCGCATTAAAAGTTTGTAGATTAATTTATGTTCATTGAGATAGAAGGGAAGTATAACAAAAACATTATCCCGTTACCTATTAGTACCCAGAGACCCGTTTATTTCACTTACTGTTAACAGTCTTCTAACACCTATAAAATATAGAAAGTAGAACCACTCAAGGCAAGAAAACGTCGGCGTAAATTAAAAGTAACGCACTGTCTCCTTCATACATAGTTAAATACTCTTTAAGGCCCCATATTTTCTTTGGGTGAGCCATTTGGGAACGTTAAATGGAATGCATAAAAGGCTTACGGCAAATTGGAGTTTTTATGTAATTACTTTGTGAATAAGCAAAAAGAGTATTATTTTAAGTAAATATAGTGACTGTTTTTACGTAAGATTTTGATCACACTCTTATATATAGTCTTTAACATGTTTTAATACATATACACTTAGTATTTCTTCTTACTTATTAAATTATTAATTATGAATAACCAAAAAATCTCTTTTTAACCGACTTCAAAAAAAGGAGGAGGTTATCAGTTCGACTGTATGTTTTTTTTTATGTTTGTTACCTCATAACTTTGGACTGGATGAACCGATTTTGATGATTCTTTTTTTATTTGAAAGCTAGTGCTTCCCGCGTGGTCCCATTTTTATTATTATATTAACCAAATTAAATAAAACATATGAATATGTGTGCTGCCTAGAGATGTATTGGAAGTCGGTGCCAATCGAAAATCATATCATCTACATAGATACAAAGGCACCGACTTCCAATGCATCTCTTGGTAGCACACATATTCATGTTTTATTTAATTTGGTTAATTTGATAAACATTTATTTTCCGGTTTTTAGAGCCTTATTTTTATGCCTCTGATTAATATTGAAGTGGGTTAATTCTTTCTTTTCAAAATTTACTTTATTTACAATTTTGTTACATTAACAAGCACTTCACTAATTTTAATCATTAAAACTTCTATTGATTGATAAAAATATAATATAAAATAGCTATATATAAAAATGTTTCAATGTAATTAAATAGAATATATTATTTTCAGCAACAATTGAATCTATTTTTAAAGCATGCGCTAACAAAAGAAATATGTGTTTCCTGTTTCATATTTTATTTTTATACACGGATTGTAACTGTTAATACGGTGTTATTAATATATATTCTACGTTCTTTTATTTCCTTACTAGCTAGTGGCTGCAACTTCGTTCTAATGAATATGATATTGTTGTTTATGAAAACTACGTGTTTTAATTAGGAACTGTCTTTTATTTATTGAAGTTTATTGTTATTATTATAGCCTTTGTACCGAATTAGATAAAACCACAATAAAAAATTCTCGTCTGCCAATTTTGTCCAAGTCAGTTCAGTCGTTTCGGACATCAGTCCGTACAAACGACAGACATTTTATTTGTATCTACAAATTATTATCTATACATAACATATATTTAATCACCAAACTTTATGATTTATGTATTTATACATTAATTAATTCTCGTCTGTTTATCTAACTGAAATTTTCTAAATATTGAAGAGTTAACTCAATAACCTGTTCTGATTTAGCGCAAGATATTCAAATCTCAATCAATTCGCGGCGCGCGCGGCTCTTCATTACGTTTCATTAAAAATTCAACGAAACGAGCAATTACTTTCTAGAATATTTAAACGTCATTGCCTGCGTAAACACAAGATGGAAGTTATGGTGGGATTAAAATTTTGTAATCCGCATTTTGTTGTTTTAAATAGGTACCTACCGCCGTGTTCATAATAAATGCCGTAAAGCCGCGTCGCGTCGGCGGCTGGCTACTGTTTATCTCTGTATTATTATTATGTCTGTCAAATTTAGCAATATTGTAAATAAACTCGGAATTAATAAAATTTCATATAGTGCAGTCACTAAAGCAAAATACACTCCACAAGTCCCATCGCCTTTTCACCGTTAAATCCAATTAAAGTATTTTTTTATTTTAGCCGAAATTCCCGTCAACGATGATTTTGATATTCTATTCCTCAATGTATGCTTGCATTTTAGTTATGTCAACCTTGCATGCGTTTTCTACTTATGTATTTATACGAGGTATTTGAAACCCTTACAGTAGTTATTTTTGCATTATGAATTACATGATAGATTTTCTCCTCATCCATTCTTCGTTTAGTGTTAATTTCTTATCTACATAAATATAATAATAGAGATATGTTATTGTACGCGTTTCACGTAAAAACTATTGCATGGATTTCAATCATTTAGTTTTATTTCTTGAATATTTGATCATTATCTAAAATAATATGTATTACGATATCTTTATCCAACACGAAGTTATTAAAGTTTTAGGAAACTACAATTTTAATAAGCACTACACATTGAACCATGTCATTTGTTGTCGTGGAGAAGTGAGGCTAGAGGTGAAGTGCACATACGCAGGAGTGAAAAAGTAAACGGATAACAGTATTTACAAGAAATAGGTAAAGTATTCTTTCAATTTTTTTAATGTTTTTCTCTCTGTACATAACATATTTGTTTAAGTAAACAAATAATATAGAGGATGTACCATCAACTAATAATAGATGAAAACCGATAGTCAATCTCGCGAAAATGATACGAGATATGTTAAACATTGTTGAAAGAAAGTGTGGAAGTATAAAGATCGAACAAAGCATAGGACCTGAGATGATACGCAGCGACGCATCAAATCCTTAATTAAGGGAGTCCAACAACTATATAGACACAACACCTACCACAAACAGGGTACGCATAATAATTGTAGCGGTCTGCTACACCTTAATAAAGCCAATCAGGGTAGTGGAGGGGGCGACGGGTGCGGGAACCACGGGGGGTAGGATTACGGCGACTCCGCGCTCTTCATTGAGATTTGTTTCGGGATTAGGAGCGCGTTTGATGGCAACCTCCATCAGGTTAGCCGAACTCTTATCAACATGTAACCGCCATTATAAACATTTTCTCCCCATATTCAATATTAACACGATATAAACTTAATATTCATCTAGTGAACTTTGACCGGAGTCTTGGAAGTAACACTCTTAGAACAACACGAATCAAAAGTTCTGTAACATTTATGAACGATTAGAGTTGTAAGAACTTTTTACGTAACACTCATAAATCTATACTTCTATACTAATATTATAAAAGAAGTAGAGTTTGTGATGTTGTAAAGGGTAATCTCAGGAACTACTGGTCCGATTTGAAAAATTCTTTCAGTGTTATATAGCCCATTCATCGAGGATAGTTATATTATCATCACGCTAAGACCAATAGGAGTGGATCACCAATTTAGAATGTTTTAAAAGCGTTTTCTTCCTCTTGAGAGCTTCCGCTGCGTGTTAGCGTAACTATTCCACGCGAACGAAGTTGCGGGCAGAGGCTAGCATATGAATAAAATAAAATGAAACAGTCGAAAGGAATAACATTTATTTATTTGCAAACATGTATTTTATGAATGTATTTAAAGTGAAAGAAATAGTCAAGACTGATGATTTTCATGAATGTACTAAATATGAATGTTATTTCTATGTTCAAGGTGATATTAAATGCATATGTTTACGGTAAGAAATACAGAGCTATATAATGTTGAGAGAAAAATAATTATAGTTACTATTGCGAAACATGCACAGCTATAAAAGGATACTTTCGCTATTAAATCTAATTTACCAGGTGAGTCGGCGTATTGGGAATATCGAAAACGAAAATGGGAACGATGTATGCGGTTTATTCACTCCCCAAGAGACAAGATAATTGAAATAAGGATTTATTCGTTTCGGATACACCTACATATGATCTATTTCGATCTAGATAGGGAGTGTTTTGCGTCAAATGAATCCGATATAAACACCGAGAGCGCTTGATTGAATCGCATGTGAGCGTACCGAGATATGCATATTGAATAAAATCATTTAGATTTTACCAATGTCACAGAGAAATTTTGATTGTGCATTCAAATATACACTAGTATTGTCGAGAATGAAAAAATATATTAACAGAAAATACAGCTGAAATACAGACCATTCAAAATTTCGACACGGTAATAAAATGAAAACATTTTTCAGGAAACACAATATTTTCCGGTTCGTTTGTTGTTTACAGAACAATTTACAAAAATTACAATACGTACGCCTGTACGCCAATGTTTCATGCTCGAATGAATATTCAGAAGGAAAGTGGAATACGGGAAATAGTGTAGAGACAAAAGCTTTTATAATTGGACAGTGATGAATACGGTAAAAAAGCAAACGGCCGTTTGACATAGTGTAAGTATGGAGCAAGTGATGCAACGTTCGGAAATTGGAAATGTTGCATTAACGGAGACGCCGTCACGATACCGAAAAGTTATGAGCGCATCTGTACTGTTTACCATCGAGCCGCTTGCTCTCATCCAACAGAGTACATTCCTACTTTATACCAGAACAAAACCGATTAACTCAAATGGCAAATACAAATGAGATTCCGTTTCGATAACACTATGAAATATTTTGCTTACTTTTCAAGAATAATAAGATTTTATAAAACATTTCTAGTAAAACGATTCAGTACAATGGTAGTTTATTAGTATATTATAGTTCGTAGACATATATCATTCTAAGCGTATCAGCGATCTTTGAATGATATTTTGATTCAGTATAAATTGGTTTAGTAAATTTGAGAATTAGTCGTGGATAAGAAAACAAAATCAGTAATGATCTTATATCAAGAGTTTCTCTTATTAGTATATTCAAAGTAATGGAGCAGAACGGTGTTGTAATATAAACAAGAATAGTAATGTGTCGATTTTGTTATCGAAGGTAATAGTCGTTAAAATGTGAAAATAAAGTTGATTTGAGATTCGAGCTAGGAACAGGTACCAGTATAATTAGCCAAGAGTGAGCAACCGCACGCAGCGTGCCCGCTAGCGCATGGGAAGCTTATCAAATATGTACCGTGCCTGCCTACCTCCTGTGTGTCGGATTTATTTAGGATATGCATGAGGGTACGATTTAAATTTTAAACGGGTTGCGCCCTTGGATTTCTGCCCTGTTTTCGTTTAGTAAATCTATCAGGATAATACGACGTAGAAATTAATTTTTAAGAGTGAAATTTCATTTCTTAATACTTATAGACTGTTATTTGAAGTTAATATTCAAGAGAAAAGAACAAAAGAATTATCTAATGACATAGGGTATTTACTAAATCGCAAATATAGTGAATAAAACATGTTAAATACAAATTATAACAATATACACTTTTGTAATCACAATTTACATAACGTTTTAATAATTATTACCACAAATCTCATGACGACTTTATATTATCTTTATATAAAACATTCTCGTATGAGTGTGGTAGTAATTCTTCTTTTTGGAAACGGCTTGACTGATTTTTATAATTTTATTTTTCTTATGGTACCCAATGATATTATAACAAAAGATACGTTACCTGCATGATATTTTGACAAAAGAAATGGCACGATAACGCATACATGCGTAAAGTAACGCCACACTGTATTAGATAAGATATGGAAATAAGATGACATATTCTTAATATCTATAAAAATCAATTTCAATTTCTATAAAACACTCTACAGTGAACAAAACCACGGAAGCACCAATCATAACATAAAAGACGCTATAAACTTTAAGGGTGTAAAAAAAACCGAACACAAAATATCACCGTTCAAAAACAACGATGTGGCTGAATTAATAAATAAACTAAAAATGGAAAAAATCCCGATTCAGACCTTATTACAAACGAGGCAATAAAATCTGCCTGTACCTTACTGTGCGAACCGCTAACGTACCTGTTCAATCGCATTCTAGAACAAGCTATTATACCCACATAATGGTCTGAGTCAAACATTATAGTAATTTATAAAAAAGGAGCTCCGAACGACAATAACAACTACAGACCAATAAGCGTGTTGCCGTGTATATACAAGATCTTATCTTCTCTCATAAATCGAAGGATAATTGCTATCTTAGAACCCGAGCAGCCTATTGAACAAGCAGGTTTTAGAAAAAAAAATCTACAATAGATCGCATCCACACTCTAAATTTACTAATTGAAAAGTACCGACAGAAGCAAAGAACTTTATACATTGCATATAAACTACTACTACTACTGCATATAGACTACAAAAAAGCGTTTGACACCGTTTTGCACTCAAGTATCTGGAACACGTTAGAGGAGCAGGGAGTTAATGAAGAATATATACAAATTATCAAAAGTATACAGCAATAGTTCAGGCAGAGTAAAATTAGAAAAAGTCGACCCAGTGTTTCCCATAAAGAGAGGCGTGAGACAGGGTGACCCAATGTCCCCAACACTGTTCATTGCTATTTGGAACATATAATAAGGAAATTGGACTGGAAAAAATGTGGACTAAACATCGACGAGAAACACCTGAGCCATCTCCGTTTTGCAGACGACTTAGTTCTCGTGTCGGAATCGAGTACTCAACTTCAGTTCATGCTACAATCACTAAACAAATATAGTAAAGAAGTAGGCTTAGAGATGAATTTAACAAAAAGGATGACAAATAGCAATCCTATAGTTTTTAAATCAATACCAACTCAGCAGCATGGATTTATAAAAAAGCGATCCACGATTACTAATCTGTCTGTGTTTACAGACTATGTACTGACTAATATGGATAATAAACAGCAAGTTAATGTTATATATACTGATTTCGAGAAAGCGTTTGATCGTGTGGATCATATTATTTTGATGCAAAAACTTTATTTTCTTGGTATACGTGGTAACTTGCACAGATGGTCTCAGTCTTATATTACAAATAGGATGCAAGCTGTAGTAGTGGGTGGTTCTCGTAGTGATTTTATTAAAATACCTTCTGGAGTTCCACAAGGATCAATTCTAGGTCCGCTACTATATAACGCTTACCTATTCGACATTGGAAATTGTTTTAAATACTCGGAATTTATAATGTTTGCTGACGACAAGAAAATTTACTTAAAAGTTAAATCAGAAACTAATTATTATTAATATTCTTACTGAGTATTATTAATACTCTTGACAATTATTACAAAAAGAACAAAATTACAGTTAATGTCGATAAGTGCGTAACTATCAGCTTTTCACGTAAATTAAAAACTATTAACTTTCAGTACTATATTAATAATATTCCTATTTAAAAAGTTGACAAGGTTGACTTGGGTGTTATTCTTGATCATAAGCTGTCTATGAATGATCATATAGATGTAATTGTTAGTAAAGCATATAAACAATTAGGCTTCATAAAACGTATATGCGAACCATTCAAGAATGTAGAATGTATTAAAGTTCTGTATTTTGCGTACGTAAGGAGTATTCTTGAATATGCTTCAGCTATATGGTCACCTCAATATAATAAACATATAGATAACATTGAAGCCATAGAAACAAAATTTGTCAAATTCTTATGCTACAAAGATTTTAAGCAATTTACAAACTACGGTGAGTCATGTAGCTATTTCCATTTAGACTCTTTTGAAGTTAGGCGTCGACAGCATGACATGATGTTTTACATCATATCGGGTTATATTGATTGTCCCGATCTTTTGGGTTCTATATCACTACGAATGCCAGCATACTGCACAAGAAAAGCACCGCTGCTTGCAGTCCCACATGCGAAATCCAATTATGCACAAAATTCAGTACCATGTCGCATTGCTAGAACCTATAATGATATATATGATACGATAGACATATTTCGTTATTCACGGAATATATTTAAAGGTGAAATTATAAAATTAGATCATGAACATCAATATTTAAAAAGGTACAAGCACATAAATATGCACACACAAGAATAGTAAATACGCGCATACATACGCTCACTCACACACAATCCCTCAATCACACACCCACACACACATATACATCCATCTAAGTTCGCAACAGACGCACTCACATATAGTTTTAAGGCCAGTACGGGATATATGTTTTTTGTTTTATTTATATAGCTATCATTACTAAATATCAATCACTTTGTTATATTATAGATATTCTATTTTGGCTGTAATTATTACATATTATAAGTTATTTCATAAAAACCCATGTAAGCTGTTGAATTTCCAAATAAATAAATAGTGAAAACAGCAATCACAATAGACAACACATTCGATTATACAGACAAATATATATACTTAGGCAAGCAAATCAGTTTTGACAGAAAAAGTAATGAGCATGAATTGGAACGGCGCATACAATTCACTTGGAACAAATATTGGAGCCTGAAAGAGATATTTAAAAGTAATATGGCAGTACAAATGCAAACAAAGGCCATGACTTCATGCCTCTTACCATGCTTGTCTTACGCCTGTCAAACATGGATATACAGTTCAAAGATAAGGAGCAAGATAACTTCATGTCAACGTAGTATGGAACGAAGTATGCTTAACATTAGGAAAATACAAAAAATAAGACACACAAAAATCAGACACATAACCAAACCGACTGACATCTTATAACACTTTTTAAAACTCAAATGGAAGTGGACCGGACATGTGGCACGACTGCAAGACGGGCGATGGACGAAAAAGGTGACGCTATGGACCGGCCCTACGGGTAAGCGTCATAGAGGTAGACCTCTTACGAGGTGGCAAAATGAGATAGTCAAGGTAGCTGGTCACCACTGGATACACAAAGCTCAAAATAGGGGAACAATGGGAATCCTTGGAGGAGGCCTTCACCCGAGAAGGGGTTCTGGAAATATAACCATATTATAGTACTCACATATTTTAAAAATTAGAAATATAAGTAGGTTAAGTTAGGATAAGAATTCAAACTATGTACAAAACATGTGTTTGCCTGCTTGTTTCCATGAAATATAAGGCTTTTTTTAATTATTTTTTTTGCTTTTTTTTTATTAATATTCTTAATATCCTTAGCTACTGTAATATCCAGCAGATTACGCTATTATCGAGATCTAGACTATCTATATATATATATATATATATATATATATTTTATATATATATTGGCTTTTTCACATCAAAACATATAATCCCAAATTTTCAACCTCTCAATTTTGTTAATCCAATATTTTTTACAGTCACGACTTACTAAGATATATGTCAGGACAGAGTCTACCTAACGCGCCTACTAGTGTGGATATGAACAACAGAGATATTTGTATGAAGTTCAATTTTAAGTGAACATTTTATTTTATATGTACTTACTATTTTTAGTAAAGGTGACGATCTTGAGCACTTTGCCGTATCTCTGGAAGATGGAGTAGAGAACATCGAGGACGATAGGGTACAACATGTGTTCTATTATCACGCGCAGTACTGTGTTAGGTCCACCCTGTAACAATGAAAGAGGGATTTGTTAGTATTATTATTTATGCACATTTGAATAACATGGAATTATCTATTTATTAACACGTGAAGCAAAAAAATTGTACCCATTTTTAACACATTTGCCGTGAACGGGTAAACTTGAAATTTGGCATAGTTAAAATTTATATGGCGGAGAAGTGCAGATAGCTGTTTATTTTATATAAAATGCATTAGAAGTACATTATAATATTAAAATATGCACTAATCACACTACTGCTTGAATTTTATACAACATATACACATATGTAAATAAAAAAGAGCTTTTGACAGCCGTCAATAATTACGAAGTTCAAAAGAGGTTGTGAAGGAGGTTGCTATGTTCAACTGTATGTATTTTTTAACTCTTACGTTCCAATTACCATTTTTCATTCTACATTCAACAATGATATTATAAGATATAATTATTATTGTAATATTTATGGTGAATTCACTTCAAATGATGATTTAATAAAAAATGAGCCAAATAATGACTACATTTAATTCAATATTACCCAGAAATACCACCCACCCATGGTGTCGTGTAAAATTAATTGAAAATTGTGTCATGGGTTGCGATAAATTTCTTTATTTTCGTAAAGTTATGTTTGCTTAAAATTTGAGAGCTTTTACCACGTGATTTTTGTTTCAAATTTTTAATTAATTTCAATTTTCACTTACACATGAATTTTTTAAAATGTTTATATAACGGCAAATAACTGAGTAGCCATGATGAAAACCTTTGATTATAGAATATACCCTTTGACAAAAGAACCCTAATAAAGTTCAAACATTAAGGCAGTAGTCTGCTTTAGAAGCCGATAAAAAAGCGTTTTTTCAACAATTTTTTTGAAAGGGAAGGAATTGATTGCGGTACACGAAATTTTGAGACGATAATATATCATATTTAAGCTTTGAAAAACAATTTTTATTATCACAAATTATTGAAATTTGCCAAAGTTGTAACGATTTTTCTGGGGCGCCTGGAGTGTGCACTCGTAAATCGGTGCCGGTGATGGAGGTCGTGCGGTGCATCTGAAACAGTGGAGCCAATTTTTTTTTTTTTAGTTTTTATAATTCCTTTTCTATATGAACTAAAAAAATTCCGAAGAAATGACGAAATTCCAAATTTTTTCGAAGTTTGAAATTCACTTTTAAAAAAAAAAAATAATCACTTTAAGTGGCAAAACAAATAATTTATAATATTTTTGTCCAACTTTTTTAGTTCAAATAGAAGATGATTTAATACTGAAGCAAAATCACTTTGATTTTTTTTTCGATCGGACATATATTGTTTTTACTATCGCCGGCACCGTTTTCCAAAACTTGTGAAAATGAAAACTCGAGAAAACGGGCTGTAAAGTTTTCGGTCCAAAAAAATGTAATTTTTTGGATACTTACACTGATTAGATGTTAATCGGCTATCCCTGGGCCATACAATAATCCTTCCTCTTCTTCAAAAAACTCGTTTTGGCGGAGGCTTTCCGATCTTCGAGCTGTACGAACCTCCTTGCTGGAAAGTGATGCGCGCCGGTTCTCCCGCGTTATGCGCTCAGCATCGACGGTGTCAGCAAAATTTTTGCATTGCTGCCCGATGACAATATCGAGGAGCTGCATGGTAGAAAGCACAGCTGAAAAACCTTCGTTGAAAATGCCTGTAGCCATATTTGCTGCTATTTCGACGATTTTATAGCCGGAATTCACGTGTTTCGGATTTAGGCGCCACACAATCGAATTGAACGATTCGTTCAAATCTTGAGTGTGTCCGCCTAAGCACCGCGTCAATAAATCGTCATTTGAAAGATCTTCGTAAATTGGACGAATGTGCTTCTCTACATTATCATTAATTAATCTTGCCGGGTGTTTGAAAGATGCCAGATTATTCGCCGCTTTAGCCTTACGCCATTCGCACCAACTCTCCGGGCCTTCTGGACAATTTTTATGCCGAGGATTTTTATCGGTGGAACAATAATGGTCTAATGTGGCCATAATAGCTTTCTTCATATTTTCCACTGAGTTCACGTTTCGACGAATTGCCAGACCGTAGTAAATCGTCAATTTCTTGATGAGACTCTCCGTTAGCCCGTTCTTTCCTCCAAGTTTCTCGGTTTTTCTTTTATTCCGTAAACGAGTACCCATACGCTTCTGCACGTGTCCAACACACTCATTTTTCGTCACTGTGCACTCGTCCCCGTAAGGATTACTATTTAAGATTCCAGTAAAAGTTTTGGAGTCGCCATCGCCGATATAGTTACTGTACATAACTCCGAATTTCTCGATGGATCTCGAAAACATCTCTGTTATGGAATCTACCTCCATCTTCCCAGACGTACCTGTATGATTTGAGGAGCATGAGTCTTTATGATCTTCATACCACTCCTCAAATGCATCTTCATCCAAACTATTTTTATTTATGGTACACGAATGACAATAACCACTTTTTACAATGAGATCGATTACTTTGCCACTGTAGTATCCGATAAGCGTTATTACACCGTACAAAGAAGTATAACCGCGCTTTTTCCACGATCCATCGCCCGAAACCTTCAAATGATTCGCTGGTCTTCCATGTTCAACGTTTTTTTCTTTCTCTTCCGTGACGGCTTTTTTGCAGGTATTCTCGAACAGTGTCTTCGACGCTGTGTACAAATGCTCAACGATATGTTGATAGGTAGATTTTGTAAAACCTGCAGAAATATCCATAAGGCCGCAGAAAACGTTAATCCCTTCTCGTCTGATACCAAGAAGCCTCATAACAAAAACAATCCGTCTGTTGATTTCGTAGCCGGTATTTATAAATGGTCCTGACTGGATTTCGCGTCGACCACACATACACTGAACAACAATTTTAAATCCTAGGCCTCGATGACCGCTTTCTGCAAACGTTAATTTTTGTTTGCATGATCTGCAAATTGCGATTTCCGAAAGAGCGAGAAACACCGATATAAATTCAATAATGCGGTAGCAGTGCGATGAATGAATAATGATGTCATCGCTGCTTGCTGCCTTCAACTTTTGCTCACTGCGACTCGTGTGTAAGTCTCCGTCGTCCGATGATACACTGGTAAAACGATTGCCGTGAAATTTTCGCTTTCGCGGTTCCGCAGCACGCTTTCTTTTACTTCGATCACCTTTCGGGTAGCTTGACATTTGGATATGTGCTCGGCAAAATCAAAAATAAAACTGAAAGCTGACACTACAAATAACAGTGTAGAAGCCGATTCCGAGAGCTATAGTTTACTATTATGTTGTATACCGTTATCCCAACAACTACTCAACACAGACCTTCTAGAACCTTCAAATAATATTTCAAAGGACCGTTCAATCTTTTCAGGTATTTACGAGTATAGTCAAACATTAGAATACACAAAGGGGCGGAGCGCGCGCGCTCAGGTCTGCCCGAGCATTCGCACCTGCTCGACGCTCGGCCACTAAAACTGATCTAACTTCGAAAATATGTTGAATTGGCCTCTAAAATTTTAAACACATATTCTTGGATAATTTTAGAATAGATTTAAGACAAAAACGAAAAATTGATTTTTTGAAGCCTGTAAAGCAGACTACTGCCTTAAAATATCAAATAACTATGGTCGAATATCGACCACTGGGCGCCCACTAGTAAATAAAAGATACATAACTATATATAAAAATGATCTCAAGTCTTCTTAAAGACGTGAGTTTGAATCTGTATTCAACTTGAGCAGTTCTGTCGACTGACATAGTTATCTCGTTCTTTTCTTTTGCAATATTAATTCCTATATCAAGTTTGCTATCAATTAAAAGTTATCCAGAAACAAATTAAGCAGCAACCTGTTTAGACATTTGCCAACTAAGCAACGTTTATTTCTAAAGGAGGAAATATTTCCGACAATTAGAGTCCCAACAGACACTTATCTCGGAGTTGGTCGAGCTAAGATACAAGAAACTTGTCACGGTGTGTAGGATTGTGAACACCAGTTGAAGAAAACAAAACCGCTTAACGTTCTATTGATAAAAATACTTGTTTTCTTTCATTATTAAAATGACGTACTTTTATTATTTTACTAGTTGATACCGCTCGTTTCGTTGTGCATTAAACATTTTTTTAATTAAAAAAAGGCAAAGTTTCAATGACATACAAAAAACAAGTAGCCTATCTACGAAAAATTCTGCATTGGATGGTCATATGCCGCTGTTTTCGGTAGGTTTGATATAATTAGACCTAAAAAAATTGTTTTTTTTTTTTATATTTATATCACCATAATGAAAAAAGTATTAGCTTGTTAGCTAGAATGAATAGCAGCACGACTAAGTTTGTCGCGTTTCTAGTTAAACTCGGCTAGAAGTTATTCGGCTTCGACAACGGCAAGCGATGGATCACCTATCTTTAGATGGTGACTGTTGTTTAATTGTAATGTGCTTAAAATCAGATAAATAGCTGTAATGTGATGTAACACTCCATGTGTTACATATTATAACAAAACCAAATACTTAGTGGCAATTAACTTTATTACGTGGGCACGATAACTATTTTGAACACAATCTATTAGGAACTAAGTAACAATGTAGCGGAATATAACGTGTAAACTTAGGAATGAGAGCCACTTGCAACTACCAGGTACATTCACAAGAGCTGGTTTTCTAATTTCTCTAGCAATAAATTACATTTTAATTACGTTATTTCTTACAACACTTATTTTCACGTTATAAAAATACAGCAGTCTGATGAAGCTGTTAAAACCTTGCTAACCCAATAGCGTAGTTAGGTCCCGAAAAAAAATGCAGACGTGATGAACTTAAAAGTTCGATTTTTCAGGTCACACTTGGGGCAAGTTGTGGTGGCCTAGTGGTTTGACCTGTGGAATATTATTTCGATGTCCGCAGGTTCGAACCCCGGCATGTACCAACGAATTTTTCGGGATTCGCGTACATTTACTAATTTAAATTGGTAGCACTATCGGCTGACGGTGAAGGAAAACGTCGTGAGGAAACCTGAACTTGAGAAATGTTCTTGTAGTACTACTGTATGTGGGAAAATATACAACTGTGGATTTCTCAGAGTTTGAAATCGTCAATACGTCGTGGGCTGGCGTGGTGATTTTGCCTATACCTTCCTTCGAGAAAAGGCCTATGGCCCTGTAGTGGGTCTCTTACAGGGTGATGATGATGACTTGGGGTATTTCATTTGAAGCGGGCAACTAATGGAAGTTAGTTTCTAATATTTGTTCCGATTTAACCTAACTGCACTGTAATACATATAAATGTATGAAAAAAAAATCTACGATGCTTGTTTCTCTTTTCCTTTCTAAAAATAGACATATCGAGAATTCGGACATTTTGGAAGTGGAATTGCGTATTAAACAAATTTACAATAACATTTTAAATGTAGCGATTAATAAAGAACTTGTATTGTTCGTTTTAAAATAAAATCAAACTTGAAAGAAAAATATACTGTACACAACCGGAAGCAAATTTAATTTTATAGAAGTTAAGATAATTACGTATTCTAAATAAATTAATATGCATACAAATGCATAATAATGCAGAATTATCTTTGAGCGAACTCAATCTCCTGGACCTAAACATATTGACTTATGCAACTGCAAGATCTTAAGTCTTAATCTCGAGACGACAGTTCGACGATACGTCTTGAATGGTTAGGTACTAATCTTAATTTGCATGTAACAGACCTTCAAGATCTTAAGACAGACTCAAGCACCCATCGGGAATATTCGACATGTGTTTCATTGAACAAGCTTCTACAAGATCTCAGGTTTTTGTATGACAATGTTTGTTTTCGTTGGCGTTAATGTAGTTAATATTAATGCTTTCTTGGTCATAAGTTTGATCAAATTTATTTTAAAAAGAAAGAAAACTGGTTCGGTATTTTAAATTAGGTCACCAGTGAAGCAAAATTAAATTTTAAAACCCCTAATATACAGTTTATCTGAATAATTTTTATTTTACCTGTATTTCTGTTCCACCATTCGCGGGTGGCAGAGTGGCGCCAGCGCCAGCAACTAAAGCAGCCCCTGCACTGTTTGAAATAGCTTGTGCTGCTTGTAACGCTGCCTGCGCCGACGCCGACTGCAACAATTTATTTTAATTAACTTTTTGCCTTGGTATAAACTACGTATAAGAAAGTTCCCGAAATAGTTTAAATGTTTTAATTATCAAGATTTTAGCATATCGACACGGCATCGATCGACGTAAAATCGAATTCTGCATGATTTAGAGCTTTGAGTGAAAGAAAATACCATGATAGCTGATATAAAAGTATAGCTTAATGGCACAGATTTTTCACTATAGCACCTTTAAGATGAAAATCTGTCGCAAAGTACCGTTTTGTACCAACGGTCACACGTGCGACAGAACAGTACAAGCAATACTCTTTTACGATTTCTGTGTAACCACACCAACGTGTGTTTACACCACATTCTAATTTGCCATCTGGTGAGAAATACTAAAAGGTATAAATTGTATAAAAATAAATATTGTAAGATATTTCATACTTTTCGGATATTTTGATGAGTAGTGTCATATCACTCTACTCATTAGTTATAACCTTATATAAAAAAATACGTGTGGCACTCGGGGACTGCCGCGGTAAAGCTATTGCATAGCATTTTTTATTAACTTATGCAAAGTATTTTTTTTCCTTTGTTTTTTTTTTCTTTGATATTAATTCAAGTTACACTTTTTGAGCGTGGTGACTGATAAGAAAACAACTTTTTTTCTTTTTTGGTCAAAATATTTTTATTATCTTACAATACATGTAGGTTATTCAGGAATATTAATCATTGAAAAACCAAAAAAGAAAAAAAAAAATGTTTTCTTACCGGTTATCACGCTCAAAAAGTGTAACTTGAATTAATATCAATGAAAAAAAAAACACTTTGCGTAAGTTAATAAAAAATGCTTGATTGGTGTTATGTTTTTTCGTTACGGAATTTTTGGATTCGGTCTCCACGCTCAAGGCCCGCGATAGATGCTATGCAATAGCTTAAAATCAAAATATACTTTATTCAAAGCGCTTGCGAACGTCAAAGCTACCACCGGTTCGGAAAACAACCCAGCCATTGAGAAGAACTGGTAAGAAACTCTATGTGGTTTATCTCTTCATGTTATGTATTTTTATAAAACATAAATCGATTTCAATGGTTGCACAGAGAGGACCGTAATTTCCACACTCAATAATCGTTCACATATTGATCAACCCTATAATACATACTTAGACATTAAAACCCGCTTGACATTACTTTTGAACTCAGTATCCAACAAATCGGTAATGGGTTTTGAGACTTTGTTATAAAACCTAACACTATTACCTAAAAAAAATGTTTCTGGTCTTAGTGAGCCTGAAGCATGGAATGTCCAATTTGTTGTTGTTTCTAGTATTTAAACTATGTTGGTTTTTTGCTAGATTCAGCATATCCAAGTTTTTGCGCACATATATTAAATTATCAAAAATATATTAGGAGGACAGAGTTAAGACACCGAATTCCTAAAACTTAGAATTTAATGATTCGTGAGGCCCCGTTTTATAAATTAATTGTTCACCTCAGCTGCTGTCCCCCACAAAAAAAAACATCGGAAGCGATAGAAGTAAGCGAATAAGTACGAACTGCGTACACAGCAGAACTTAATTTCCTGCCAATTTTTTAACAGGAGGATCCCATTGTAATTTCGAATCAAGTGTAATACCCAAGAACACAGTATTGTTAACTAAGCATCTTCTAGCCAACTACTATAAATATTATATGCATCTGACACTCTTCATATTGTTCATATTGTTTTACTGTAACACGATCAGTCATAACTATGGAACATGCAAAATTTACAAATCGTTTTTTATTTCTGAATAAATAACACTACTATTTTTGTATTAGCTTTGCATGAGACGACATTGATAAAATAAAAAAAAAGATTTTTAGTAACATTAAATATACACGGTTTTATACTAATCTTACTATAATTGATGACTACTACTAACAAAATACTAATACTAACAAAATAACTCTAAATATACTCAGCATTATAAACATCTTAGGTACAAATGATAATAAGTAGTGTGGAGTACTTAGTGTTTCTAAGATACTAAATTAATATATTCTAATATGTTTGAAAGTACAGCTATTAAGGATAACAACCGTAAGTCTTGTGGGTATCTGGTACATAATATATTAAACGTGTAAAGTTTTAGGTCGCGTCGAGGCTGTGAAGGTTTCACATCATACGACAAGCTCACCCACTGATAAACTATAGAAAATGTAGATTAATAAGTTTTACTTATGTGTTCTTGGCTATTATATCTAAGTAGCTATCTATGTTTACGATTAGTGACTTTAGCAAGAGGAAAGTGGAAGTATAAATAATAATCTAAGTATTACCTAAGGACCATGTAAGCAAGTATTTAATCGATTGTTTGGATTATAGCGTCGGTTTTGACATATTTTTGTAATCTATGTAGAGTGAATGTTAGTAAGGAATAATTTAGTCTTTGCGTATTTAGCTCAAATATATAACAACTCATAATATCATTGTATTTAGCTATTGATGTTATGCTGAAAATTTGTCACCGAGCTCCATCAGTAAGTTATGTCCAATGCACTTAAAACTTGTCTTGTTTGGCGTGTTTAACATATTACTCCAACTTCGAAAATATTAATTTATCACTGGATATTAACTGGATATTAGATGAGATTCTTAGCGGAATACATACAGTGAATTAAAAAAGTTTTGCATATGTCGCTCATGTTTATATCAAAATTATTCTATTGAATTTTCAAAAATGATATTTCTGATAACTTGCTAATATGCTTCAATATATAAAGTTTTTTTTTTTTATATGAATTATATTTTAAAATTGTGTTAGTATATTGTAAAATAAATTGAATGGAGAGCAATGAAGGAAATACCTGTTTGATATTGAGCTATTAAATAAACAAAATGGTACAGTTATATTTAATTTCCATATATAAATATTTAATTTGTCGATAGGTTTTCAGTTTTCAATTGATTGAAAGATAATAAATTTATTAATCCTCTGGTTTAGTCCGATGCACAAACTACAACTCCAATATCCGGACACGAGTCGACTGCCACGAGCTTGTATTTTTTATAACGAGTCTGAAGTAAATTATTCATTCATACAAGACTTATGCACTAACAAATGAATAGTTTCCATATAATCATGAAAGTTTTGTCCTGTTAACGAACAAGTAATTCAACCTAAGTATAAGAACTCATTTATCTCCACACAAAAACGTTCTCTCATCCAAAATATCCTCAACAATGCTCAGGTTATTCAAGTGACTGTTATCTTATACATACGTGAACCACCTTCGAGTGAAGTCCGGCAGATAACATTGACTACGTCAAACAAAGGGGCGCCATAAACTTATTTTGTATCGTGGGAACAATTCGCTACTTTGTCACTAACATGGGATATACAGAGCTTTACGGAAAACATTTCCGCGAATATTCTAGATAACATGTTAATATTAGTTGCAATAATGCATTTGCAAATGTTTTATGCGTTATGCAATTAACATATTTATTTGAATATTCGTACATTGTATTATGCTCGAAATTTTGAAATCTTAACAATATATATACGAGATTTAATGAATACTTGCAACTTTTCAATATTATATAGTACTTACTATAAGTATATAATTACGACTACAATTGAGTAGAATTATTTGAATCTAATTCCTCTCTCAATTATCCGTTATCGGCATAATAAGACTGAAGATTGATGACAAGGGAGTGAAATACAACGTATTTACGTTTACAGTTTACGATCGTGAGCGAGAGCTGGGCTTTGATCCTATATTTTCACATGGCTTTGTGCTCGACGACGGCCTGACAAGCGAGCAGGCCAGACACAAAAATAGGGCTTTAAACGTGTCATGGTAAGCCTGTCGCCGACGGCAAAGGCTTCGGTACAAATTCACGTTGACTTGTTCCCCTTTGCTACTCTGTAACTTATATTTTTGTGTAGTCACACTGCCTAACATAAGCAATACGTATGCTTATATGTCTAGTATTTACTACTTTTTGAAAAAATTAAGTAATACTAGCAACTGCCCATGACTTCGTCGGTTGTAAATTCTAACTAATATTATCATCACGAAATACACATTGCCAGGTATATCGAAAAGGAAATAGGGTACGTCTCGTCCCGAACAAAATGTCCTGTTCCCGAGAGATAAATCAAATCTACCTTAACGCGAGCGAAAGCACGAGAAAAAGATAGCTGCAAAAATTAATTACCGTAAAATATAACAAACAGTGACATAGAAAATATAAAAACCTCTATGAACAAAAGTCTCATGGGGACCAACTTTATTATATTAATATGTTATATATTGTGGAGTTTAAAGATTACTAGCTAGTAAATTGATATAGAAAACTATGGAAATATACAATGTGTAAAAAACAAACACGACACTATGAAATTTGATATGTGTGCAAATAGGTATCTGTTTCCCGTATCGTGAGAGATGTTGGTATGTCAAACTACGATGATATTTAAAAGGTCTTGCAGTGAGGACTTATGATCTTTCAACGCGACCAAGTTGCCAGACGTTCAGACGAAGACGACTCGACATAATAACTCCGACCACTATTGGGAAGTTCTATTCACCCACCACGAGAAAACCTTTCGCTTCGCATGACTGATCAAAGCTTTACGTTCACAAATCGTTCTTTAAAATCAATCGAACAATTTAAAATTTCCCTACAAAGACGACGATCTGTCAGAAATAATGTCGAATGTATTCAGTGGAATCACGTATACGACGTAATAATCTAACTAAAGCTTGTCTTTTCATGTGAATCGCGATAACAACGCTTTGTGTCTTTTCGTCGCAACTCCCTCGTTATAAGTTTTAATAGTGTGTGATACAAAGAGCTCCCGAATTGTGACGACAAAGAAAATCTTTTCAGAATAGCTAAGCATTTAACACTATATATATGAGAAGTTCCTTTCTCGTAAAATGACGTCTGAATTATGAAGTGAGTTTTTAATATTCATATATAAAAGCAACTACAATAATTATTTTTTTAATAATGAAAAAAATGCCGTATTGGATGGTACTTCAATTTATGAGGAAAATAAAATCTCCGTTATGTTAACAAGTAATAAAAACGGGAAGGCACAGTTCCCATCATTATGAGAAACCGACGAATTTACCGCCGAAGGAAATAAAGATGACAGATAAATGTCAAAATATCATCTCCATCAAGAAATTGAAAGTGTTTTTTTTTTAACTCACAACAAAATGTATTTTTACTAGATATGCCCGTGGTACTGGTTTTTTTTATAAAGTAATTTTATCTTCATTTGTTTATTATATGTTATTATATGTTCATATAATTTCCAAAAATCCTACTTTAGCGCTCACATACCGGAATCCGCATCCAACTTTTCCCTACTATAGCCTAGTAGTTTAGGCCGTGTATTATTTCGACAGTTATTTTTATTATGATTGAGATCGCTTCGCATTCATATGTAATTATAGCAAAATGTAATAATCCGGAATGGGATAGTACAGGGACACTATAGGATTTAAAAAATATATCTCAAAACTAAAGAATGATATATAATTGTGACTACTTTTTTTTGTGGTTTGATATTCGTAAAAAGCGTAGAACCAGATTGATTGTAAGCTGTCACCGCGCTATGAAGGTTTGCAATACCAGAAATATTACATGTGTATTTCCAACTCGAAATGCTATTACCGACAATACAATTTACAAACACAATTTTAAATTTCAAGAAAAAATTCGACGACACAGTAATACGCTTCATGTGTTGTTACAGCAATAAAAGCATTTAAATTCGTATCTCACATCGTATCTCTTTTACATCTTAAAGCAATATGTTTCGGCTGTCAAATATCCCCAAGATTCGAAAACTTTTACTACTGTTATAGAAATTACCCGACTTATAATAAAATATATAGTCTATTCATATTCGGTAGTACTGATAAGACTTCGAAAACAAAGATAATAAACCAATAGAAAGAACAGCTCAAAACTATATTACAATATAAAAATGAAATCAAACTAAAATATGCCTTATTTTATATAATAGGAGGCAAACGAACAGGCGGGTCACTTGATGTTAGGTGATCACCGCCGTCCATAGACACTAGCAACACCAGGGAAGTCGCAAGTGCGTTACCAGCCTGTGTTTGGAGGGAAAAGGGAAAGGGGGAGAGGAGAGGGGAAGGTAGGGGATGTGCATCTCCGGCGCTCTCACTGACCGAGCGTACCATAAGCACTGTTACTTCACGTCGGTTTTCTGTGAGAGTATGGTACTACCATGGACGAGCCGACCCATTTATGCTGAAACCAGTAATAGCTTCAGTGTGGTTCTACCATCTACACCTACCACCTACGCCTATTTGAATGTTGTGAAATTGTTATATTTGATTCTATATAATCATTTTATTATTTAAGTTGATTTAAATAGATATCGATTTTGTAACTATCACAAAGTAAATATTAGACATCTTTGTGATATATCTGATGTACCTTAAATTATTTGCTGATCAATATTTATTTAAATTACGCCTTGCGACGAATATATTGGATTAGAGCAAACAGATAATAAACACCTAATTGTACCCGTTTTGAGTTTAATCATCACATTAATTAGCAACTATATTGATATAAGCCTTTGTTTGCGATGTTGACAACTTGATCAAACAATCTGTAACTATTGAACAGTTAACAATACGGCGGTTTCTATATTTGTGGTGATACTTAATCCGTACAAATATTGAGTTATTTAAATAACGGTTGGCTTAAGTGTTCGAGCCTAAACATACGTATTAAATTATTTCATTTCTCTAGACATCATTATTAAGCCCGTCAATATCCGCGGAACAAAAAAAAGTAAATCAGAATTAAGAAACAGAGGACGAAATTGTACTTAACTGTTTTATCTCTGCCCATCTGTATGTATGTATATTGTACGAAATTGTACTTAACTGTTTTATCTCTGCCCATTTGTATGTATGTATATTGTATCATTTATATAGATAATAGTGATAGAAACTCGACAGTAGTTTTTTTTTTATTATTTGATCGTTACAGATTTTCTTTTACTAAAGACTGTACTTCTCTTTTCAATAATTGCATTTTTTTTATTGAATTCTTATATGTCTTCTGATATCGTAATCAAATACGTAATTATACATTAATTTTAGATTTATTGAAATGTATAATTTCCATCGTAATAATTTCTACACGAAGCGACTGTTTGTCCACAGACTTAATATACCTTTTACTTTTATGTATTTGACGTTCAGTATGAACGTAAACAATGTCGACTTCTTTTATAGTCTATATTTTATATTGATAAAAGCAAACAAAAAACATCTTTTCACATTCGTTTATTCTTGACAAGAAAATTTTACAGATTAAAAATTCTATATTTACAACCAATTTCTGCTTTATTTAACGCATTATATATCAAACTTATCTATCTGCATTCCTTCGCTATATGAACTTTATGCCAAATCGATCAGCCTTCCTTGTGCGCAATATGTTTAAAAACACATTTATTCTTCTTATAATAATGTATAAAGAATATTGCTTAAGACAATTACTGTGGTACACAATATCAATATTATTTCCTCGAGAGTTGACAACATAATGCCATTCACCAATATTTATCACCGTCCGAA
Organism: Antheraea mylitta; assembly: GCA_014332785.1. Taxonomy (NCBI): domain Eukaryota; kingdom Metazoa; phylum Arthropoda; class Insecta; order Lepidoptera; family Saturniidae; genus Antheraea; species Antheraea mylitta. The sequence goes on along the minus strand of JACEII010000038.1, from coordinate 1,479,093 downwards.
GTCAACTCGCTTCCGTCGAATGGTATCTCTCCCAATTATTTTCCAAGTTAAATTTAGGTAAGAACAATTTCTTGATACTATCAACCATCAAAAAGGTTGAAGGTTTGTTTTTGATAGGTTTCGTGGATAACAAAACTAATTAAGCGTTTTAATTAATCCTCCTATTGGGTGTTTTGTTACCGAAAATATTGATTTCCTCTCTCGCGATGAGCTTACCAAGAAGAACCGTTTCTCCCAGATATGAGATAAATTCACATAAAACATTAGTGGTTTCTTATTTAACCATATTATTTTTAATTATGCCTATCTTAAAAAGGTTTCACTGAGCTATTCATATAATTTTTACACTTCGAGTAGTATTTGCTTTCTTTTATAACTTTTGTTATATGTTTTCACTTAATCAGGACATCGGTTAGTTAGGTATACCGTGAAATCTTTGGGTTAGAATCAGGTTGTTCTAAGGCGTAGTGCCAAAGTTAACAGTATTTTTGAAAAGAGGTGTTTTATATTATAATACTGATTTTAAGTTGTTCTAAAGCAGATCAATAGACATTAGACAATGCAATATACACAAACGACAACCGTCTGGTATTTTTTCATGATTTATTCGTATAATATGTATATATGTATTTATTTGTCTCATTCTATATCTTATTTTTTTCCAGTATATTCATTTATAACTTTGGTGATTTGATTTCACTTACTACCTTTCCTAAACAATTAACCCTAGCACCACAAACTTACTGATAAATTTCAGTCCCGACAATTCATAAATCCTACGAAGTTGGCTTATTTACGCCTTTGAATTATTCATACTGTACTCAGTGAGATTATTCTATAACACTTCTCTGTATATTCACTTAGGAAACTTCTTCTTTTATGCTGCAAAAATGTCATATTCAAAAATCCCAAGTCACTGATCATGATACCATTGTCCATTTGATAATAAAATTTGCCCTAACTATAAATTCCTCGCTTGAATCAGGTCTCTGATCCAAGTAATTCCGTTTTATAATCTACAGTTAATGTCATCTTAATGCAATAACAGTATACTCCAAATTTCAGACGAACAGGAAAACTAAAATAAATTACTTGAAGGTAATCAAGAAATGGTGACACTAAAAGGGTTCCATGTTATTTTTTATACCGAGAGAGGACCTTAATTTTATACCCCTTGAGAAAAACTCGCTAAAAGTGGCTAATTAATTAATGCAAAGATGAGTATATTAGTATTATTAATGGGGACGCGGCCATTTTAACTTTGAAAAATTCATATACATTATAGTAAAAATTTAACAAAAATGTTTTAGAGCGTAATATTATTTAGTTACATAATGGGTACTTTCAACAAATATCACAATCGTTATATGCGTGATCTTATTCTTTGCTCAAAGTTTTTCGAATTTGCAAATATAAAGGGAGAGAGGGGTGATCGCAATTTCATACGAGTCACCTCTCGTTCCCTTAACGCGTTGCATGAGCATTATATAAAAAGTCACCCTGATTTGTTAGTTATGACTTTTAAATGCCAATCAAAGAGTCATAGTAATTTCAAAGTCCGTTAAATGCCTTGAGAATAATGATCACATGGTTGACAAAATTATTGAACGATGTGATAGCAGATTCCTTCTCCGTCAAGTACAAAAGATCAAATATATACGAAGATTGTCACAAAGTATTATATGCCCTAATCTCTTCGTACAAAGACTGACCATTCTTGAAGCGAATGTTCAAATGTGTTGCAATATGAGGTTGGATAAGTACAGACACACTACCGTAACGATTTAGTAACTCAATCAAATCTGTACAAGGTCATGCGCAACGTACCGACGCGGCATGCGGGTTTATTGAATATTGTTATCTTAATTGTGGGTTCTTGATGTCCCTAACAAAGATTAAATTAACAGGTCGGCTGCAGGAAGGGGATTGTACCTATATTTCCCAATTGGTATAGCCGGCTTTAATGTTCGCTCGCATACCGCACGATAATCCGCTTGTTGTTGTAACAGGGCTAATTGTAATAAGTGTGCGTTTTGTAATGGATACAAACGAAATTAATTTTACTTCGATAGATTTATTGATGATTTAAAAGTGGTATTGTGAGTTTCGTTGAGTTATCGTTAACATTAATCATAAGGAAAGTGGTATGGAAAGTTGTTTTATTCTTTCTTACGTTTTTTTTAATACCTTTTTAACTTTTGTATTTTAATAGTACCTAGTTTACTTTTGTTCGTGCTATAGAAAATAGTTGCGAACGATTTTAATTTAGTAATATGTATGGGGCATAGTTATAACGCGTACACATAACTGAAAATATTCGCTAGTTACAATTTTTTTTTTTTAACTTTTATTTTTGGCAATCAATCTTTCAGATTATTACTGCCATTGTCGCGTAGTCATATTACAAGCGTCATGCGATCACTTCAATATTGCGTCGTATGAGTCAATATTCTAACAAGACGGTGGATCCCTTGTTAGAACCTTCCTGGGAGTTTTTGTGGCATCTCAGAATTTCATGCTCTGTGGTATTACTTTTCATTCACTTCACTTATGCACAATAAACTAACTATATTACGTAAAACACCACCAAATTTACAAAATATAGAGTCAAATAACACAAAATTAGGAATAAAATAAGATCCCGCCTAAAACTGTTAGTTAAAAACTTTGTCAATCTTCTTGACCGCTCCGAATATTGCCCTAAGTTCGAGCTTACGAAAATTATGGTCAAGAATTCAATACAAAACAAAGTTAATATATTTTTATAAGAATATAAAATTGACATTTAATTATTCTTAAGTTATCTCGATGTTATTGATGTAATTATTGTAGTAGTATGTAGTTATTGATATAATATAAGTGTCAAATAGTTTGTAGACAAAAAGACAGTAGCTGATATTCGGTCGTATCATAAAACTGACTGTTCCTGACTTATCCTGCACAATAACCAAGATACGCTAAATGTGTAGCATCGATTGCTTGGAGAACATTCAATACACAAACTGATATTTAATTGTCCCTTGAGATAATCTCAATTACTAGTGGTAAATAATGTACATATAAATACTTACCGCATTGCTATGGGTTTGGTCGGTCTTAAGTTCTTTGTGGTTTGAAAATTGAACGTATACGGCGCGGCCGCGTAACTGCGCGACGCATCCTCCGAAATACGCAACCATTGCCACCGCCGATATTTCCTCGGCCATTTCAAGGAATGCCTGTGAAGAGATATAATTAAGTATTAATAAAAAAGAACAGAATTAAATATAACCATGGATCTAAGAGTCTCTATTTTACTATGTATAGATTGTTATTTTTATAGTTTATTATAGATTGTTATTTATATATTTTATATTTTATAGATTGTTATTATAGATAGAAGTTTATCTAGGTGACGTTAGTATGACGTATATAACAAGTATTTTAGGCATGTAAATCCGTGTTTTTAAATTACGTATAGACTGGTCGCATAAGATAGATATATTCATTCTAGTAAAACAAATTGATTTCACCATGAAAAACCGCTACTTATTTATTTGAAAAAGAATAGAATAATATTATAATGAATAAAAAATACATTATAATAAATATTAAAGATAATTTCAATGGCCGGAACAATGATAATTAATTATTTTTATTTATTTAAATCTTGCAATGCACATGTAATAAAATTTAATATTTTACAGACACACGGCGCCTATTACGAAGTAACATTAATACAATTTCCTTATAACATATATGGATACACGAATTCTTATCTTCATTTACTAAATTAGTCCATTATACTTTGTTTAATAGACCTATACTAATCTTTAATTTTAAGAAAACCTAAAATCAATGATGTAAACGTTTTATATTTGAATTCATATCTATTTATGTAAATATATTGCCTTTAAAACTACATATTAATCAATTGTTCAACAAAAGCGAGAGTTTAATGTGGCACACCCCAACAAGGTTTGTGTTTAGGCCTATGGAGTTCAATTAATCAGTCCCGGTCCATTCGACCATACATAAACTCTGGCAAATAACACGAGATTCATACTCTACACGCTGGCTGTGTATCAAATAAACATGTTATTATCTTAAATGTTCATTTCAGAGGTAAATTTAATCGCTAATATTGCATGCGTTTATTGCAACCACAGGATTTCTGTTTTCATCATTGCAAAGGCATTAAATAATTGTTATGTGTATATAATATATGCCATTCGAACTTCATATTGGTTTAAAAATTCTATGGACAAATTAAGAACAGCTTTCTCATATTACACAGGAAAGTTAGACAGACGACATATCCAAGAGTTAGCTTTTGCTCGCGTCTTCGCTTGCGTTAGTAAATTTTAATATACATCTGTAGGGAATAACAATATATTTTAAGATAATAGGCAATCAAGTTATTATTTATTCTAAATTTCAAATACATAAAAATGAAGTATACACTTAAAATATCCATAAATGTAATAATAAAATTTTTCATCCTATATTTTACACACTTCCAGGATAAACTTTGACAAATACTGAAATAGGTGTAATTTATTTTTGATTAGCAAATGATTGTGCTAAATTTCAAAGTGAAGTTTTTTATAGTCCCCCATACATTTTTTGCCACTCTGTGTATTATGGGTTAAATAAAAAAAAAACTCATCTTAGTGAGTACTAAGGTGGATGCTACTATGCACTTCCGTCTGGAATTGATTGACCACTACTACGTCTAAATACAACAAAAAGAAAATCAATTAATTAATAAACATATATTTTGTATATATTAATTATATATTGTATAATTAATATAAATATAATAATTATCAATAAATTAATTAAAATATGTTGTAGATTGACGTGTAATCTCAACAACGGAGCGAAACACGTGTAATCCATTGATCAATTAATTGATTTTCTTTTTGTTGTAGTTAAACGTAGAAGTGGTCAATCAATTCCAGGCGGAAGTGCAAAGTAGCAATCACCTTAGTATTCAATGATGGATTTCCGCAAAGTAACGCCTTCTTCAATCAAAAATCATCTTAGTGAGTCCTTACGTCACAAAAAGGTAACTACTGTCCAAATTTTATATTTCTAGCTTTAGTAGTTTCGGCCGTAAGTGGTTGTGTCAGTCAAGCATCTTAGTATACAGACTAGTCTCAGAGCATTTACAAGTATGTAAAGTTGTTGCAAATCAATTCTTTAATTTTTAACTCCAAACATGACCGATAGAGTTCACTTTTCTCAACTATTTAAACTAGTCAATGTAGTTTCCGGCGAAAAAGGAAACAGATGCTATTATAATTATGTAAATTCAGTTATTATTACAAATAATAACGATAACAAATAATGACACCTACATAATATACGCCTGGGCTATTGCGACCATAATTAGTACTAAATATTAATTTATTTACATGACATTAAAAAAAAACTTGTCATAGTAAAAAATAAACTAAATGAAATATGTAGTAGAATACTAAAATAAACCTCGAGGTCATATTTCAAATTTCACTTTAAATGAACTTTCGTTAATAAAAAAAAAAATTATTCGATCGAACGTTATAGGGGTTGGAAGCGACACAAATTAATAGTAGCGTACCCGTAACGATACGACCTATCGTAAAACAGTGTCAACGGCTCTTTCGCTTTAATCACCGAGAGTGGGCGATTGTCCGCACCCACTTATACAGATATTTGCCCACCTCTCCAGTGAGATGCAGCTTTGTGAAAGCACCCTCATAGTGTCCAGGTATGTTACTATCGAATGCAATTTTTTTTTCATATTCTATTAACCCGTCAAAGCCTGACACTAGCCTTGTATTTTGTATTGGTGAGTTCATTTGTACACGTAGATTATACTATCTATTTAATATGCAATATATTGTAAATATAGTATACAATTATAATAAACTGCACCATTGATAATAAAGATATTATAAATTCTGCAGTTTTATCTTAAATATATGCCGACAGTATATGGCAAAAGTGTATAGGAAGTATACGAGTATATACCCCCTCCGTGAGTGTAATCGATTAATTGAGCGTTTAAAAGTTGTGTATGTTTGAAGGAATTATATATAAACCATATAGTGATATCCACAGAGAACAGTGTTAAATTCCTGTTCTTAAAACGTAATTATGAATCTTTTACTAATTAACCATGGTATCTCATTGTAATTTGGTTGGATATTTAAGTTTTATTTCGAGAAAACCACACAGCGAACTAGGCTAAACCAGTAATTAGGTCTAGACTATAAATGGAATCGAAAGTCGCGATCTTCATGTATTTTTAACCGACGAAAAAAACGGAGGAGGTTCTCAATTCGTCGCGTATATATTTTTTTTTTATGTATGATCACGCATAACTTTTTACAGTATAGTCCGATTTTAATAATTCTTTTTTTATTGGAAAGGGTATAATACTACGAAGTTGGTCCCATTTAAATTTGGGAAAAAAATTTCAACCCTAAGAGTACGAAAATCGACTATGATTGATTATTCACACACTGATTATGTCTATGACTGCGCATACCTTTAGACAGAATAGTCCGAATTAAATTATTATTTTTTGAAAGAGTATACCCAGAAGTTGATCCCATATATGAAAAAGCAACCCCAAGGGTAAGAAAACCGCGCATGATTTATAATTCAACTTCTGAGTTGTGTATTACAAATAAATTAAGCTTGTAGTAATTAGTAAGATCATAGCCACAAAAAATTATAAAATAAAAACTTTTTAACAAAAAATTAAACCGCCGAAAAAACTGAAAAGCA